>OX451216.1:137477867-137546268 GCA_949628195.1 Phasia obesa | reverse complement strand
AACTTTTTGTTGAAAACAAGACTGTTTTGTAAAAAAAGTGAATTTATAAATGAATGACTGAATTAATTTGAGTTTCTAAAATTTTTATGAAAAAAGTCACTTATTGATGAAAAAATTTGTTAAAAAATAATTTAAAAAAAAATCTTGTTAAATATTTTACTGATTTTAAAAAATATTTTCTTGTGTAAAATAAATATGATTTCAAAATAGGTCTAATAAAAATTTTACTTTTATGCATTAAAATTAAAGAAATTGAATATTTTTCAAGAACATTTCGAAATGTGTCAACAATTGTCAAGATTTGTTTAAATTTTAATACAGCTAATTATTTTTCCTTGTATTTACAATATATTAAGCGCAAATAAAAACTTGTTGCTTGACGGACTAAAAACTTTCTACTGCTTTACCATAAAGGTTCTTTAGGATTGTCCCCTTGTGGCCAGCACCAGAAACAACAAGCAATTATATACGACAAGCACCAGTTAGGAGAACATCAAGACAAATGTAGGTCACGGTAAATGGTAAAAACAGTTAAATATAAAAAATAAATGTTTGCTACTCCTATTAGTTTTACAAGGCAGTGGGCGTTTTCGAAACAGTATCAGTTAACCGTTAATAAAAATATACGAATGTATTTACGGACATTTATTTCATATATTTATTATATATATATTTATATTTATTATATATATATATATATATATATATATATATATATATATATATATATATATATATATATATATATATATATATATATATATGCATTTATATATAAACATACGTGTACGTCTGCATCTGTGATTGTGTACATGTTTACTAACACATGCTAAGCATACAAATGTGAAAATAAAATGGTGAAAGTAAAATAAATGGCAAATGAATAAATAAATTATTGAAAATAATTTTAAATAGCTGCTTCAAATAAGTGTTCGTAGAAAATTATTTGCTGTAAAAAATTAAAAAAAAAATAAATTGGGCTTAATATAGACTTCCGGTTATTTTTCCTTTTAATAACCTATAAGTATGCTACATTTTTAATGAACAGTGTAAATTTCACTAGTGGACAAATAAATGAACCCTAAACAATTTAATTTTGTACTAGTTGATATATTAATTATATTTATGGCTTTTACATGATAATTTTTTCTCTGCCTAATTATAATTAATTTGTTGAACAAAACAATTTGCTCGAAATTAAAGCAAAAAAAAAACACATAATGAAAATTTACATTTATTAATTGGTATATATGGAGGTAAACACTTACATATGTATATAATTAGTTGCTGAAATTAATAAAAATGTTCACCAGAAAATGTGTGCTTAAATTAGTATTGCATTTAAGTGACATTTTTCATTCTAAATTTAGGCCAAAGAGTATATATGAATATACATTTATATTTACATTCATACTTACATGCATATTTATATAAATAATTTATTATCTGAAATAATATAAATTTCTAGACGTAAGACGTAAGTTTAGGACCTAAAACATGTACAAAAAGATATCTGTGTAGGAATTAATTATTTAATTTTAATAATTTGGTGTCCATTTAAAAAATATATGTTTACGGAGAGACTTAAAAAAGAAAAAATTATATAAATTATAAATTAAATATTTTAAATTATTTGTCAAACTATTTTCTAACATAAAAATTAATTTTTGAAGACAAGTTTAATTTAGTTTAATTCTCTCTAAGTTAAAAGGATATTTGAGCCCTTGATTATTAAAGTTGTATAAGTCATATATTTCCTGTTTCAAGATATTAAGAGGTTTGCATTTTAAATGATTAAAAAATATTTTTGTCTTATGGAATAAAATTGTTTGACAATTAAATAGAGCCAACAAATAAGTATTTTTTAAGATTGTGAAATTTATAACCATTTTTAAAAGGAAATGTGGTTTTGAAGAGTTAAAAGGTTTTAAACCATTTTCAAAATCAACTGCATGACTTTATAAATGACAAACCATCAAGGAAACATTTTTATTTGAAATTAATATTTTATTCAAACTCATAATATTGTAAATAAAGGTAGGGTCACATTAGGCAAATGTTTGTCTCAAAATTGTTAGTTGGTGTTTGATTAAAATTTTCTTAAAACATTTTAAAATTTGTTTTGTGGTCACACTTGACACATTTATTTGCTAATTTTTTGTTTGTTCAAACAAAAGCAAATAGATATTTGAGAAAACATGTTTGCCGTGTGATCAGACTAGAGAAACTATTTTAAAAAAAATATTAGATCAAATTGTGGAAAACATAAATTTTTTGTTCCGCAAAATATATTATTATATTTTAAACTAGCTGTGCCCGCTACGTCGTGGGCGTTCTCACAGTATTTTGCTCGATCTCGCCTTGAAATTATTCCACTCCAATTGAAAGACTTTTACTTTTATAGTGCTTCAGTTATAGTTAATGTATTTACTTTATTAAAAGGTATCCATCCCTGGATAAACTTCTAAAAACTATTGTATACATCTGTAAGAGGTGTTTAAAATATTTTAATAACAATGGAATTCCACAAGGTAAAGATCAAATACAAATTTTATTCAACTGGCGCCATCTGTTGCGCAATAGTTGAATATATCCTTGCTTTAAACCGTAAATTTCCAAAGTAAACAGGTGTGTTGAATATGTAATCTTGTTGAAAAATAACCGTGTTGAAAATAATCCAGTTTTAAACCAAAAATTTCAGTACCTTTAAACCGTTAATTGCGTTTTTCACTGCCGTTTCTCCACTTTCTCTTGGCAATGCATATTAAAAAAAAGTATCCTATTTTGGGATCGGGATACTAGGGTACCTCCTCACAAAATTTTGTTAAAATCCATTCACTAGTTTTTACGTGATGCGAACACAAACGAAAAGCAGACAGACATATGGAAATTAGTTGCTATTTATTATATGTATCGATATAGATACAGATGTGCAAAGACCTATAACAACTATTTTTGGCTTTTGCGGGGATTTCGTAAAAGAAAATCTGTAGTTTTAAACAGGTCATCTTAAATTTAAACTTTGGGCGAAGTTAAATTATGAATGAATTTTACAAAATTTTTGTAAATTAAAAAATTTTTAAACGGAAAAAAAAATATTTAAATATAATTCCTTATTAATTTTTAGAAAAATAATGTTTATTATCAATGTTTTCTTAGAAACATTTTAGTTGAGTCAGCCAAGATTTAACCTGAATTTGAAATTAGAAACTCTATTAACAAGGTTTAAAGGTTTAAACTACTAAAAGTTTTATTTAAATTTCCCAGAGTTATTATTATTTTTTTTTATTGTTAAAAAGAAAGCCCTCAAAAACTAGGCAACATCTTTAATCTCTTATACTAATACCACTACTGCAATTATAATTTTTCAGGCAGTAAATAAAAATAGCTCAAAGCATTTTATTCTTTTTGCACACACTTTTAGAGATTTGCCAAAAAAAAAAATAGTTTGCCTAAGTCAAGGTTTAAAGTAAATTTAAAATATATAAAAGCAACGACGAGAAGAAATACTCTTATGTATTTAATTGTCACCCACGAGCGTTATTTTTTTGGCAAACTATTTAGGCTACAATTAAATACAAGGTCGTCATAAGAGTGTACTAACATCACGCATTGATAATTGTAATATTTTGTAATTAAAATATTACAATTATTTACAATTTGCAAGCATAATTTATGCAATTTATGCAATATAGATAACAATTTAAATTGTGGAATTTTACTATTTAATAATTCCTTACAAAATTTTATAAAATTTAAAGTTTTAATATAAATAGCTTTTCTGTATGTTTAAAAATCGAAGTATATTTATAGTTTAATGTATATTTACTTTTTCATAGCCTACTTTTAGTCGTTGAATAAAATAGCTTTCCAATTATAGCATAGTTTTGGGAATAATGTATTTAAATGTTTATAGAATTTTTCAAAAAATTTATTAAATCATTTACCACCAAGTTTTATATTTCTTGAATGTTGGCTGTGTCCGGTGTATCTCGTAATCAATAAAAAAATAAACGTTTGTAGATAAAAGTATGGCATTATTCGCAGTGTAGCCTTTGTAAAATTTATAAGGTATCACTATTACACGCCCAATTGCAATATCAATAATTCTTGCAAAAAAAACGGACTTCAAAACAGATAGAAGGGCACCAATTCTAAAATAAAAATGTAAGAAGTAATCTGTAAGAATTAGATTTAAACCAAATAAAAGATGCAACAAAATTAAAGGGGAAAAATAAAGACTATTTGAATGTCAAGCCTCTCCCTATTACTGTTCAAAAGTTAAGCTATTTTCACCAGCATCCGTTTTTTATGGGGGCACCACTCAAGCCTCTGTCTATAACTGTTTTAAAGATAGGGTCACATAGATCAAATAACATCACCTATTCGGACACCCTTTAATTTAGAATTTTAATTTAAAGACCTGTTGTTATAGAGGATTTGGCCACAAAGACTCTTTGTAAATTTCAACTATTTGTCTAAAACGGTTAAAAAGTTTAACCATATATATCAAATTACATGAACTATTGGGACACCCTTTATATTATAATTCTAAATATTTATACTTGTTATCATACCAGAGAAAGTAGTGGATATTCTGCCTAATTTTCAAGTGTTTGTGTTTAACGGTTCAAAAGATAGGGCCATATAGATCAAATTATATATTTTATGGGGACACCCTTTAGTTTCTAAATTTAAATTGTATACTTGCTAAAGTGGACTTTGCAATACAGGTTCCTTGTAAATTTCAGCTGTCTGTCTATAAAAGTTCAAAAGTTTGGCCACAAACATAGAATTACATTAACTATGGGGACACCCTTTTATTTCCAAATTCAAATTTTATACTTTTTGTTATAGCTGACTAACAATACAGGTCCTTTGTAAATTTCAGCGGTCTGTGTATAACTGTTCAAAAATATGGCCACATACATCAAATTAAATGAACTATTGGAGCACCCTTTAATTTAAAATTTTGTATATTTATACATTTTATTATAAGGGTCATAGTAATCGACATTCTGTCAAATTTTCAAGATTTTGTCTATAACGTTTCAAAAGGTCCAATTACGTCACCTATGGGGACAGCCTTTAAATTTTAAATTTATTTTTTTCATTAATTTCTGCTGTTGGGAGCTATAGCGACACGCAATTTTTAAAAAATTTTAATTTGGTGCCCTTTACGGTTCTTAACACACGTAAAAAACACGTATGTTGTATGGGGACACCTTTTAATTTTTAATATAATGAACTGTTTTTAAAATGGGACCAACCTGAAAGCATAACCTTTCAAATAAAGAAAAGAATTTTAAAATCGGTTCAGAAATGGCTGAGTTCTGCGGTTACATACATAAATAAAAAAAGCAACATTCAGACGAATTGATAATCTCCTTCTTTTTTGAAGTCGGTTAAAAATTAATGTGTACCCTGTTTTACCCAGCAAATGAATTATGAATATTTTTGAAAGATCGACTCGCTGCCATAGGCAGCAATAACTTTTCAAGAAAAAACAAACAAACATACAAATAAATTTATATTTTGTTTTATATACCTATATACGGATTAAAGAACTTTTATATTGCACCTTACTATGATTATGTGAAATAATTTTTAATTAAATTTTCCACATAATATTAATGCAAAAATAATAATGTTATTTCGGATTGGTATGAAAATATAGTGATTTTTTTAAGTATAGTTTTGAAATTGTAAATAGCAGACTTGGGGGATGTAAATTACAGTTTGTAATTAATTATAAAGGCAATTTTATATGTAAAGGCAAATGTATATGTAATTTTATTTGATACTTTTTTCAATTATACATATGTACATTAGGGAAACAACTTTTTTACAATTTTTGAAAATATCAAAATGGCCCTATCCATACCATGTAGTGCATAAAAAAACAATAAGAACTGCATCTTTAGATTTTCGATATCGTTAAAAAAGGTTCCGCGTTAAATGATAAAAAAACTGCTGAAAAGTTTGATAACAATTTTAATATTTTGTTCGAAAACATTGCACCAAAATCTGAAATAAGTGTCCAAGATTCAGACTCCGACTCTGTCTCAATGCTCAATTATGGAGACACCGACTTTGTCTCAATGATCGATGATTCATTTGAAGATGACAATGATTATATGGCACCTTTAAGACTTGGAACAACAAAGCGATTAATAAATCCAGCACTAACGTTAGTAAATACTGCCAAAGTAAGTAATAGGAAAGCAGCAAAAATATGCAAGGAACTGGCAGAATCAGGGGTCGATATTGCAACTCCTTCACAGCAAGCAATTTATAAAGCTGTTTACAAATCTGCAGAGAAAAAGGAAGAAATAATGAAACAGTCTTTACAACATGAGAATTGGTGTCTCCATTTTGATGGTAAAAAAAATTGGACGACAAGAAGTACAGGTAGTTGTTGTAAAAAATGAATCTCAAGAAATAAAAGTAGCTGCATTAGTTCTGGAAAATAGGAAAGCGATAACTATTTTCAATGGCATCAAAGAAAAATTTAATTTGATGAAGTCAATAAAAATGATAATCTGCGACACAACCAGTTTTAATACAGGAAAAACCAAAGGTGTTGTAACACTACTGCAGAACCATTTTAAATTAATTTCTCTACCAACACCGCAGTACATTGGATGTCAGCACCATGTGTTGGATTTAATACTACGATATGTAATGGATGCAACATTGGACGGAAAAACCACGTCACCAGATATTGCATATGAATTCGTTTCAGAGTTGATAAGCAATTACAATACATTAAAACACGAATATCAGCAAAACGAGAAACGGCTATATGTTGGAAATTTAAAGTGGCGTGATGATATGCAATATTTATATGATCTAGGACAGGCTTTTAAATACTATATGGAGCACAATAAATTTCAATTTATAAACTTTAAGACTATTCCACCGATTAGTAATGCTAGATGGAATTCTAGAGCAATTCTTGCAATTCTAGCTTACATACTAATTCCAAAATATCGTAGCAAATTATATGCAATATGCGAATTTATATGTGGCCCTTGGTACAACATTTGGTTTCAGCTTTCTAAGACATTGGGTGAAAGATGAATCAAGAATTCCAAAAACACAACGCAGCAACATTTGTGCGGAACGCGCCATCAAAGTCGTACAAGATATTTTCCCCCAATGCAAATCAACTTGAACTCTTAATCTTAAGTTCATTTCACTTAACAGAGATAGTTTTTAAATAAGAAATGTAAATAAAATTTTGAAAAAATAAAAAATAAAATCTTACAGGGCTTTCAGAAATCGGCTTCGACGCGGAACGTTTTTGTTTCGAAATGACCTGAGGAATAGTTATGTACACGATAATCATTTCTCACTTTGTATGGGAGGTACCACGCCCACTGTCCCCATTCATTCTGTATTTTGGCATACTATGTGCATTAGTACAGGGGTTACTCGTGCAAAGTTTCAAGGCTCTATCTATTGTACTTTGCTAGGAACTCGATAATAATTTTTCACTTTGTATGGGAGGTACCACGCCCACTCTGCCAGTTCAGTGTGTGTTTAGGTAAACTATTTACGTTAATAAGGACGGTTACGAGTGGGTGCGAAATTTCAAGGCGCTATCTATTGAAGTTCTGTAGATAAAGGATATGGGAGATACTACGCCTACTATACTATTACAGTCTCTAAACTATGTATATATGTATAGTGGTTAATCCTGCAAAATTTTGTGTCGCTACCTATTACTGTTACCAGGCAGCACGATGATAAATAATTAATTTGTATAGAAGGTGCGACGCCTACGTCGAATATCAAAAAAAAAAAAACAAGTACCATATTTTTACCAACCGTATAGCTAAAAACAAACTCTGAAAGGCAGCTATAGCTCTCCGACAAAGAAACAAACAAACACATTTTGTGCTTTATATATATATAGATGTCATCAAAAATTTTGAGAAATATAATAGAATTTTGTTCATTTGCAAGTAATGATTAATGCTTAATTATAATTACAATTACTTGTAATTGAAAATTTCTGTTGTAATTAGAATGAAATGTGTAATTGAAATTGTTTAGTAGTAGTTGTAACTGAATTTAGTCGTCGGAGTTTAGTGTGTCGGAATGGAGGCAAGTAAGTTGTTTGGATATAATGAGCCTTAAACTGGTAAACTACGTTAGTGGCTGGCCTTGGAAACTTCAAGTAACATTTACCAAGATAAAAATCTAAGAAAAAGACCGTGCCTGAAAGAAGCTGACATGGTAGTTAGGCTGACATTAGGATTATGACACAGGGCTGTCACATATTCAAACATGTAAAATATATGGGGCACATTAATCTAAGGCAAATGTTAACAATTAGGACGAAATTTGTAATTAAGAAGAAGGCCGAAAATTATTAGCTGTCCGACTGCAACCGAGACCAAAGGCTAAAAAGATAGTCGTAAATTACCAAATGGATATAAAAAATATCAAAAATCATTGACGAACGAAGGAGGTCTATAATTGACTCATAAATTTAGTAGTCTGCTTCGCTATCCCCCCTATAAAACAGAGTATGAAAATAAACAAAACGAAACGTTTGCTTTCGTTTCGCTTTGTTCTTTGCAGTGAATAAACAAAAAATATAACAAGAACAATGAAAACGATTTCGACTTAATTTTTTTTTTTAATTGTTGTTAGTCGTAAACTCAAACTGTACATTCATTTAAAAGTACTTAGGTAAAAGAGAAAATAATGAGAATGAAACAAAAACGTTCGAAAAAAACCTTTTGCAAACGTTTGATAAATAATTTGGTGGTTATGCTAGAGAATGTATTAAAGCGGTATATATTTTTATTTTCGAGAGATATTGTAAGTAAGCTTATAATTTTTTTCTTCTTTTTATTGTTGCCTATTCATACTTTATATACTGCTACAAAAAATAATAATCTATACATATAATAAAACAGTAACTCCTTTCCTGCCTGTCTGTGTTCTTTTTAGGTAAAAACTATTCGAAGGATTTTAATGAAATTTTGTGAGGAAGTACCATAGTATCTTGATTTCAATATGGGATACTTTTTTTCCCACAAAAATACTTTATTTCCAAGAGAAAGTGGAGAGAAAGCAGTGCAAGTACGCAATTTTTTTACCGATTTAAATGTAAATGTAAAGTAGGAAGTACTTTAAGGATGGCGCTGTTTTAAAATAATGACAAAGTATGAAATATAATGCTGGCAATTTCTACTTCTTTCAATTACTCGATACAAATCAATACTTTTCAATTGGGTACTCAATACTACTCAATACCGATTACATACTATCAGAGGGAATTTATCGTCGTAATATTTTTAAAAACTATCGTAAAAGTATCGATTAACTACTTTTGTACTGAGTACCCAAAAAAATGATCGAGTATCGAGTACTCGGTACCCACAACTCAATACTTTGCTAGCACTAATGAATTACTTACTGCTAAATACCCAATTGAATAAAAGTTTTATTTGATATGCATTTTTACTTTTTGGAAATACATTGTTATTAAAATATTTTAAACACCTTTTACAGAGCTCTACAATATTTTTTAGAATTTTAGTATTTTATATACATTTTCTAATTTTATCCAGGGATGGGTACATTTATACAAAGTAAATACGTATACGTGAGCACTATAAGTGTAAGAGTCTTAAAATTTTGTGTGGATTACTTTCAAAGCAAAATCGAACAAAATATTGTCAGGACGCACACAACATTTCTAAATATGAGATACAATAATTTTTTTATCTTATTTAAATAAGAATCCTTCGCAATTCTCTAACAAAAAGCGCTGAAATTTTTCAGCAATTCTTTATTGATAAATCAACAAAAAATCACCCTTTGCTTGGAAAAACACACTTACGTACACGCAAATATTTTTATGTGAAAACGTATCATTGCTTGTATGTTTTTGTTATTGACTCATACAGCACCAATTATTTTTAATTAATGAAATAACTACCGTAAACAGATATAAAAACAACAACAATAAGAGCAGTAAAAAAAGTACAGCGGCAATAGTATCTACCAATGCCAGTTAGTGTTAATATCGATAAAATAAAAATAAATGCAAGCATATTAGAAGTTAAAGGAGAGGAGTGTACTGTGAATATATTCTATAAAGCATTTAAAGTTAGGTAACCGTAGCAAAAACACAATGACAGAGCTCTGCATTTCAATACTTAAAATCTGCTATATAATATGCAATATTGCTTTGAATTTCCCGGACAAGCTGGAAAATAGCCGATAGAGGTTAAAAAATGGCTGCAGGTACTAAGTAGTCAATCAACTGTATATTATTATAGTTTTTTTTGTTAATAAAAAAAAAAGTACTCATCCCTGGATAAAATTCTAAAATTTATAAAAAATTCTAAATATTATTGTAAACCTCTGTAAGTGGTGTTTAAAATATTTCAATAACAATGTAATTCCACAAAATAAAAATACAAATTTTAATCAACTGGCGCCATCTGTTGCGTAATAGTTTCTCAAATATTCCACTTTCAAAAATGGTGAAAATGTATGGTGAAAATGTAAAATGTGTTGAAAAAATGAAATTTTAGCACTTTTAATTACAGTTGCGTTCACTGTTGCCAACTTTCTTTTTCGATTTCCCACCAAATTTGTATTGAAAAACGCCAGAAACCGCTAAATTGTTTGTTTAGCGGTAATTAAAGTAAAAAAATAGCTAAAAATATAAACATTTTAATTCCAGTATATTTAAATTCTAAAGCGATTTCTGTTCAGTAGGTTATGCCATTTAATTATGGATATTATTCGATTGTATAATGACTAAGGGATTTTTTTTAAAAATTAAAGGAAATTATTCAGTTAACTGACAGCGTGTCGCATTCTAGTCAAACTTTAAAGTAATTTTTATCAGAGTCAGGAAAGATTTATTCCTTTCTGACAATTAAAACCTTCTCAAACAACAACTTGTTTTCGATTGGATTTATTTATATCCAATCGACAACAGCCTGCTTAGTTCATTTTTAATACAGTTCTATTTTCAACGTTTATTAATAAAGTCCATTCTAAATGGTTATGTAAGCAAACAGAACTTGGAATGTTGAAAATCCTCACAAAGTTTTTAAGAACCTATTGCGCTCAGGCTTTTTTGTTACAATACAGTTCCAATTAAATTCAAAAGTGTAACTTGATTTTACAAGAGTAGTAACTAATACCTTTTGCTGAAGTGACAGAAATGCAACCCAAAAAGACAAGAACACTTACTACCGGACCACATCCAGATAAGGTTGTTGTTTTGTTTACATCTTATCCTGGTGGAGTAATTCGTCCCATATATTTTTTAAATAATAAATTTATTTTTTTGCTGTTACTTACGGTATTCGACACAATTTGTAAATGTTTTAAAAAATTCCATGTCACCTACCTCATAGTCACCGTAACAATCGGTTTATTTTGAATAAAATTTTAACCCAGAGCTAGTTATTTATCACTTATATCATATCTTAACTTTAAAAACGGCACTGAAAGTGCTTCTCGCAGGAAAGATGTGAGAACCACAAAGTCATGAAAATAATTTTCTACTGTCAATCTGTACAAAAAAGTTTTTGCTCCCCCAGCAAGTTTACTTTGTTCAAATGCATTGGATATTTAGCAAAAATTGTATGTGTTAAAATCAATTTGAAAAAGGCTAGATTTCCCGCTAACCACTAAGCGACTATTTTCCCCACGATTGGCATTGCAAAACCGCTAGATTTAGCTGCAAAATCTCCAAATTGGCAACAGTGATTGCGTTTTTCACTGATTTTTCTCCACTTTCTCTTGGAAAAAAGATATTTTTGAGGAAAAAAAGTATCCTATATTGGGACCAGGATACTACGGTACCTTCTCAAAAAATGTTGTTAAAATCCATCCAGTACCCATCTAACATCAAGAATATATTTTATTAAATTTGTTTTTTATACAAAATTGGTTATTTTGATAATAATTATTTTTTATTTTTAGGAATAGACTTTTTGACCGCTTTGAAAAAATAATATTTTTATATGTATGTTTGTTTTATACATACATATGTTTAAGTATGATTCTAAAATCGGTTCAGCGAGACAATTTTATTTTAATATTCAATATGTACCTTCGAAAAATGTGGGCATTTTTCGTTAAAAATTAGTTTAAAATTCAAAATTCGATATCAGCGATTTGGCTTAAATTTTGGATCGTCGTAGGGCAAATGTGCTGTTTCAATGGGTAAAAATTGCAGTCTGGGTACCCGTGGATAATCGAGACGTTAGTGTATATTTACTAGAGTGAAAAGTGGTTGAATATTTGATTAAATTCAGTGATTAATTTAAATACAAATGGGATCATTTTATTTTAGACCCAAGCTGAGTTTAACAATTTTTTGTTCGTTTTTGATCGGTACGGTATTCTTAAGAATTTATTTAATTCAATACGATTCATTTATTGACATCAGTTGGCCAGATTTCATTATATATATCATTATTCTAATCGGGTTGCGAATAACCTACACGTAAAGAAAAAGCATGGTTGAGCATCTAAGAGCAATATATTATGGTTAAATTATATGGTTGTAGTTAAACCATATTATTTTTGAACATTATAATATTATGGTTAAATTAACGATTATAGTATGGTTAAAAAATGTGGAATGTCACATATGAATTTTTTTTTTTTTTTTAATTTATTTTGAAACATACATTTTATTTACTTAAATTACATTGTTAAATAAAACTCAAGCTTCTTAAGAACGTTCCTTCTTTTTCATATACAAGGCCAATAACGAAGGCACCAGAAATATCACCGACAGCATGACTTTTACGACCAAAACCAGGAACTAACATCATGTTCAATGTACATAGTACAAGCAGCAGTGAGGAGGTACAAAAGCCTTAATATTTTTCCGTTTCTAAGCAGTTGCAGTCTCATGCACTTACGTATAGCAAAATTAGTTTGTTTGGCTTAAAAACCAACTTTTTCAAGTACATTTCCCTTGGTGTGGGAAGCAGCAACAAAAGGATTAGCCTTGAGTCTTGTACCAAAATGAGACTTCTTGTAGTCTTTGTCAGCCTAACGTTGATCACGACGATGGTTTACATTATTCTAGCAGTTCGAATACACACAATCTTAACCAAAACTTGTTTATCGTGACCAAAATAATGTTACAAACAACTAAGATTTGTTTATCGCAACCATACATTGTTACAGGGAGCATAATATGCTTGCTGTGACCCATGTTTTTTTTTGCGTGTATACACTTATTATATTCGTTAAAAAAATAAATATTTAGTAATAATATTATAAGTTTTAAAATACAGCACATTACCTGAAATTTAGAATATGAAAGAAGCTTATTTGAAAATATGTTATATGTATCTTTGTCAGAAGAAGTCAGCTATGGAAAAATATAAAAGAAGAAAATCTGTATTCTTTACACCAATTAAAGGTTAGAATTAATTTTAAAAACGTTTTATTTAGTTTTAAAGTTCAATTAATTTTTTAATTAATTCAAATATATATTTGTTTAAAAGAGAACAAAAAAAATCCTGTTTAAACAAATAATTGAATCAATTAATTGTTTAATTAAATTTTAACCTGAAACCAATTTAATTACATTTTAACCTGAAACCATTTAATTGGTGAAAATATTTTTTTTGTGCATCTAGCGATTTAGGGAAATCACTGGTGTAAATTTCCGTGGTACCAGTCGTTTTGGGCTCTGGTCAGACCTCGAAGGTTCTTATCTTCCAGGTTCCAGGCACCAGCTATCCTTGGGAAATAGTGCTCTTTTAAACAGCACATGCATTCAAGTCAGGGTGTTAAAAGTCAAAGAGACAAAAATGTTCCCGCAGAAACATATCTATGACAAAAAAATATTATTACCCTTTATAAAGGATTTAAAAATTTAAAAACCAGGCAAAAAAATGTGTAAAATATTTTCCGACAAAGAACACAATATAATAGATTTACATTTTTAACATTCATCATTATATGCAAAAATATATGCTGTAAATTTGTATTCATAATACTTTAACACAAACACATAAAAAGGGGGAAAAATGTATCAGCAAAATATGTTGATACTGTAAGAGTATTATGGTTACTAACAGCAGCAGTAATATGTGACCCGGCCTATGAAAAGGTAGCTTATGACTCAAAAAAAATTTTTCCACTTTTTTCTTGGTTTCGATAGTTTTTGAGACGCTCTTTCACGTGGTGAAAACTAGAAAGTCCTAACTTGCTTAGGAGTTATGGTAAGTCAAAGTGGATTTGGGGATTTTTTTGGGGGATAAAATCCCCAAAACCCTGACAATGCTGGGTCAGAAACTGGTTTCTGCTTTGCATTGAAAAAAACATCGCTCTTTATATACACACACGAACTTATCTCATTTATGCTCTTTTGCATTTTTTGGTTGCCTTTTGGGCATGACTGTTCATAATGCAAAAGAAAGACTACTAAGAAACTGACGAAATGCATTATTTATCTTTAACAGCTAATTTTTCTAAATTTTGTTTTGAGTCATAAGCCACCTTTTCATAGACCGGGTCACATATGTATATAAACGGGTATAAATAATCTGATGAATGTGTCAAATATAATAATTCATATTTGTAGTTATAAACAGATTTTTTTTTTAAATTTAATATTTAAATAAAGGGTGTTTTTTATAGAGGTATATAACTTTAAGTTGCAATAAAACAACGATTATACGATTATTCGATTGACATGAATTTTATTTATCCGAAAGATAATCTTGTGGCATTACATTTTAAATATGATTTCTGGCATATGACTGCCACGGCTGGCGCGGATGTAGTCCAATCTAGACGTCCAATTTTCGATGACTTTTTCCAACATTTGTGGCCGTATATCGGCAATAACACGGCGAATGTTGTCTTCCAAATGGTCAAGCGTTTGTGGCTTATCCGCATAGACCAATGACTTTACATAGCCCCACAGAAAGCAGTCTAGCGGTATTAAATCACAAGATCTTGGAGGCCAATTCACAGGTCCAAAACGTGAAATTAGGCGGTCACCAAACGTGTCTTTCAATAAATCTATCTAAAATTGCACTATTTGCAAGCGTTGTTCAGGCGTGAGTCTATTTATGATGAACTGCCAAACCAAACTGAGAATAAATCCCTTGATAGCTGTTAAATCGGTCGCCATCTTGAAAAGTATTGCCAAATTAAATTTCTATACCTCTGTAAAAAACACCCTTTACATTTCATCATTTTATTTTAGCTTTCCACTGTTTACATACATATTTATTTTTCTTCATTTATAAATTCAACGAAGCGTTTACTGTTGTTCTGTATTACTGTTTTAAATACTAATATTTTTTATCTGCAGACACATACTCGTATATTTGTCGTTTTTATTAATTTTTTCTCATATTTGTATATCTCTTCATTTGTTATAATTGACAGATTGAAAGTTGATAACAATGGTGGAGCTTGGTGTCCAAAACATATGGTATCTCGCGGCTTAAAGGAATATTTGCAAATTGATTTGTTGCAAGTTCATGCTGTAACAGCCATACGAACACAAGGACGCTTTGGCAAGGGTCAGGGTCAAGAATACACAGAGGCTTATGTGGTGGAATATTGGCGAACGGGTATGGAAAAATGGCGCAGATGGAAGAATTTACAAGGAAAAGAGGTTAGTACACTGAACCAAATTTCGTTGGTAATATTAACGAAAAAAATTAGTTGAACCTTAACGACAAGATGAGTTAAATCTACTTAATTTTTATTATTCAAATCTATGTCAGATTTATTCATATAAACTAATTTTAAACTAATTAAACTAATTTTAGCTTAACAGAATTTATTTTGTTAAAAACATTTCAATAAAACCTGAAAATTATAAAAATTTAAATAATTTTTTCTTAATGTCAAAAAATTTGTTAAATCAGTGGTTCAACATTCTAAAAAAACCCATAAAATATTTACATTTACATCCCTATTAATGAGTTAATGTGAATAACTTGTCCATTGATTTGACTTAATTTTCGTTTATTTTACTAAGTTTTTTTTTATTTTATTATTTTTAAATTAAAAAAGGCTTGTAAAACAGAAGATATTTCGTTAAATTTAACTTCAGAAAAATATTTGAGAAAATTTTTTCAATTTATGTTTTTTATTACAACAAATACAACAAATGTAATATGTTTGCGGTCAATTTCGATGTGTTGTTCAAAATTAAAACTATCAAGTGTCAAGTGTCAAACTCATCTCATAAGTAGTTTCGAAATTATATACCTATAAGCATTTCATTCAATCGTTTAAATTTCCGACTTACATTAATGGGCTCTTAAGACCAAGAGGTTTATTTTTTTAGATGACTGACGTACAATGAAAATTTCTCTTAATTCTGGAGCGAGCAAAAAACAGCAAAATTAACAAGTGATAAACAAATCTAATCACCATAAACTGTAATAATCTAGATGTTTCTGTTGAACATTTACATTTTAATATAACCTTCTACAGAAGGAATTTTTATCACAGGTGTTACCACATTAACTTCCTTATCTTTATCAATCTGCCAATTAAAAATCATGTTTTTAATTAATCGCCAAAATTATATTTTTTAATTATGTTATTCTTTAACATTTGTTAAACAACAAACAATGTCTTGCGCGCCAACAGTCATTAAAGCGTAGGAGTGCAGGAACGATAAACATCTTTAAAAGAAACCAAATTATTTTCCAACATTTTCTCATGCACGATGAGCCAAAGTTGTAGTTGGCCCATTGCAGCACCACAATATTGTTTGATTTTTGGAATAGTATTCCGTTTATTTAAAAATAAAAAATAATTTTTATGGTTTTTTTAAAACAACAGTATCTGGAAAAAACATCCTTCGGAGGGAATCGATTAGTAGCGCACTACCAATTAGTCTATAGAGCTGCTCATGTGCACCGATATGTATTAAAACAAAAATTTTGGATTTATGGTGAAATATTTTTTTTTTAATTTTTAGATCTTTTCTACAAATTTAAATCTTTTAATAAAATCTAGGTTTTTTTTAATAAAATGTATATTTTTTAAAAAATTTCGTATTTTATTTTTAGTGCGTTTAAATTTTTGGTCCCGTTTTTTTGTGATCTGGATTTTTTTTAAATATTTTCAATATTTGGTGATATTTTTATATTTAGGCGAATTTCGAATTTTTAGTGAAACTTTATTTTTTAAATGATCTCGATTTTTTATATTTTTTTTTTATTTCAATTTATGGTGAATTTCTTTTCTTGTTTCTTAAAAATTTTATTATTTTTTTTGGTAAAGGTCGTAAAACCTTTGGTAAGCTTGTCAGCAGAAGTGAGAGTGGAAGGCGAACCCCGCTTTATCCACGTTTCCGTCCGTTTTAAGAGCCGTTGGTGTCGTCAGTACTTACCGAAGCCGGCTAGCACGGTATTGTCAACGACGAGCGATATAGAAGCATAATTAGCAAAAAACGAGGGCGCTAAATGGATGGGATGTTCACTGAAATTATCTGTTATTAATCTAGTATGGCGCAGCGTGCAATATTGTCCACAAATATTTGACTTTTAGCGAACGCATTATTTCTGAAAATGGTCAAGTAAATTAACCACTAATATCGGACGATTGGAATAACACAAAGCCATTGGTTTATGAAAACAAACCAGTAATTTGAGACGAAAAGAAAGGCATCATTGCTTGAACAAGTGCTCAAAGATAAGAGTTCTAGAACGCTATATTTGATATCCTAAAACTAATGGCATATCTTCTAATAAAACTAATTTTTTTCTGAAGTTATTTAATCTCAGTTTAACATTTCAATTAAAAAAAATTATTTATAACATAAAGTCATAAAGATTTTACATATTTAAAGGTATTTTTCTAAGAGAGTCCGAACTTTAATTTAATATAAGACAACAAAAAGTTAATAATTTAAAAAAAAATTTTATATACAGATGAAATTTTTAATCTACTTGGAGGATAAGTTTTTGAATGATCAACTCTGTAACACAGCCCATCTTGGCAGTCCACTTTTCCAAGAACAGCTGGAATTATTACATTGATGGCACGAATCATTTTGACTTGTAATTGCTCAAGAGTTTTTGGGTAGTCGGAATAACACATGGACCTAAAATAACCTCTAAGAAAATAATCCAGATACGTATAATAACATAATCTTGGAGTCTAAGAAACAAGTCGATTTAGTAAACTAACCTTGTCAACAAAAGGAATTATTGAAACATAATTCTATTGTTTAATGAAATGTATGGCATTTATCACGGTCATGTTGAAACGACAAGCTGTCGACGTTTAAGTCCTCGAATTTTAGAAACAAAACTTCATTTAGTATATGTTTGTCGATAACCTACACCATTCACTTTAATGGCAGTTCCTTCAACATTTCAAAAAAGGACCGCTGATTTCATTGGCTGACAATCTAACCAATTAGTTGATTTTTGTAGATTTAAAGTTTTTGTCTTATTTAATAACCTTGGATTGCATTCACTTCATATTCTGCAATCTTTCTTTGTGACATAACACCTTAACAAGATTTCTCGGCAAAAAATTGGATCAGTTTGCAATTATTTATAAGACCAAACAGCAAACTTATGAGAAACTGATGTTCATTAGGCTTCAATTCTTGAATAAGTAAACCAATTTCCATTTGGTGGACATAGGATGTAGGATAAGTTGCTGAGGATTAACAACTCGTTATCACCGCCAACCCTTCGACGTAGAAAAATTATGATTTCACATTACGAACATTTATTTGTCTTGTTGGTGGCTTAAAATTATATAGTGGTGCGGAAATATTCAATAACTCGTTGAATAGCTTTCTCCACTATCAAAATCACAAAGTGTTTATAAGTTCGTAGAGGACATCACTGATATCTAAAATAAATTTCCACAATTTTGCAGCTTACTGTATCGTAGTATTGTTCATGGCTATTCGTCAGGACTTACTAAAAATATTCGCAATAATAAATTACAATTTAGAGTTCGGCATCTAGTCGTTATTGCTAAGTTCGAAAGTTCGGACAAGCTAAAAAAAACAATTCACTTAACGAAAAGTCACAAATCAACTGGAAGTTGTAAAGCAACTACTTATTCTATTTTTAAAACAATAGCTTTGACAGTTCTCCTTATTATTAATAGACAGTTAACCCCCTAATAAAGCGCGTTATACGATTATTCTCGTACTACGCGCTTGTATGACCCCGTATAACTCCTTATGTAAAAATGATTCACGTTTGACTTTTCTTATTAAAGGGGATTTAAATCGAAAACTAAAACACAGTTAAAAAAATTACATAATTGCATATTTCTCCGGAGCCTTAGCTATCTGAAATAACGTTCCACCGACATCCTTTTAGTAGAATGTTCAAAGGATTTACTATTTGAATTTTTGTTATTTTCGATACTTAAAAGTTTATCTTCTTGTTCGTCTGTTTTAGTTAATTACAATATTTAATGATTCTTCGTTTTCTATTTTATATTGCAAGACAGTGTTGGATAAATATTTAAAATAGAGTCAAGTTCGAGTCAGACTCGCACACGTAGGATTCCGTTCTACCTTCAATTAGACAACTTTAAGATTACTAGTTATAAATTTTATAAAATTATATATTTTATAAATTTTATTTATTCACGTCATATGGGGCACCCATAGCATAGTACTAAATACCCTGTGTATATATCAAGTATGACTGTCTATAACGTTTTGAAGAGAAGGCCAAATTCCTCAAATTCGTGAGATCTAGGGAACACCCATTTTTATTAATTTTGTTTTCGTTACTTGTTCTAATAGAAAATGTAAAATATAATCGCTATAAAATTGAGGTGTCGGCCCAATATTGGTTTAATATAACGTCATATATGTCACTATGGAAACACCCTTTAATTTTAGAATTAATTTTTGTACTTTTTATAGTGGAAAAATGTATACATAATCTGTTTAGATTATGTCGCAAGCTTTTAATTTTTATTTTTTGCTATAGCGGACAAAATTTAACACACTCCGTATAAATTTAATTCATATTCGAGAAAATCAAATACCTATCATGGTTCAAAAATTGGGCCATATACAATAAAATCACGTCACTGCCGGAACACCCTTTAATTTTTATATAGTGTCTGCCTCTTACAGTTCAAGAAAGAAAGAAATAGAAATCAATAACTCGTCACTTTCAGAAAATCTTGTATGTTTTGTATGTTTTGTATGTAATGTAGGGGGAATATCGAAGCAGACCACTTCCATAATGGCTCCCTTTTCGACCCCCTGACGTTCTCTATGATTACAGGCAACCGAAATTTAATATACGGCAACCCACTTACATTGAGTCATGTGCTGCAACCAGCCCTTAATCTTGACTTTAGTGATTTCAGACTGTCGACTGGTAACTGTCGGCCTTCTTTCTCACCACGCAGTCTCTAGTAATTGCTAGCATTTGTTAAAGGCTCAGGTCCTCCATGCCATCCACCAGTGGTTGCGAGTGTTATGCTAGCCAGTGCTGGACATTCACACACAATGTGCGCTGCCGTTTCAACCTCTTTCCTTTCCTCTTCTCCTCTTCTGCCTCTGCCTCTCACTATAAGGCATGAGCTGTAGAGACTCCGACTAGACGTTGAAGGATGGTTTCGAGGTGCCTGCTTCCGAAAAGAATTTACCTAAGCCTACAGGGCCAGGTGCGTCCAATTCATCCACATTTACCTCCAAAGCTGCAGGACTGACTGACTTCATGGACTGACCAGTCCACCCCTTACGAGGTTTCTTTGTCATTCTATTTCGATATCGGAGTTCCTAAAGGGATTAACCTCTTCACCTCTAACGAAGCTTCCTTGTCCATCCCTATCGAAATATCCCGGTCTCGGGAGCTGTTAACGACTAGTCCTCTTTAACTACCAACCACCTTAACCTTACAAGTGGACGCTGTATGTTTTAGTACAACGGTTTACGGTTCCAGAGGAAGAAAGTGCTGACAGACGGACATGCATAGTAGAGAAAACAACAAGGTTACGTTTTTACCCTTTTTTATTTTATTTAAAATAAAATTTCTACACCCTTTAGTACATACGAGTATATATGTATGTATAACTAGTTTCTTTACTATACAAAAACTGGGAACACAAATTTAATAAAATAATTTAATTTTATAACAACACAGAAATATAACATGAAAATCCCCTCGTTGCGTTGTACGAGGTACTGAAATCGTGTAATAGAGTCTCGTGTTAAAGGGGGTCTACTGTATATCGAATTAGACCACCGGCTTTATGGGTTTCTTTCGATCTTCTAAGCTTTCATGTTGATTGGAGTCGCCTGGGTTCGTACCTAGCCGCGCCAATCATCAATATCAACTTTTTTGATATATTTTTTTCTATTCTTACTAGTATATATCACAACGTTGGCGAAATAATATGTTAATAAAATGGCTGCTCAACTTCAAAATTAATGTGCTTACTGGACACCAGGGTCGTTGTAACACTGTTCTAAAAAGAATTATGACATGCAACTACAAAGCTGCCAAAAGTACAACTTCCTTTCTTTATTTTACCATCTGTCTTATCTCTACGCTATCCCCTTCCCAAATAAAGTAACACAGTTAATTGGTAGGCATAACTGACTCTTTAAAAATAAATTAAAAATTTGAGTTTATCAGGAGTCCTAATTTCGACCGACTTAACTTAACCAGTCTCCTGACAGACACAAGATCTAATGAAGAGTCTTAGTTATACGAGGAGGTGTAAATCGAGTTACTGGCAGTACACATTTTTTGGGCAAGCCATATCCTTATGTTTGCCATCCAACGGCCATGCTCTAGCTAAATCTCACTAATTTTGTCCTTTTAATATACTTTAGGAACAATCTATACAGCTTTTACGAATATTAAATTGTTCTTTCTTTTTTAACTAGTATTAGCATT
Source organism: Phasia obesa (assembly GCA_949628195.1). Lineage (NCBI taxonomy): Eukaryota > Metazoa > Arthropoda > Insecta > Diptera > Tachinidae > Phasia > Phasia obesa. The sequence goes on along the minus strand of OX451216.1, from coordinate 137,524,375 downwards.
AAGATATACAAATCTAACACACCAGCCATTTTTAAATGAAGAGAATTTAATTTATATTTATATACATAAATATTTTTTTCCACTTGAAGCAAGGCAAAACTTAAGCATCTTTGACTAAAGGATCTCTGCACTTAAATTTTATTTCTGTTATATCTTTTTTTTTTTTCTACAAAGCAACTCAAAGGCCACAGAATGATGCAACTTCAACGATATTGCATAGTTTTATATACAATATCCAACACAAGGCATCTAAAACTATTTATATGAATGATTCTGCATTAAGGTTATTTTTTTATTTCATATGTTTAAACAAAAATGTATTTAATGAAAAAAAAAAGAAAATAAAACTATGAAAAATATCAAGCAATAAATTTTTGGTTGATTATCTTTTTTATCTTCTTTTATTTATTTTTTTATATATTATTGCAGATATTGCCGGGTAATATTAACACTTATAGTGAAGTTGAAAATGTCTTGCAACCCATTATTTTTGCCACAAAAATACGCATCTATCCCTATTCACAATATGATCGTACGGTGTGCTTGAGAGCTGAAGTTGTAGGATGTCCATGGGAAGGTGAGTAATAGCGGCTAAATAATATTTTTTGTTTAAGTATTTTTTTTTTTTATATTTTACTTTTTAATAAACGTTGAAAATGATTTAAAACCTTTTGTTAAAAAATCGATTTATGCTTAAAAGTTATAAACATTTATTTTCCTATATTGGGTGGGTGTTTAAAAAATGCCGCAGAAATTTTGTATTAAATTTTGCCTGCCAGCAGGTGTTGTTTATAGAAGTTAAGAAATTTAAGCATTTTAATTTTTGTTTATAGCTAAATATTTTTTTACTTGTTTATAATTTATTTATCAAAAACCTACAAGCGTTTAGGAATTCAACCAAAAAGAAATAAATGTCGCAGCCGACTAGGCAACACCTTACAAAAATAAAAATTATGCAAAAATAAATACAAAATATAAATATAAAATAACACATTTTTAAGTGATTTTTATTAATATCTGTAGGTTTGATAACTAATTTTTAAGTGCCCTTGGCAGCGTGTTTCATTTATTTTTAAACACTATCTGTGGCCACACACGTTTTGTGCCTCCTGATATGATTTTTTTTAAGTCTTAAAATATACGTCAGTAATTTTCTTAATCAATTTTATGTTTTTTGTTTGCACAACTGCCTTCATATTTCACTTAAAGCATAAAACTGCTTGACCTCGCCCAAGTTCATTGTTATTATGTTCAATATTTACTCACTTATGCTTATGTGCAACTCTGCTAGCTCATCTCATTTATCTCGTTGATTTTTGTTTATTATTATCCACTCAACGTTACTTGTGTGCAATGAACAGACATGAATTGACAATGAAATATTTTGATGAGTGTCTTGTAATCTTCATTTTCTGTGCTCATGCAATGGTTTATTCGACAGTACTACGAATGAAAGTCTCTTTAAAGTACTTTTTTTACTATTTATGATTAGAATTCTTTCAGCATTTTTATACCCTTGGCACAGGTAGAAAGGGTATTTATAAGTGAGTCATTACGTGTTAAATTTCTACAATATTCATTTCAGATCCCATAATTTAATCCCATATATTCTGGATCTTTATACATAGAGAAGTTGATTAGCGATATCCCCCTGTCCGTCAATCCGTTTTTTTTTTTTTTTTGTTGAAATCAAATTTTCCAGGGCACCAGAAGAGATACGGAACATTTAGGTCCACCAATATTTTTTTAAATCTCTCTAATGGAATTCAGCAACATCAGGTCATTCGATTCGAGGCTGTGGGCAAAAAACCTATATTTTTCACGCCATATTTTTTCGGGTTTAATGTGTTACTTTTGCTTTTTTTTTGTTAAATAAATATTAGACCGCGACCAGTAGCTCGCATGGAGTATATGCCGATCTTGGGGGATCTATAACCCCCTGCGAAGAGCGAGTATATGCCGATCTCGGGGGATTAATAACCCCCTGCGAGGAGCGCTTTTGTTTTTTTTAGGTTGGTAGAGTTTTTCTGTGTGATTTTTATTAAAAGCCTTTATAGAAAGCAATACACATATGTAGAGGTAGCCGATAGACCCACAGGGTGACCATTGGAGTAGTCAATAGGTACATTGTGGGAAAGCAATATAGCTAGCTGAAAGCTCCTAGCTTTTACAAAAATTTTACGTTAAAATTTTTACAAATCACTTTCGATAAAATTTTTACGAAAAATGTTCTATAAAATTTTTACAAAAACATTTTCAAAAAAATTTTAACAAAAAATACTCGATAAAAATTTTCTATAACATATTAACAAAAAATGTTCTTTAAAATTTTAACAAAAAATTTTCTATAAAATTTTAACAAAAAATTTGCGATAAAATTTTCTTAAAAATTTTAACAAAAAATTTTCGATAAAAATTTAACAAAAAAATTTCGTTTAAAATATTTTTACATAAAAATTTCGATAAAATTTTTACAAAGAAATTTCAATAACTAGTTAAAAAAAATGTTCTATAAAATTTTACAAAAAATTTTCGATAAAAATTTTCAAATACAAATAATTTTCTATAAATTTTTACAAAAAACCTTTCTATAAAATTTAAAAAAATACTCGAAAAATATTTTTCAAAAATTTTTTTTTAAAATTTAAAAAAAAAATTTCCATAAAATTTTTACAAAAATTTTTTAATATAATGTATGTTATTGCGAAACATAACAGAGTAAGGAAATACCTAACATTACTGTGGTGAATGAAGATTCAGCACGGTTGAAAATAGCACTCTTATTTATTTTTTCTTATTTTAAGACAAAAAATCAAACTACAGAAATAACCTTCAATATTATGAGTTTTCTAAATTGGAGAATACTTCATGAAAAAATTAAGCTTCTTGTTTCTTAAAAGTGAAAAAAGTCAAGGTCCAAAACCCTCTATATTAAAAAACATCCACTAAAACAAAAAAAAAATTGTTGCTGACTTGGCTTTCATTTAAATCAAATTTATAAAAATTAAAATCATTTTTTTGTGATTTGTAATTTATTTATTGTAATTTTGCGTGTTATGGCGTTGAACGTTAATTTTTTTTACCATACTTTTACTTAGTTAACAGCCAAGCTCTAAGTTTAATTGTATACTTTATATATATTTATATGTAAGTTTTTTAAAGTCATTTTTAAAATGCCTATTTAAGTATTTTAAGCATTTAATTATATCCTAATCAATTACGCCTTTAGTTTAGTGCTCTAAACACAATAAAAATTAAATATAAGCAGAGGCAATGAGGGCATGCAATATATAAAAAATAATTAACACTAAAAGCTTTTATAAAATTGCTTGATATATGTATGTAGAGTAGGGAAGGATAGCGAAGTCGACTACTAATGTTTTTTTTTCATTTGATTACCCTTCATTTTCCAGAGATTTTTGTTTTAAAATGATTAATGTCAATTTCATTTCCCAATACTAAATTCTGCTAAAATGATAGCATTTACTCTAAGCAAAGACCCTCTGAGGGTTAGCTTCTTCGCCATCTGTCTTCACTGTTGGTCTTCAACTACTAAATAAAAGATGAGCATGGTGTTGCCAGCCCTTTTTTTAAATTGCTACTTGTTGTGTCGCTATGCGGAACAAGGGCGTTGGTCGATGTGGTGGTCTTAAATATTCTGCTAGTATTACCATCGTTGGTGTTTCTACACCCACTATTAGCCCTAATTCACTTCTAAAAATTTCTTGGATATTTTTTTTCCTCGCGTTAACAATGGCTTTGTCCGCATAAGATTTTATTTGCCTTTTTTTTCACTAACAGTTTATATGACGGGTGTAATATGCTCTCAAATAGGCGAATTCTGGCGTGTAAAGTAAATAGTCCGAAAGAAAGGTCATCTACGTCTATATCCCTTTTGATATTTAAATTGTTTTTTGTAGAGGTAATAACAGTGTTAGATGTAATGATTTAAATAAAAACATCTACCTTGAGTTATTAAAAACCAAAATATTTTATGAATATACAAGGGTTTCTTACTCGTATTTACCTATCCAAGATAAGAAAAAACATAAAAAGGTAAAATTCTCAAAAAATCGCAAAAAATGGCACAAATATGCGCAAGGTTTTTTTACAGCATAAAAGAAGAGATCGTAAATTTTGTAGTGATATATAACATTTTTAGGATCGCGAATGAGATCACTCTTAAAAAGCTTTTCACTTTTTTTTTTTGACCAAAAATATATTGCAAACCTCTCAAAATCGTTTAAAGTCGAAAATTCAATATATGATGCAGAATTTTGTTGTCTGTCGAGCTGCTTACTTAAATTTTTACATTTCTCAAAATTAATGTTTGCCCTAATGTCCGGCTAGATTGGCAAAATACCCCTCTGTGCGTCGGGTTAAAGGCCCAGTGACTTATATGAGATTAACTCGTGGTACTTATTCTTTCTAAACACGAATTTTTCGGTTGAGAAATAAAGTAATGCCTTAGGAATTTTTTCCTTATCACACTTTCTATAGTGTTAACAGCCAGTTAGAAGTCTATTTCACATAAAAGAATGTTAATGTTTGTTATAATTAACTAAATATTATTGTATACTTCTTAAGCAACGTATATTCGCATATATTTTTTTAGGTTATTGTTACACTCGTGAATTACAAGTATTTCGTTTCAGTCCTCTTTTTACTTTTGTTGGCATTAATGTTGCGATACCATGTTCAGGTGTTTAACAAATATGTTAAAACTCAAGCATGCATTTATATTTCTTGTTTTGTTTTATTTTTTTTCTCGTTTGCAACATTTTCTTTTTAGCCTTAAAGATTTTAAACCAAAAAAAAATGTTACATGTATGCTGCTGCATGTAGCATTAATGTTCATGCTACAGCCACGAATGTGGGTAAATATCGTAAAATTAAAAATTGAAACCCACAAAAAAAACATTAACAATATTTAAACGATTTTTAAACATAAACAATACACGCTAGCAAACAACAACAACAAGTAAGAGTGATTTATACTTTTTGTTAATTAAATGTATGTAACAGAAAATAGTATTAAAAAAATATATTTTTATTATGAAAACAAGAAAGGAAATTAAAATTATTAAGAGGCTGAACCAACAAACAAACAAAAAACAAAAGAGGCCGTAAAAAAAGCTAATTACTTCTACTTAAATGTCTTTAAATTCAGGTATAATACTGATATATAATATAAAACTCATATAATAATACTCATATAAAAAATAGATTTTTTTGAAAAATTTGGTAGGGGATCACGGATTTTTGTCCTTTTTTCGATTAGACGCTCATTTAAGAAGATACACCAAAAATAACATTTTTATATAAAAAAAAAGATGTTTTGAAAAATTTGGTACGGGATCACGGATTTTAGTCCTTTTTTTTTATTAGACGCTTATTTAAGAAGATACAGCAAAAATAAGATTTTCATATAAAATAATTCTTGCAAAAAAAAACCGACTTCAAAACAGATAGAAGGGCACCAATTATAAACTAAAAATGTAACCAGTAATCTGTAAGATTTAGATTTAAACCAAATAGAAGATGCGCCAAAATTAGAGGGAAAAAAAGTAAAGACTATTTGAATGTTAAGCCTCTCCCTATTACTGTTCAAAAGTTAAGCTGTTCTCACCAGCATCTGTCTGTTATGGGGACACCATTCAAGCCTCTGTCTATAACGGTTTCAAAGATAGGGTCACATAGATCAACTAATATAACATATTCGGAGACCCTTTAATTTACAATTTTAAAGACCTGTTGTTATAGAGGATTTGGCCACAAAGATTCTTTGTAAATTTCAACTATCTGTCTATAACGGCTAAAAAGTTTAACCATATATATCAAATTACATATTGGGGCACCCTTTACATTTTAATTCCAAATATTTATTCTTATTAGCATACCAGAGAAAGTAGTGGTTATTCTGCCTAATTTTCAAGTGTTTGTGATTAACGGTTCAAAAGATAGGACTATATAGATCAAATTACATAATTTATGGGGATACCCTTTAGTTTCTAAATTAAAATTGTATACTTGCTATAGTGGACTTTGCAATACAGGTTCCTTGTAAATTTCAGCTGTCTGTCTATAAAAGTTCAAAAGTTTGGCCACATACATAGAATTACATTAACTATTGGGACACCCTTTTATTTCCAAATTCAAATATTATACTTTTTGTTATAGCTGACTACCAATACAGATTCTTTGTAAATTTCAGCGGTCTGTGTACAACTGTTTAAAAGTATGGCCATATACATCAAATTAAATGAACTATTGGTACACCCTTTAAATTTTGAATACTTAAACATTTTATTATAACGGTCATAGTAGTCGACATTCTGTTAAATTTCCAAGGTTTTGTCTATAACGGTTCAAAAGATAGGCCAAATAGGTAAAATTACGTCACCTATGGGGACACCCTTTAAATGTTAAATAAATTTTTTTATTAATTTCTGCTATTGGGAGCTATAGCGACACGCAATTTTTGAAAATTTTAATTTGGTGCCCTTTACGGTTCTTAATACACGTAAAAAACATGTATTTTGTATGGGGACACCTTTTAATTTTTAATAATATATAATGAACTGTTTTTAAAATGGGACCAACCTGAAAGCATAGCCTTTCAAATAAAGAAAAAAATTTTAAAATCGGTTCAGAAATGGCTGAGTTCTGCGGTTACATACATAAAAAAAGCAACATTCAGACGAATAGATAACCTGCTTCTTTTTTGAAGTCGGTTAAAAATAGATTTTTTTGAAAAATTTTGTGGGAGATATTTACTGCCTTGTTGTGATCTTAATTCGATAATTCCATTTTAAAAAATTAACATTTTTTTAAGGCATAATATTTCTTTTGTTACAGAAATATTCCTTTTAGATATTTTTCTTTAAAGAAATATTCTTTTACACGCAAAGAAAGCACATGGTTGATGTAACCATAATCAAAGAGCAACCATATTATGATTAAATTATATGGTTTTAATTAAACTGTAATTTTATTAAACATAATAACAATATTGTTATTCTTGAACCATATTATTTTCAACCCTCACAAATTTGATAAAAAAATAAATAACATATGAACAAAATATAATTAAAAATTAATATATTTTGATCAAATATAAACATTATTTTTTTTCATAATTTATTTATTTTATCTTCAATATTTTCGAACTAACAATAATTACGCATATCACTTACAATACACTTTTTGCCTATATAACCTTATTGTGTTGGGGCCTTCCAAATACCAAAAATATACTTTTTAAGTCCAGCCAGTGCTTGTTTGTTTCACGGCATATGCAATCATTTGCGGATGATCTCTAATGTACGGCCAAGAAAAGCAGTATCTCTTCTTTTTAGTCGAATGTAACCAGGTTCACTCAGAATGTTACGCACCAAAGGGTTTGGATGAGATACAAGCCTTTTTATATATGTGACTGCATGGCATGTTTAGGTCTTTGTGGATGTTGGAATTTTTTATATTTCAGAGAGCAGTTGTAATCATACGTAGTATCTTATTTTGGCGCCTTTGAATTTGTTCTACATTGCTAGCTGAGGCAGTGCCCCATAAATGAATCCCATAACACCAAATTGGTTTGAGGATCGACTTGTACAGTAGAAGTTTACAATCTAAGCTCAGGGTGGAGTTTCTGCCAATAAGCCAACTTAGTTGTACTGCTTTTAGTTTCATTTGTGTTAACTTGAAGTCAATGTGGCTTTTCCAAGTAAAGCGACGGTCAAGATGTATACCCAGATATTTAACGTCTGAAAGCTGTGGTATCATTTGGTTATTTATGCGAACAGGAGAGCATGGGTCCCTACGCAGTGTGAAAGTTATGTGAGTACATTTTTGTTCATTTCTTTTTATTCTCCATTTTTCTAACCATTTTTCAAATTGATGCTACTTGGGCACTTTCATGAATACTTAAAATAGCTGTGTCATCTGCAAATGTTGATGTGTGGACTAGGCTGCTAATTGGCATATCTGATGTGTACAGTAAATATAAAATTGGTCCCAAAATACTACCTTGGGGAACTCCGGCTTCAATGAGCTGTGTCGAGCTTAGTAAAAACTTGCGATTCGTTAAATAATCTTTTAAGAGCCAATAAAAGTTTTCGGGAAAATTCAGCTTTAACGTAAATATTAGGCCTTTGTACCAAACCTTATCGAATGCTTGAGAAACGTCGATAAAAAGCGCAGAACAGTATTTTTTTCTTCAAAGGTCTTTTTAATTACATTTACTAAGCTGTGTGTTTGTTGGATCGTACTATGTTGTTTTCTGAAGCCGAATTGATGGTTCGGAAAACTTCCTTTCCCGCTATTTAAACATAATAACAATATTATTATTCTAGAAGCGTATTATTTTCAACGCTCACAAATTTTATAAAAATATAAAGATATTAAATAACATATGACCATAATATAATAAAAAATTACTATATTTTTATTGAATAACGATTTCAATAAAAATACATGTCAATTTTTTAACATATCAAATAGTTTTTTATTATAAGTAAAAAACACATATTTTTTCGTAATCTATATATGTATATATAAAGCAGAAAATGTATTTTTTTGTATGTTTGTTTGTTTGTTTGTCGGAAAGCTATAGCTGCCTACACCAGTGAACCGATCTTTCTGAAATTTTCACAATTTGTAACTAGATACACGGTTGATAAAATAGGGTACTTATTTTTTGATATTCGACTTGGGCGTGGTAACTCCCATACAGCGTGAAAGATATTAGCGCGTCCTGCCAAACTACAATATATAGAACCTTGAAACTTTCCACTAGTAACTGCTATGCTAATTCGCATAGTCTACGAAAATACAAAGTCAATTGGGACAGTGGGCCTGGTACCTCCCATACAAGTTGCAATATTATTATCCTTTATCTAGGGAACGCCAATAGGTAGCACCTTAGAATTTCGCACTGGTTAAAATCATAGTAACGTTCATAGCTAAGATAAAAGCAGACTGAATTTGAATAGAGGGCGTGATACCTCCCCTACAAAGTGAAAAATGTTTATCGTTTACATAGGCTGCTATAATAGGTATGGTCTTAAAAGTAGGAAAAAGTAATCCTCATACCCTTGCGAATAGTCTAGAAAAACAAAGGTTTGATTGGGATAGTGATCCTGGTACCCCACCCATACAGAGTCAAAATTTTGTATCGTATTGCTGGCGAACTACAATAGATAAAGCCTTGAAGCTTTACATGAGTAACCCCAATGGTAATGCGCATAGTCTACCAAAATACAAACTATATTGGGGGAAGTGGGCGTGGCATCTCCTGCATAAAGTGTAAAATTATTATAGTGTACCTGGAGAACTACAATATTTAGAGTCTAGAAACTATGCACAAGTAACCCTCAGAGTAATGTGCATAGTCTAGCAAAATACAGACATACGGATTATTATCGTGTTCATACGTATAGACAAGCAAAAATATAGATTGGATGAAAACAGTAGGCGTCATACCTTTTAAATTAAAGGTAGGCCATACCTTTCTTCCAAGTATTTATTGTATTTTTTGTAGATAGGTGTAGCAAAGCGCACCGAAGAATGCTAGTATAGTATAATTAAAAGTTTAATTAATAATATTTTTTAATTTTCTTATTCATAAATCATTATTTTTTGACACAAAATGTTAATAGAATTCTTTCAACGAATCCTCAGCTACATTATTGCCGAACAAGGAAACAAAGCGCTATCACCTAGTTTCAATGAGATATTAGACAAAAACTGAAGACACCTTTTGGAAGGGCCTATTGATTTTACTAATTTTTCGAGACCCAAAATAAAAAATTGGTCACTAATATCGCCAAAATCATTTTACTACCCTTTGATAGTAGAACCGAAACTATATCGCCAAGTTCGTGTATTTTTCAAAATGTTTTTATTTGTTGCACTGTGTAATTATAACGATATATATTGCATATTTTTCTTAAATAACCCTTTCGAGTCCTTTTAAATTAATCACATTTTCTATTTTAATCCAGCAATTTAATGCACTTTATGTATTTACAGTTTACGTATTTGGTAAAAATAGTTTTGCATATTCAATTAAAATTGTCTCTTGATGCGCAAGATAGAAAGAAAAAATCCTATCATACTTGTCATCAAATCAATTTGTAATATTCAAAACATAAAACGTGTATAGACATAAATTTCCGTACTACTACTATTACAAATATGTTTTGATATTTTATGTTTTAATTAAATCTGATAAAATTTTATCGATTTCCTTTTCCATATTTTGCTTATACCTTTAAAAATAAAATTGTTTTATATACGAGTACAATACACACTCCTAGTTGTGTTTGTATAATTTATTCTAAATAAAAGAATTTGTGTTTTTTGTTTTGTTATTTATTTTTTATTTTTCCTTAACCACAATATACGGTTGGGACAAAATACATGAAATTTGATTTATATTTGTTACAAGCAAATACAATTTCCGAATTAGCCATTACCACACTACAGCGTCTGCTGCCAATACAGCTACAACAATGCCAATACAAAAATTAATATAAGTATGTATGTGTGTGTATGTTTGTATGCAAGGACTAACAATTGTGTTACTACAACAGCAATGGCCATCAACATCAGAAAACAATATAATACACGTCAACCGAAAAGCCACTTGTACAAACCAATACAATTCTACCAAATATTTTACCCAACAAACATTTGTTTGAAAAGATGAAAAAAATGTGGAAAGGGAAAGGTTAAAGAAAACTATGATTTTTAAAAGATAACTAAATATTAAAAAATAGTAAGATGAAACAAAAAAATAATAAAAATAAATAGAAACAAGTAAGAGTGCTATAATTCGGTCATGCCGAATCTTATATACCCTTTGCCATAGTAATGCTAGATATTGTGTTATACTCTCTTGTTTTGTTTTTAATTGTTTGTAAATTTAATTTTTAAATTTTTTTTTTGTAAATTTTTTTTTAATTTTTGAAAACTTTTTAGTACTATTTTTGAAAATTGTTTGTAAAACTTTTTTTTTAGTTTTTTGTTAAAAATTTTTGAAAATTTATTTTGACAAATTTTTGTAAAATTTTTTTTTTAAAAACCTTTTGTAATTTTTTTTTAATTAGGACCTTCCTGCAATCTATATTGCTTTAGAGTGGTCAGACCAAAGCAAAAAATCCTTAAAAAATTTTCCTCACCTATATTTTTTCAAAGAAAAAATGTTTTTTCAAAGAAAAAATATAGGTAGGCGTGGCTTTTTTCCCGCACCCTCCAATGCGCTGTTCTGATGTTGCTGAATTGAAATCCCTAAATTTACGAAACTATGCCTGGCAGATTGGTGGGCTTAAATTTTCTGTAGCTCGTCTGGTGCCTTGGCAAATAACATTTCAACACCAACACGGACAGACGGATACACGGACAGACGGTTATAAAAACAATAATAAAAATGAAAACAAAGTGATTGTCAAAAAGACAACTACAACGTAAATTACAGCGTCGGCTGCTTAATATCAAATATTATAAATCAGTGATAACCAAACCTATACTATCACATTGTGGGCTTAGAAGCAGCAGGAACAACTTAATGGATCTTCGTTGATTTTTTATTAGCTGGGTGTTCGGGTGTTTTATTAGCTACATAAGAACTATCCATTTGACGTACTCCACGTGCATTTGACTTACTCTACCTTTCCGCCATATGAAGGACAATGCAGTGTAAAGAAATGCCAGATAAATTAATAAGACCTAAAGCGAAAAATGCGGGTTTGATTATAAAAACGTCGAAACCTATATCAATGCGTTTTAATGTAAGGAACAGCTATCGCTTTTCACTGGTGCGGAAATAGATTGAAGATGTCAAAGCCTTTTGACACTTCAAAGTACCAAAGTCACTGCTACTTCCGGTGGCTGTAGCAAAGATATTGGAGTCCGACTGACTAAGGCTAAGCAAGCGTTTGTAATCTAGAATAAGTTCTTGAGAGCAACTAACATTGCAGTATCTACTAAAATTAAAGTATTCAATAGCAATGCAAATTCACTACTATCCAGCTAAAAATTATTTGGTTTTGGTAAGCAGTAAAATAAAACTGTTGTGTTTCAAAAGCGGTTCTCATTAGCGCATCTAATAAGCGCATTTGAGAATGCTATAATTGCAAGACAATAATAACAAACAGCGTCCTCTCTCGCTTATGAGGCATGTAAGCGAATAAGTTTTCGTTATAAAATTTAGTGAAATTGAGAGACCTAAGTACACTTGAAGCAATGAAGGCGAATATTTAATTCACTCTGTGACGCAATACGGCCATTTATATTGGAAAAAGTTGTTAAAAATTGTGGGTGCGGCAGAGATAAGCCGGAAATCAAGTTAAAAAAGTGACATCAATTTATTTACCAGATTATAATAAACAAATCATTCCAACGATACTTTTGTCTTGTATTATCATTTTAAGTTCTAATGTTTACATAAAAATATTGACAGAGTTCGTGAAAATATAACCGATTAACCAGCTACATCAAATCGTCATCGATCCTAGCAACAGTAGGTTTTGTATTTCGCAATTGAGCGAATTTTAATAATGGGGTTAGTAAGTACATCTACGAGTATGTATAAACTGCTATCCAGGCACAATAGTGTCGTCACATGTATTCGTAAAAAAACAGTCATATTTTTCGATTAAATAAATTTTCACCTCAACGGACTTGTTGGCAAACAAAATTTGCTTATTTGTAGCTCTTAAAATCCAAGACAATTTTACTAAAAGGAAAGGGATCCCTAAAGAGTAACTCCCTGGTGGTCTGCAGATAATGTAGAAATGAAGATAATCCAGAAACTGCTGCCAAAGTCAATCATGTGCACTAGCGAAACATGATATTGAACTTCTTTTGTAATCAATTGCTGTATGAAGACATCGGAATCATCTAATTTTCACCATGGGGGGGCACCTGTTATACAAAAGCTGATTCAAGGCAGACGACATAGCGACTTTGCAACATTTTCGAGATTACTGATGCATAAAAACCAATATCAAACCAGAGCTATGACAAAGATGTCATCGAAAATCATGACAATGTAATCATATAGAATGCCTTTTGGACCACCAAAATCTGCAATATAAAGAGTGATCCATTTCGAATTACTCTTTTCAATAGTTTTTTTTTGACAGATCACGTGTTAGTCGTGTCATGATTTCATGTTATTTTTGTTTTGTATTGTTTTGCATTTCATAATGGAAAGCCTTATGCTTGAATCGCTTCGCTCTATGTGATCTTGAAAAGTTCCAAGAAGATCCGACGTTTTCGAAGCAAATTTTGTTTAGCGATGAGGCCCATTTCTGGCTCAATGGGTATGTAAACAAATAATATTGCTGCATTTGGGATGAAGAGCAACCTGAAGAGATTCAAGAGCTGCCACTTAAACCAGAAAAAACAACGGTTTGGTGTGGTTTGTGGGCCGGTGGAATCAGGGCCGCCCCGAGGTTAGTAGGCGCCCGGGCGAGATTGTGATCTGGCCCCTATACAATTAATTGGTGTAAATAAATTTATATTTCACATATAATTTATTTTTTTTTTTTTATTTTATACTTTTATTTACAAAATGGTCACATATTATGTAGTAAAAATAAGAAAATATAAGAGATAGAATTTTTTTTTAATTTTATTTCGATTTAGGGAGTCAAAGAATGTAAATAAGAAAAGTTTCAATGAAATCTGGAATGATGAGCATTAACGTTTTATTTTTTCCCATTTGCTGTACAACGAAGCTGATGTTGATTACAAAAATATCTTTTTTGGATAATTTTTGGGTTATAGCTATCAGTCTTTAATGACAAGGGCTCTTTAAAAGTTAACTTTTTCTTTTTTAATTAATTCTTTTCTTTTTTAATTCTGGCCAAGAGGATGTATCCTTATTTATCAAGCCAACAGTTTTAGGAGAAGAAATTAATATCGTTTTCTCAGCTTCATTCTCATTAATATCTTCGTCATTAAAATCTGAATCTGGTATTACTAGTATTTCAACTTCATTGAGTGTACTCACGTTCACTGATGACAGCCGAAGAACTAGAAGGAAAAAAATAGAAAGTGAGGTTTGGGAACTTCTTAATAAGCACTTGAGTCGTTACCTCCTCTTCTTTTACTAATAGAGTCTTTGTGCTCCAGACAGTTTTTTAAACATGATGGTACAAAATTATTCAGTTCGTAATAATCCTACTGAATGTTTATGGTAGGCAATTGTTAATTTCAAATATAATATTATTGTTTTCGTATTTTACTTCTTTATTACTTTTTTGTGGACAATGAAAGAACCAATGTTAACTTTTCAATAGCTAGCCGTCTTTAATTCGAACACTCGCCGGCGTCATTGGGCGGTTCACCGTACATTTGAAAAACGGTGTTTACATCTGGCAACCATTAAGCCTCGAGTGGAACATACATAGGTGCTCTTCTACAACTTATTGTTGTTTGATTTAATGGTCATTGATTACATTCGAATTCTTCGTCAAATATTCAATATTCGTAATCCTATCCATAACGCCGACAGCGATATTTATTTCTCCCCTACACAAGTTTGCACCCCCTTACCGTGGCGCCCGCGGCGATCGCCCTGGTCGCCCCACCCTAGGGGCGGCTCTGGATGGAATCATCGGTCCTTATTTCTTTAAAAATGATGCTGGTGAGAACATAACCGTCAATGGCGACTGTTATCGTGCCATGATAACCGTCTATTTGTTGCCTAAAATTGAAGCTCGTAAGCTCGGCGACATTTGGTTTGAGCCAGTCGGCGCCACTTCCCACACATCCCATCAATCAATGGATTTATTGAGAGAACATACATTTTGGGCCGGTCGATTGGCCACCAACATCGTGTGATATCACACCTATAGACTTTTTCCTGTGGGAATATGTAAAGTCTAAAGTTTATGTGGACAAACACGCTTCGATCCAGGCCTTGCAGGAAAACATCATGCTTATCATTCGCCACTTACCAGTCGAAATGCTCGAACAAGTCATCGAAAATTGATCTCAACGGATAGAAAATCTGCGACGTAGCAACGGCCAACATTTGATAGACATAATCCTCAAAAAATAAATGCCAAAGGATTTTCTTTCAAATTATAATAAACATTCTCCATTAAATTTGAATTTTCTGTGTTTTTTCTTTTTTCTTTAAAATAGTAGGGAACCTCGAAATGCATCACCCTTTATTATAAATTAAAAAAACAAATATCAAAAAGCTTTTTGGTAAAAATTATGATTTTTTTTTAATAAAATTTCCCTTTTAAAAAAGTTCTTTATTTAATGAGGAAACTTACGTTAGCCGGATATGTTTATTTACACATACAAATATAAATATATGTACTTCAATTTATTTATGTGTTTGTGTGCAAATATTTCTGCTCTTATATGCAATCTTGAATATTTCAAATTTGTTTAAATATGTTTGTGTGTGTGTGTTTTATACAAGTATTTGTTAGTTTGTGTGCGTATTTATGTCCTTATAGAAATACGTTTGTATTAAGCTTTTTCCAAATAAATATTGAATTGTGGTCACTGGTTAGATGATCAAAAAAATAAATTTTCAACATTTTCAATTGCTCTTTTTGTTAAGTTTAGAAGGTTTTCAAAAAATTTAAAGGAATTAATTCGTATTAAAACATATATAAAAAACATATAAATTCTAATCTAGAATAATTTTACCAATTTCTGGTGTCAAATCGTTTTTAAAGAGTTTTACACTACGCCTCATCAGGTTGGCACACCCGATACGAGCTTATTACGTTTGCTCTCTTTCTTGTTATTCTTAATCTTACATATAATAAAATAGTAACTAATATCCGTCTGTCTGTCTGCTTTTCATTTATGTTCGCATCACGTCAAAACTACTGGATGGATTTTAACAATATTTTGTGAGAAGGTACCTTAGTATCCTAATCCTAATATAGGATACTTTTTTTTTCGGAAAAATATCTTATTTCCAAGAGAAAAAGTAGAAAAAGCATTGAAAAACGCGATTTCCGGTTTAAAGGTACTGAACATTTTGGTTTATAACTGGGATATTTTAAACACGGTTACATTTTCAACACACTTTTTTATTTATTTTTATTTTACTATTATGCAACAGATGGCGCCAGTTGAATACAATTTGTATTTTTACTTTGTGGAATGACATTGTTAATAAAATATGTTAAATACCTCTTATAGAGCTTTATAGTATATTTAAGAATTTTATAATTTTTTATAAATTTTAAAATTTTATCCAAGGATGGGTACCTTTATATAAAGAAATACATAAACCATAACTGAAGCACTATAAAAGTAAGATTCTTACAATTGGTGTGGAATACTTTCAAAGCAAAATGGAGTAAAATATTGTCAGGACGCCCACGACGTGGCGGGCACAGCTAGTGTATATAAAGGCATTCTTGCACAATATGTCGATGGTAGAACAATAAAGGAGGCAATAATAAAGTACTTTCAAACTCTGATAAGCTACCAATTTTTGGAGAAGCATCTAACTCGCGTGACTCAGATGCAAAGATCAGGGCAAATGTTGGCGTTAAAGCGAGCTTATCTGCATTCACTTAACATGACTAAAAGCCCTTTTCAATGCAAAAAAAAAAAACACATGCCATGGACTTCAGACTGCCGCTACGTTGTCTCTTCGGATCAAAAGGATTTTAATTTGGACGGTCCAGTCGGTTACAACTACTACTTTCATGACCTACGCAAGGAGCAACACCTGTTTGATCACCTTCATAGTCAGATGGGGTGTGTAATGATGGGTTGGACAGTGTCTTCTCCTTTAGAAGAAATTTTTTACAGCAAATGCGAATGCCAACACTTACAAATTGTAATTAAAAATGATCCATCTTAAAAATTTGTTTGGTAATATGCATGGTATTTACATGATAATGCTCCTATCCACACTACGCGAGTAACTAAATAATGGCTTGGGGACCAAAAACTTTGCCAATTTTTTTACCTTACTCATCTGACGTTAACATAATAGAAAATCTATGCAGATGACTCGCTCGTAAAATTTATTAATTTGGAAAACAATATTCCACCTGCGTGATTTCTTTAAACTATATAGGACAGACAGACAGACGGAAATGAGTTACTACTTTATTATATGTATAGAAAAGCTACCTTTTGCGCCTATTGAAAGTTTTATTCTATTTTCAATTCCTTTAACTCTCTGCATTTCAGCACAAATATTTACTAATTTATCGTTTATGATGACATATGAAACACTTGAAGTTAATTTTTTTTTTTTTTTTTGCAAAATTATCTCATAGATTTTAATATTAATTTTAAACCATTTCCAATTTATTGTATTAATAAATATACATATACATATTTTATTAATACGTCAGGCCGGAATGATGCAATTGATTATTACAATAAATTGATAAAAAGGTGAAAATATTTCTAGATGAAATTCAAAATTCAACAATTTAAATTTAAATTTAAATAAAATGCCTTAAGGTAGACAAACGTATGCAAATAAAAAGCTTTGTTTATCAAAAATTTTTTAAAAAAGAAAAAATTCGGTAAATATCATGTGTTTATTTTCTCCTTAAGAATTATTGATTTCTGTTTAATAAGGTTTGACAAGTCATCATGAAGCTTTTAGCGCCAAAGCAACGGTTCCAAATTGTGGAAATTTACTTTAATAAAAATCCTTTTACTAAGTTCAAAAGGCACTTTTTTAATTTTTCGGCCTTAAGAGTAAGCAATTCGTGCAGTTGTAAATTAGTTTTCGCACTAATCTTACTCTTCTCGATTGAAAACCCTTATTGAAGAAATATCGATTCGTCATCGTTATCAACATATCGTTATCAACATATCTTCGAATACGTGGAAAATTTTATGGAATTATCGTTTGCATCGCATTTTTGGCTGATTGAGCTAATTTGAAACTGCCGAAGATGAGCATTTTTGTCAAAGAATTGTGTGTAGTGATGAAGCTCATTTCTGGTGAAATGGTTACTTCACAAAGCAAAATTGCAATCTTTAGAGCCAAGACAATTCTCAAATCATTAACCAATCACCATTACTTCCATTAAAAATTTACTGTTTGGTGCGGTTTACATGCAGGTGGTTTTATCGGTACCAGAAACTCTTGAAGCATTGGAAGTAAATAATCAAGCCACCATTGACCCCATAAATTTATTGGAGAATGTAGTCCAAAATTGGACAAAAAAGTTACTATTTGGTATGGATTTTGGGATGGCAGCAGTATCAGTGTATATTACTGTCATCGTCAACGGCAAGCGCTATAAGTCGATCAGTACCAACTTCTTCAAGCCACCATTGACGTCATAAATTTATTGGAGAATGTAGTAAAATATTGGACAAAAAAGTTACTATTTGGTATGGATTTTGGGATGGCAGCACTATCAGCGTATATCACTGTCATCGTCAACGGCAAGCGCTATAAGTCCATCAGTACCAACTTCTGTTGGCTTGAGCTAGATTATATGGACACCATGGTATGTGGTTTCAACGGGACGGCGCTACATGCTACATATCTCATGGTACATTAGACATTCTCCGCGAACGATTTAAGTGCCTGATCATCTCTCGCGAAGATAATGTGAGCTAGCCACCGATATTGTGCAATTGAACCCCTTTTAAATATTTTTGTACAGTTTTCTTAAGTCGCAGGTCTGTACAAATAAGCTACAAAGCGCAACGGCACCCTAAACCGACATAAACCCTGCATCGGTCTGATTTATGTGGTGGAGTCATGAAAATAAGAACAGTTTAAATGCGGGCCATCCAGCAAAGTTATGGACGACAAATGCTAGATATTATACTCAATTTATAATAACATTTATATGCTTTCGCAGAAAAAAATTTGTGCACCAATTAAAGGTTTTAATAAGTTATAAATTAAAGTTCAATTAATTTTTTAATTGATTCAAATAAATATTTGTTTAAAACAGAACAAAAAAAAAATTTAATTAATTATTTAATTAAATTTTAATCTGAAACCAATTAAAACATTTAATTGGTGAAAATATATTTTTTTTGTGTTAGAAAGTTTAAAAAGAAGGAAGAAAGTAGGAAGATCTTAATGTAATATCTTTTATTGTGGGTCATATGCTATCTCGTAGCAAATCTGTAAAGAACTAGTTAGTCACTTGTCCAGTGACTAGTTCTTAAGTGAAACGGACATTTTCAACACTTTCTATGAAAGGGATCTGTTACTTTAACATAGCATTGGCCTTGGAATGGGTCAATTGACTCTGTTAATAAAGACAGTAATAGCTATTATTCCCAAGCTTAAGGTCCTGCATCTCTAGCTTGATTTGTGCATTTTTCAACAATTCGAAATCAGTTACGAAAAGTCTGTCCGTGATTCATCACGAGTCATAACTTCGTAAACCGCATCTTATTTAACAAGTCACTGGAGGATTATATATATATATATTGTATCCTTTATTTCCTATAAGGATCATAGGGAGTCGTACGATTGGAATAATTGTTACCAATTTTCTCTAATAACCTTCTATATGCTCATGTTAAATAAATTTGTTTTTATTTGTCCTTGTAATAAATAATATTTCATAAATATTAAATACCTTCGTATTTAATAATTTTCAAATTGTGTAAATATTTAAATGTTTATTTAGCCTTAAACGTTCTCATTAAATATTTTAAATGCTTCCAAATTCTGCACAATTCATAAGGTAAAACCTCAGAACATAATTAAATTGTAAAAATTAAATATAATTTTTTTACTCTCTATATTGAATAATAACACAGGTCTACAAAATAATTCTTGCAAAAAAAACCGACTACAAAACAAATATATGTGCATCAATTCTAAACTAAAAATTCAAAAGGAAGTAATCTGTAAGAAATAGTACTCAAATCAAATACTTTTATACTTGTTGCTCTAACGGACATAGTAATATACGTTCCGTACATTCAAATGTCTATCCGTAACGGTTAATTAGATAAAGCCATATAAGACAAATTACGTCAGATATGAGGACACTCTTTATTTTTCTACACTTATTATTACTGACACAGTAATAAAAGTAACGGTTCCAAAGATATGGCCATATAGCTTAAAAAATATCACCTAGGGGACACCCTTTAATGTGCAATTTTAAATTAAACACTTATTTTAAAGGACAGATTCTTTGCAAATTTCAAATGTCTGTCTAAAACGATTCAAAAGTTTGGCCATATGCATAAATTTACATCAACTATTGAGACACCCTTTAAAATTTTATATATTTATAAGGTTTATTATACGGGACATAGTAGTGGAGATTCTGTCTAATTTTCAAGTGTTTGTCTATAACGGTTCAAAAGATAGGGCTAGATAGGTAAAATTATATCAATTATGGCGACACCCTTTAGTTTCCACATTTAAATTATATACTTGATGTTATAAAGGACTTAGAATTACAGGTTCTTTGTAAATTTCAACCGTGTTACGGTTCAAAAGTTTTGCAATATACATCAAATTACATCAACTATTGGGACACCCTTTAACTTCTAATTATAAATATTTAATTTCTGATTAAAAATATTGGACATTTTGTTCAATTTTCAAGTGATTGTCTACAATGTTTCAAATGGTTCATATATTTAAAATGACGTCACGTATGGGACACCCTTTAATTTTTAAGTTTATTTTTTTTTTATTAATTTCTGTTATTGGCAGCTATATAAGTGCCCTTTACGGTTCATAATACACGTAAAATACACGTATGTTGTATGGGGACACCCTTTAATTTTCAAAATTCTGAACTTATTTTAAAATGGGACCAATCTGTAAGTATTTCCTTTCTAATAAAGAAAAAATATTTAAAATCGGTTCAGAAATGACTGAGTTCTGCGGGCACAAACATAAAAAAACCAAAAAAAGCAACATTCAGACGAATTGATAACCTCCTTCTTTTTTTGAAGTCGGTTAAAAAATATTTTTTAATGTAACATGAATAACTTTTACTTATTCCTATTTACTTTTACCTACTGAATCCGCAAATGAAACTGTAAAACATCTACCACGTCTGCTTTTTTTTGGTTATAGAGACACTGGCAATAGAGTGGTAAATATAGGAAAATTAACGCCACAAACTTATTATAAAAACAAAAATTTGTAATGTAATTCTACACATTAATTTTTTTCTCTTTCAAACAACCTAAACACATTATTTTACCTATGAGCATCTTTGAAATACATACATATGTACAGTTTGGTTACGGTTTTTCCATTTTTTTCTTTTATGTGAAGTGGCATCTTCCTTCTTCAAAAACCAACAGTAATCTTCGAGCATTGCAAGATCTCAGCGGCCTTGGTATTTCGTTTTAATATCCTGGTGGAATATCTCACCTTGTTCATCACTTATAGATCCAAGATTCATCGGGAAAAAGTTGATATGCGAGTGAAGGAAGTGAATTTAAAGGGACATTTGGCAACCCATAGCTCTGTAGGTTTTCAAAAGGTTAAGAACTAAACTCTTGTAGTTATCTTCTCTGTTGATGCAAAGAAATCTTTTTATCACCTTCACAAATGCTTTCCAAGCTGCCCATTCTTTTTTGTTTAGTCACTCTGTAGAAACATGAGTTAGTTCAAGTTCATTCATCAACCCCACAATGTCGAAACGTACACACATAGGCCCCTCAATTTTTAAAAATACAGAGAATCTAGCATTTCTCTTTCTAAAGGACGTTATGGTTGTGCCTTTTGCTAAAAGATTCCACTCTTGTAATCTTGAACCTAGTAGTTCAGACTTCTGCTTTGATAAGACTAAGTCACGGGCCAAATCATTTGGTATATTTTGCTTGATAAGGTGAGGCTCACTAGACGGAGGAACATATGTAGGATCAATGGTGTTTTCCAACAACTCTTCAGTTTCTGAATGAAAGTCTTTATTGTCATTTAGTTCTGGAATTCCCAAATCTTCCCAGTTCAAAGATGGAGTTGGAACGGGTAGGCCTTCACCGTGAGGAACGGGTTTATTGGCTGTAGGTACAGTCGGATAGTCAATGTTTTTCTTATTCTTCGTTGAATAACCTTTAATATTAGTAAGGCAAAAGTAACAATCATTAATGTGGTTAGTTGGTTCACGCCAAACGCCATAGGTACAGCAAATGGCATACTGCTTCGGTTACCCTTCATCCACTGAATAAGCGTTACGTGACAGCCCACACAAGTACTTTGTGGCGCCCATTGTTTATCTTGGTCCTCTATTTGGCATCCAAAATACAAAAAATATGCTTTTTTTACATCTTCATTCATATGCCTACCTTGAGATTTTAATACATAAAGTCCACAAAATTTAACCAAACTTATCTGGTGAATTTGTACAACGTCTTCGCTGCTTTGATGCCATTTTCGCACAAAACTTTTAATGTGTTGAGGTTTCTTTAATATATAAAAAACGTTAAAATACAATTCATACTATACCACAGTGCAACACGGAAAAAATAACCATATACGGATACCACTACGTGATAAAAGACCAAAAAAAAAAAGACCCCTGTCTCCCAGTTTTGCCCAAAGTCCACCAGGTTTTTTTATGGGCCCTCAAAGATGTGGGGCCTCGATGTAATTTTTGCAAAAAATTATCATTTCCTCAAGCTCATATTTTGCAAACCGTTTAAAATTTTGATATACTCTCTGGGGCAAAGTTGTATCTCTTGTCATAAAGAACAAAAATTGTGAACATATAAAATCAAAAAAACTTCATCTTCAAGGTCAAAATCGCAAAAAACTTAAAAAAAATTCAATTTTTTTTACCTTTTTCAAAATTCAAGGAAACAATCAACTACAAAAATGAACCTAAGATCTCAAAAAACAACTTTCTAGAACATATGAACTTCCTAGGAATGATTCTTAACACCGTTTAGGTAGCGCTTAGGTAGGGCTGATATATGAACTTCCTAGGAATGATTCTTAACACCGTTTAGGTAGCGCTTAGGTAGCTAAAAAATGTTCGGGAAATTGTTCACTTTTGCGGCTACAACTTCGCCTCAGAGAGTATATTAAAATTTCAAAAGGTTTGCAAAATATGAGCTTGAGGAAATGATCATTTTTTGCAAAAATGACATCGAGGCCCCACATCTTTGAGGGCCCATAAAAAAACCTGGAGGACTTTAAGCAAAACTGGAAGACAGGGGTCTTTTTTTTTGGTCTTTTATGACGTAGTGGTGTCCGTATATGGTTATTTTGCCATGACTTAAAAAATTACACAGTGTGTACTAGTACAATAAATACATTGGTTACTAGATTAAATTAAGTAAAGTATGTTGAAGTACAAGTAGAGAAATAATGTAATATTATGGTAAAATATGATGGTAAAATATGATGGTAACATAAAAATCGGACGCGGTAGCTACATTTTCATAACTATTTCGTTATCAGGAAGGTAAACACATAATAAAAATGCTATTCGGATCTGTGTTACATAAACCTTGTTTACCAGTGTAATTTGTGGTTGATTGCGTTTTTTTTTTTCTTTATTTATTTATGAATATTTCCATTAGTTTATTATTTGTAATTAATTTTTCAATTCTAAGAAGTTAATTAATAAATATTAGTTTACATTTGCATGTTTAAATATTGAAACAGATTTCAAATGTTCTGATATGTCAAAAACAATAACGTACAATAATTAATTAATAAATATTTCTGTAAAAATAAAAAAACGAAAGAATGTTACGGTGATATAAGGGCATGTGGTATAAAATCATTATTGAAATGCATATTGCCAAAAAATAGAGTAAAATAGAATTTTAATTAAATTTCATATATGTATGAAAGTGAAAAATATGTTGCAGCATATTGTGCTCTTTTTGGTTATAATAAGACCCTTTTACTGGGTGGCGCAAAAGTAATTCTGTTTTGACATTTGTTAAAAAACAATGTTACGCTACACTGCTCCAGAACGCGGAATATTGGTGACTATTTATTTGACCAATAATCGGTCGGTGACTTTGGCACAACGAGGATTTTTGTCGCAGATTTCCTGGCCATCCAACGCCTACTGGCGAAACACTGCGACGTTTATCCGCTCGCCTCGAAGAGACTGGCACAACACGAGATGCTGCCAGGCGTGGCAGACCCCGGAGTAGCCGTTCTGCAGAGAATATTGCTACTGTAGCCGAGGATGTCATGGAAGCGTCGTCGACATCGACCAGACGACGTGCCACGCAAATGGGTATCAGTCGACGGTCCTTACAGCGAATTTTGGTAAAAGATTTGAAGATGGCTCCGTACAAAGTCCAGACGGTGTATCAGATGTTATCTGCTGACCGTCAATCGCAATCTAACATACGCTGTTTTTTAATGGTGAGCGCTACAGAGAAATGATTACGGCACACACTGCACGTGCCACAACCGATATGCTGAAGGATGCATTTCCCGGGCGCCTAATCTCCCGTTTTGGCGATTTGCACTGGCCAGCAAGATCGCCTGATTTGACCGCTGCAGACTTCTTTTTGTGGGGCTTTTTGAAGTCGCGGGTTTATGTCAACAAGCCTCAGACTCTTGCAGTTCTTAAAGATAATATCCGTCAAGAATGTGAGGACCTATCGCCGGAAGTTTTGGCCTAAGTGATGGAAAATGCCATAAAAAGGGCTCAAATGACAATCAACTGTGGCGGCGGCCACTTACATGACATCATATTCTCGACTAGATGTAAAAAAATTAAAAGACCAAATAAAAATAATCCACAAGAAGAATCAAAGTTTTTCATCTTTTTTTTACATTACAGCCAAAAAACATCGGAAGGTTATTTTTGCGCCACCCTGTATATTAAGCAACTTTTGTCGCTGCAATTTTTCTTAGTAGAAGATAGGAATTTGAAGGGGTACAGATATGCATATAGTCTTGAAATGTGTTTTGTCCTCTCATTCGTAGTTTTAATTTTCAAGTTTAAAATGTACATGTATATAAATTGCTGCAATGAAAATTGCAGACAAAAAACACAAACCAAGTAAAAATGGATAAATCCAAAACCAACAGAAATAATAACATCATTAGCAATTGCAACTAGAAGTCAATTACGTAATTACAATTACATCAGGTAGACACACAATTTGAATTTGTTATTACATAAAATCATAAGGATTAAAAAATATTTGTAGAGTAAGTCCTGTTGTCATCTACAAATAAAAGTACATACACCTATGGTTTTATTGCTTATAGCAGCATCTTATAAACAAAGCCCCAGCTATAAATACTTCAAAAATATTCTGTAGTTGTATTGGAAAAGTTACAAAACAATACCTTAACTTCTTCTTTCTTAATTGTTTTTTTTTTTTTTTTAATATTTTTATTTTATTTTTTATGTTTATATATAATTTTTTCATTTTCTTGTGAAAGGAAATGATAAGTATGCCGAAGTGTAATTAGGGCTGATATAGGAATTATTTATCATAAATGAAGATGAACCAGAAACTTAAAAGACCTGAACTTATGCCAGAACTGTTCTAAATTAGGACTAGAGCTGAACTAAAATTTAACAAAGATTGTACTGAATCTGAACTGACTAACAACTAAAGTAAGAATAAACTATGCACTATAACTATAAACTGGGGGATTAATGGGAAAGCGGAGCGCAAGTAAATTTTTAAATTTGTTTACATAGCCACTCCTTTCTTAATGTCAACCTCACCCACTGTCTAAAAGACTTGGTGTCCCCTGTCGCTCTAACGAGGCTCTGACGACCGACCTTGGGCGGGATACCCTAATATATTGTGTGGCTAAATACCTACACACTTCTGCACGCCTGGTAGCGTGCAGCCCCAACAGCCCCTGTTGGCAGCCCCAACACCAGGATCGGACGCTATGGTCTAATAAGCCGTACGTCTTAAACACAAACCTTATTAATGAAACCAACCTATGGCCCTATGCTCCCCCTAGGAGTGAAAGGAACTTATATATATATATAACTATGAACTGCAAACGCATTAGAACTAAACTAGAGCAGGAATATATGAAGACTGCAGCCAGACTATAGACAGATTACTTAATGTCTGACTACAGTGAATTTACAGCCTAAATTCAATATAGTCAGCTTGTAGTCAAAATAATAGCTGAACCTAAGCTGTTATAAGCTATAATCCGATCAAACACTGTCTATATTCTTCTTATAGTTTGGCTAAAACTCGGCTATGGTCTTGATATCGTCCGGATATATACGCACTGTATCTAGCTATTTGTCTATAGTCCAGCTATAGTCCGAATATAGTTCGGCTATATTCTGGCTATAGTTCGGCTACATCTCGACTATAGTTTGGTAATAGTCCGGCTATAGTCCGTCTATAGTTTGGCTATAGTCTAAACACGGATTACAGCCGGATTATAGGCTGTAATCCGTGTTTAGTTTTGAAAAAGTCCGGGTATAGTCCGACTATACTTCGGATAAAGTCCAATTATAGTCCGACTATAGTTCGGCTAAAGTCCGGCTATAATCCGACTATAGTTCATATATAGTCCGGTTATAGTTCCACTATAGTTCGGCTTTAGTCCGGCTAAAGTTCGGCTATACTTCGACTAAACTCTGACTATAGATCGGCTATAATCTGGCTGTAGTCCGGATATAAAATCCAACTATAGTCCGACCACAATCCAACTACAGTCCAACTATAATCCAACTATAGTCCGACTATAATCCAACTATAGTCCGACTATAATCCAACTATAGTCCGACTATAATCCAGCTATAGACCGACTATAGTTCTGCTATTGTCCAGATATAGTCTGAATTTAGTCCGGCTATAGTCCGGTTATAGTCCGACTAGAGTTCTGTTATAGTTCGGATTTAGTCCGAAAAAAGATCGGCTATATTCCAGCTACAGTTCGTCTATATTCCGGCTATAGTCCGACTATACTTCGGTACAGTCCGGGTATAGTCCGAATATAGCCCGATTATAGTCCAACTATATTCCGGCTGTAGTTCGGCTATAATCCGGGTATAGTCGGGCTAAAGTTCCACAAACCTCCTTTCTGATAACCAAATGCAAAATGCTTTGTATTCATAGCGGTGATGAGTCTTGTTCAAGAGTCCAGTTGTTTCTAACGCATTTTTGAGACGCCGAAGAAACAAAGTATTATTTAATACATCTTGAGAGTACATTTGTTTATTTACCTGTATGCACTGTTCAATGAAGTCCAGTGTAGAGCTTGCTGTGGTAGTTACCGCGGTCTAATTATTACTGAATAACGCGCTTTCTTCCGCAGATCAACGCAGATTAACGAGTATTTTGACTTACTATACATAATGGTTTTGTGTCGTTTATATATGTACATATATACATGTTGTTAACTCTATGCATAAACAATAACGAGCAAATTTATAAAATTTATATTTGTTTTCAAAAAGTTCCATAAAACTATAAAAATAATTTCTATACAAAAACTATTTTTTAAACCTTTTATAAATAAAATAAAATATAAATGTGGTCATTAGATTTAAAGATTTGTACCATAAAATCATGTTAAACACCTTAAAATATCTCATGTCAAAGCAAAATCCAATTTAATATTCATTCCTAAATTTATTCTTTTTTTTTTATTTTCTATCTCTTTTTAGAGGGCATTTTATCGTACAGCATACCAAAAGGTGTGCAACGTGGCATGGAAATCGATTTATCAGATAAATCTTACGATGGCCATGAAGAGGACGAACGTTTTGTTGAAGGTTTAGGTCAACTAGTTGATGGTCAAAAGGGCAAAGATAATTTTCGTTTAGATCAAGGTTTTGGCAAGGGTAAGTACGTTAACGAAGAATATAAAGCTAACATAATGTAATAAAATATGTTTATTGCATAAAGAAAGGTAAATTTACATAAAAATTTTAGTATTTATATACAATAAAAGTTCATTAAGTATGTTTAACTTAAGGCGCTTGTAAAAGCTTATCTAGGCATTAAAAAAACAAAGTTAATTTATGAGTAATAAGAATCTAAAATTGTAATAAAACATACGGCTTTTAAACTTACACAGAGGAAAACAAACATACACTGGATTGTTACCAATCAAAAATACTAATTAATACGTCTTAAAATAAAAACAAAAAGCTCGTATAATTGACTATTAACAAGTAAGAATGCTATATTCGGCCGTGCCGAATCTTCTATACCCTTTAACACGGTGATTTTCTTTATACAGACATATTCCGCATTTTCCATATTATTGACTCTATATATGCAAATTAATATAGATATATATGTATGGGGAAAAACTCATTATTCATGCTTTAAAGAAATAGATGACAGCGACTGCGCACCCAAATAAAAACAAATTCCATTAATTACAATTGTCGCCGTGTAGTCAGCTACTTAATGATATTGAAGACGACAGCTACATCGTAATCTTTGACATTGTTGTAGAAATACCTATTTTGCTTTTATAAAATTAAATAACTTTTTAAAAAAATAATAAATATTTCCTCCAAAACTTTTTGTTTGGATATGAATTTGATATTTATAATTTTGCGACATTTTCTTTTGTTGAATAAAATAAAATTGTCGCATACAAAAATAGACATTAGCCTAAGTTGACTACAGCCACAACGGTCGTTGTGTAGCCATGTAGCTTTGCTGGCTTCAAAATAATCGTTTACCTATAAACGTGTGTATTTTATTTTTGACAGTTTGTAGCCGGTATCCTGATGTTGTCTATATGTTGAATGCATCTAGGTTTTAAAACAAAGATCTCTTCTATTTAAGAATCAAACGCATGTAAAAAATATGTAACTCTGTATATGATTATTTACTCTTTATATTAAAAATATGTGATGTTACACTAATGATTTTCATTTTCATAGAATTATTGAAATTTTTTTGTAATGTAATCAATGTAATCAAATGTAATCACATAATTATCTAAGTATGTATTTCACAAAATAATTAAATTATACAACACGTACGCGACTTAAAACAAATACAAATTTAATTCAATTGGCTATTTGGCATATGTTTTTAGCGCCATCTGTGTTTAAATATCAAAATTAAAGGTGCGTACTTAGTAGTTAAAATGATCTGTGTTTTAAAATATGCAACTTTCAAAAATTAAACGTGCCTTGCTGTACTCAGCACTACTTAGTTCCTACTTAAGATATGCTACATATCAGTTTATGTATCTTTTTACTTTATAAAAAATAAAGTATGCATATCCGGTTAGTTCAACTGCGTATTTTCACTGCTTTTTCTCCACTTTCTATTGGAAATAAGATAGTTTTGCGGAAAAAAGGTATCCTATTTTGGGACCAGGATACTTCGGCACCTCCTCACTAAATTTTATTATAATCCATCTAGTACTTTTGACATGATGCGAACGTAAATGAAAAGCACAGACAGACAGACAGACAGACAGACGGAAATGACTTACTACTTTATTATATATATAGATACAGATTGTTTGTAAATATATTTATTTAAAATCTTTTTGTAAAATTGTATAGAAATTTTTTTTTCTGTGAAAATATCTTTTTGAAAATGTAAATTTTTTGCAAATATAAAAAAAATTTTAAAAAAATTTTTAAAAATTTTAAATTTAAAAAAAATAATAATAATAAATAATAATATAATAATAAATGATTGTTTTTAATTTTATTGAAATATTTTTTTTAATTTATATTGAGTAAGGATGGTCAGACTAAAGCAAAAAAAATCCTTAAAAATTTTCCTCATGATTACCAGTGGGCTCCTGGAGGTATATTGGCTACCTGTATTGCATTCTATTAAGTTCTTTAATACAAATTCAAGCAGAATATCCTTGCCAACCTAAAAATGCAAAACACAAAATCGGCCCTCGCAGGGAGTTACTGATCCCCGGAGATCTGTATGCACTCCTTGTGAACTACCTGTCGCGGTCAAATATTTATTTCACAAAAAAAAAGCAAAAGAGAATCATTAAGGCCGGAAAAAAATATTGATGGGCGGGATTTTGGCCCGCAGCATCCAAAAGAAAGATCCGATGTTGCTGAATTTCAATCCCAAAATTTTCCAAACTATGCCTGACAGAGTGGTGTGGTTAAATTTTTTGTCTCTCATCTGGGCCTTGGCAAATGACATTACTGTTCGAACATGGAAAGACGGACATCGCTTAATCAACTTCTCATGTATCCAGCGGAAATTAATATTGTAGAAATTACACACGGAATGACAAACTTATACTATATATAGGGTATATATAATTTTGTTATTCCGTGTGGTGAAGGGTATAAAAATGCGTATAAAATTATTGGACTACTTAGTATATTGTAGCTGAAATGAAGTGGCCAAGTGGTCTTTTGTAATACATGCATGGATCATCTAATTTCTTCCTTAATAATTTTTTACTTAAGAAAGTGTTCCTGCCAAATAAAGTGGAGACTTAAAGTAGTTATGGTTTACTTTGATGCATTACAAAGTCTGTCTTGCTCTAGTAAAACATAGTTAAATGAAAACCATTTATACTATACATTTGCATTATATTGCAAGTACTCCTTAAGGAGAATATTTTTCAGGATAAGAGGCATAGTCTGGTTGCCAATCCGATATATCTATTTCATATCAAAATTTTTGTTAAAAATATATTAAAATTTTTTCTTTGTGTACTGTTCCCCTTGCTGCTATCGTGCAAGTCGTTCCGAATGCTATTTTTGTAGTTAACTTCATACGCCTGTTTTGCAAGTGAAAGTCTATTCTTATTTTTAGCCTTGGAAATCATTTTATGAGCGCGTGTTTTTTTAATAGCTGTTCCTTCGCTGATATAACTTTGTTTTTTTGCACACACAACAAACAAACATGTAAAAATCTTGAAAAACAAAAAATTGCCACGTATGCACATATGTAATTCTACCGTGCGTGTGGCACATGTCAAAAGAATATTTTCAATGTAAAGAAAACTTATTATATTGTTTGTTATTTGCATGACTTACATAATGCTGAGGGAAGAACAGCAGTTGAAATATTTAAATAACATATAGAAATACATACGAGTATGTGTATAGGTAGGTATATTATGTTATGAGCATTTTTATTTAATCGATTTAAGCAGATTTTTGTTTTAAGGATTGTTTGCTGTGTATGAGAGATTTTGAGAAACATATGAATATATTATTGCACAATAAAATAATATTGTGCTTAACGTCAGTTCTGAGATTATTTTTATAAATATTATAATTAATATGTACATATAATAAAACAGTAACACTTGTCCTGTCTGTTTGTGTTCGCATCACGTAAAAAATACTGGATGGATTTTAAAAAAATTTTCCGAGAAGGTACCTTAGTATCCTGATTCCAATATAGGATAGTTTTTTCTGCAAAATTATTTAATAGCCAAGATAAAGTGAAGAAAAATCAGTGAAAGTACACCGAATTTTTTTACCGATTTAAAGGTACTGCATACTTTAAGGCATATTTTATTATAAAAGCGGAATATTTCAAACACGGTTGTTTAAAAGATGGCGCTGTTTTAAAATAATGACAAAATATGAATTAAAAGCGGGATATTTAAACATAATGCCAAAATAGTAGATGCCAGCGGAATATTTTAAACACGTTTGCTCAACAGATTGCCAAACAGCCAGTTTAATAAAATTTGTATTTGATTTGTATTTTTACTTTTTGGAATTACAATGGTTTTATAATATTTTAAACACCTTTTACAAAGCTTTACAATAATTTTTAGAATTTTATATAAATTTTAGTATTTTTCCAGGGATGGGTACTTTTATATAAAGTAAATACGTAAGTATCCTAAATTTGGTGTGGATTACTTTCAAAGTAAGATCGAACAAAATATTTTCAGGACGCACACAACGTGTGTTGGACTTCAGCTAAAATTTATGTATGATCCATCGTAGTATTTTTTGAAAGAAAGAACGCAAGAAGTTCAAAAAATTCAACGCCTAAAATTATTAGAATACCTAGAAATAGCTAGAAAATTCTTAGGTTGACCCCGAAAATCTAGTTATAAGCAAAATCTAGTTATTAACTAAGTAAACAATTTTCGACCAGGATTAAAAAATTCCACAAAAAACAAAATTTCAACCAGGAGTTGTGTTGTTCAGAAAATAAAAATAAAAAAACTTAAAATTAAAAAAATCTTTATAAAAAAATTTATCAAATTCAGTAAAAAAACAATATTCATAGACATCAATAAACCGGATATTTAAGAAAAAATTTAAATTTCGCTAAAAGCCAATATTCGACAAAAATTTTAAATCAGTTATTTTTGGAAAGCCTAACTATATAAGACAACATTAAGGATATTATTATTATTTTATACGAATTGTAAATACAAATTAAAAAAAAATACCCCATTGGCCGTTAGTAGCTGTGTATATTGACAAAAGTACGACTCACATCTTCTCGCGGTGGCCACCAGAAACAGGATGGCTAAGATATTCGTGTAAAGAAAGGTAATTATTATTAATGTAATGGGTATATCAGAGCAGACCGGTTTCTTAATGGATCCCTTTTCGATATCCTCCCATCCTTTATGATTAAAGGCAACCCACCTGACTTTCATTAAGTTACGTGCTACCCCAGCCTTTACTCTTGAATTTAGTGATTTCAGACGGCCCGCTGATAACTGTCGGCCTCTAGCTTCATCACACACTTTAAAAAGTTTCTGCCTAACTCGTATGCTAGCCAGTGTTGTACATTCTCTCACAATGCGTTTCGGGGTATCAGCCTCTTCCAGGCACAGTTTTCATCTTGGATACATAATACTTGAAGCTTCCATGACCTGTAACTAACGCAGTTATCCAGCTTAAAGTACTTCTTTTATATCTGAGCACTTTACTAGCCTTCGTGAGAAGGGACTATTCGAGCCAGCCTACTTGTAGTGGTACCCTTGCACGTTTAATGAGTTTACCCACAGCTGAAACTAATTGGTCTGCTGCTTCATCCCTATCTGTCATTTAACCCACATCAACGTCACCTCATTAATCGACCCACTTCTGTTAAGTTTTCAAATACTTTACAAATTACCTGAATTTAAAAAAAAATAGATCATGTCAAAGGATACTCGGCAAGGAAGAGCTAGTCGGAGACTAGTATGGATACTCTTCAATCTCTAAACAAGGCAGTGTTACGCGTTTTCTCAGATATTAAGGTCTTTGCCTGTAAATAAGCTTTAGTAACCTTTTGCATCGGTTCCCGTTACTATAAATGAAAGAAAATCCACCTGTACAGATCTTTAGAGTGCCAAGCTCTAAAATAGTTCCAGGTCCGAGGTACATAGCTCCACCGCTGGCAAGTGGATGGTGCCCACCAACAAAACTTAAGCTTAGATCCTTCTCTGCTATACTCATGTCAAATTTCGGCCTAGCCCTTCACAAATGGCTGAATTACTTGCAAAATAGTTTGATTCTGCCCACAGTGTGGCGTTTGTAATAGTGTAGCAGTGTAGCCGCTGTCATCTTTTTATTTAGAGCTTAAGAGAATTTTTTTCATAAAAGAAATAATTTTTAGATAAAAAATAACATTTTGTGGTTAACAATAGCCAGATTAAAGAAAACTAAATACGTAGTCACTCTCTCTCTCTCTCTCTCTCTCTGTCTATCGCTATAATACAAACTTATTTAGACGTCATTCAAACCTCATACATAAATTGTACCGGTCTAATACCTTTAATTTTGACATCTTAATGTTAATACATTATTTTATTAGAAATAAAGTAGATAGACATGCCACAAAACTTGCCAATATAACTAAAATGTCTTTCAATTTGCAATACAACATTTATATTGCGTAAATGTGTTTTATTCGTAAATGTACATGTCAATAGTTCATAAATTATGTGAACAATTTTCTCTACAAAACAATCAAAAACAGTTTAAATTGCTAGCAAAACTTAAGCCAAAATCCCGTAATAAATATTTAATTCCCTGCTATAGATTCCAAAACCTATTAATTGTCTTGTCTTGCGCTAGTTGCTTTCTTTTATATTTAAGTTCCACTCTCTTCTTTTGGGAGAATTAAAAGATAGTTTTTTTTATTCTAGCATGGAAAACTCTCATTTATAATGTTGTTCTCTTTTCTATTAGTTTTCTAACAAGTTGTATGGAGAAGTCATGTATTTTATATAAATGTTATAAATTATTTTGTCTGTCATTCAAACAATTTTCATGTCAACAAAGCAAATATAATTTGTCAATTTTTATGATTTTTCGTATGAATTTGGAGAGGTTTCGACTAGGGTAGCATAAGGTTTTTTTATTCATGTCTAAATATAACAAAACTGCAAAATATAAATATATTTTGAAAATTGGTTTTGAAATACTTGTCTGTCTGTCTGTCTGTCTGTCTGTCTGTCTGTGTGGTTATCACGTACAAACTAACGGCTGAATTTTAATAAAAATTTGTTTGTACCTTATTACTTCGGTCCAAATTTAGGATACTTTTTCCATTAAAGTGTCTCATTTCTAAAAGGAAATAGCGATAAAACTATATATAAAGGGTCCGCCTGCTAGCGTTTATTTTTTTCAACTAGTGCTGATTTCGTGAATGGTAACACTTAGCTCATGTCTGATTTAACAGCTTATTAGTTTTATCCTTCCGCTGAACGAATATGGTTGTGTATACGCTTGCACAACGCTGGGAAATATTGCGACATTACTTTGAAAATCATGGTAATGTTGCAGAATGTGTGCGAAAATTGCGTACGGATTTTGGAAGAAGATAAGCACCGCAAGCTCCGTATGTTCGTTATCTTGTGAAAAAATTAAAAGAAAATGTCAGCCTAATCGATAAACCAAAGCGTAAAAGCAAAAACAGTCCGTACACCCGAGAATATTGCTGTGGCAGAAAGTGTGCGTGAAGCGCCATCACCGTCGTTCTCAACGATTGAACATTCCGGAGACATCATTGAGACGAATTTTGCATAAAGACCTTGGTATGACGCCATACAAAGTCCAATTGGTTCAGGAGTTGAAGCCAACTGACCATCCAATGCGTTTTCACTTCGCTAAGTGGGTCTGCGATCGACTTACAGAAGATGCCGATTTTGCCAAAAAAAAAATCATCTTTTCAGATGAAGCTCATTTTGATCTTGGCAGGTATGTAAACAAGCAAAATTGTCGCATTTGGGGCACAGAAAACCCGCACGCATACATTGAAAAGCCGATGCATCCACTGTTTGGTACGGATTTTCGAAAATGAGCAAGGAGTGACCGTTACAGTCAATTTCGATCGCTTTCGGGCCATGTTCAACGAATTTTTGTTCACAAAAATTGAAGAGAAGGATATTGGCAACATTTAGATTCAACAGGACGGCGCTGCGTGCCACACAGCCGAAGCTATACTCGATGTTTTGCGCCCTGTTTTTGAAGATCGCACTATCAGCTGTCGTTTGGCCAGCTCGGAGCTGCGATTTGACACCGTTGGATTATTATTTGTGGTGTGCCGTCAAAGATAAGTGTTACGCCGACAAGCCAGAGACAATTGATGCTTTAAAGGACAATATTCGTGAAGCCATTGGTGAAATAGAGCTGCACACAATAGATAATGTGCTTAAAAATTGGACCGATCGTGTAGGCTACTGCATGGCCAGCCGAGGCAGCCATTTGAATGAAATTATTTTCCATTATTCACCGGAAGGATTGTACTTTCAAATAGAAAAAGTTTTTTTTTATAGCATTTTCAAAAAAAAGTTATTTGGCGGACCTATATATATAGCAATGTTAACGGATTTAATGGAATTAAAAACTTGGCATTACTTTTATTTTTGTAAACAGGAAGTTTTAGACACTATTTGCAGAAATCTAAGAGAATCTTTTATAAAAACCATGTTGCAACATCCTGACTAATTACGCTAAGAGCGATACATCTATACAAAGCAAATATTTAAAGCACATCTGCAGCACTATAAAAGTAAGGGTCGTAAAATAAACTTAATGAGAATCACAAATTGCAGCATCGCCCACTTTTAAAGAAAATGTTAAATCGAAAAAACTAACCTTAGAAATTAGTCCAAACTAGGGTGAATCTTATAATATTGTGTTACCCCCTTATGTTTCTTTGAAAATTTTTTAGAAAATTTTTCTCTAAAAATTTTTTGGAAAATTTATTGTAAAACTTTTTGTAAGAATTTTTTTGAAACTTTTTCGTAAAATTTTTTGTAAAAATATTTTTTAAAAATTTTTTTTGTTAAAATATTTTTTTTTTAAATATTTATGTAAATTTTTTGTATTTTTTTTTTAATTTTTTATAAAATTTTTTTCGGAAAATTATTTATAAATAATTTATTTTGATATAGGTTATTTGACCTTTTTAATAATTTGTATTTAATTATTTTTATTTTCAAGCTGTAGGTCGTTAATTATTTTTATTCTCGATATTTCGCTACTCCTTTGTGTAGCATCATCAGGAAAAATTAAAAAATTAACGTTATAAAAATTACAATTAATTTAATTAAAGCTTAAAAATAAAAATGATTAAATACAAGTTATAAATTTTTTTTTTAATTTTTGGTAAAAATTAAATTTTAAATTTTTGAAAATTTTTTTTTGGAAACATTTATTTTTAAATTATTGAAAATATTTTGTAAAAATTAGTAACTTCCTGCAATTTATATTACGTTAGAATGGTCAGACTAAAAGCAAAAGAAATCCTTTAAAAAAAATTCCATCATATTGTCCCTCCAAATGGGCCTATTGACTGCTCCTGGTTACCAGTGAGCATCCTATGGGTCTATTGGCTACCTCTATATGTATTGCTTTCTATAGAGGCCTTTAATACAAATCAAAGAGAAAAAAACGTCCCTCGCATGGGGTAATTGATCTGTCAACATCTGTATGCCCTCCTTGCGATAAACCTGTCGCGGTCTAATATTTATTTAGCAAAAAAAAACAAAAGAGAATCATTAAAACCGACAAAAAAAATAAAGAAAACGTGAAAAAATATAGGTGAGCAAATGACATTAGTACCGAAACACGGACAGACGGATAGACGGACGTCGCTTAATCCAATTTTCCATGTATAAGGATCCAGAATATATGTACATAATTGATAGGGTTGGAAATGAATATTGTAGAAATAACACACGCAATGACAAACTTATATGTACCCTTTCCACCTGTGATGAAGGATATAAAAAATAATATGATAACCATGTATAAAAATACTTCCAAATATAGATACTCTTAGATGTAGATTGAGGTCCGCCGGTCATCGGTCTATACTTTCGTGAGAATGAAGAGGACATTATAATCGCCTAGTCGCATTCACTAAAATGCCTCAAAAC
This sequence comes from Phasia obesa, assembly GCA_949628195.1. Classification (NCBI taxonomy): domain Eukaryota; kingdom Metazoa; phylum Arthropoda; class Insecta; order Diptera; family Tachinidae; genus Phasia; species Phasia obesa. Next base: position 137,487,177 of record OX451216.1, on the reverse strand, counting down.
TAAAACAAATGGTTGGTGTTACAATGTCAAAAAAATTAATAATCATGTGCCGATTATTTTTTTATAAAAAAAACATCACCTTAACTAATGAAAGGATAGATAAATGCTAAGAAAATCTGATTCATTAATTTCAAGGAGTAAAACCAGTGCACATGATGTCAAACGTGTAGTAAAAGCTTGGCGGTATAAAACGGACCGAACGGGTACTCGCCATAGAGAGTAATTTTTAATTACTCTATATGTAGATAACTACAACAGTAACACTACCTAAATTTGATACAAGGTACTCTGATTATAACATTCGTTTTTGAAACGAAGCTTGGTAGTATTGGACTGGGGCATGGGTATTTTCCACTTTACAAAAGTGGACATATGTATGATAATGGCCTCCTGCAAGCCTTGTTCTGGTGTTGCTACTTACTGTGTTGGTATGGTAGATGCACTATATTCATCAATTGCTAAGTCCACCATTATTTATAACTCTTAGTTATAAAGAAACCATTATTTGTTTATCGTGACTACAGCAAGTTGTAAATTATTATAAAACAAATACAATGTTTGTCACAATCATATATTGTGACAGAGAACAGAAACTGGCTGTCAAAACTGTACCACAGTGTGATTGTGGCTGACCTCAATAGCAACAAAATTATCACGGAAAATACAAATAAAAATGTCCTTACAAATTATCCTGCTCTTTAAATCACCAACCCTGCATAGTATTTTATTATAAAATGAAAATGAAGACAGCAATAAAATACATACATAAATCACAAACACATAAAAAAGAAACAGTAACATACATACGTACAAAATTCTTATTAAAAATTTTATAATAAATTTGCTGCTTCAAAAGTAATTTTATTACAGATTGTTGTTATTTATCAAGTTGCTGATGTGATTGTGTAAAAATACCAACAAAATAAACAGCAGTCAGCAACAAATAAAGAAAATGAAAAATTTTCATTAAATACAAATGTCAATATTTGTTCAAAACAAACGGAAAAATTATGACAAGCAAATGTTTGTCTAAAGGATAATAATCATAATAATGTTAATGATTATTATAAATATGAATGTGTGTCAGAGTAAAATTGTGGTTTGTTTGTTTGTTAAAGTAAACAAATTTAAATTTTGAATTTCGCATTTTAGGAAGGACACTAATGGAAATTGTTTACTAGTCCAGGCAATGTAACTAGGACAATTTTTAAGTGCTTGTAAGAGAAGCGTTTAAATTTAATGTAGAAAATTGCTTTTGTATAATTTAAGTTTTGAAAACTTAATTGCAAAATGTATGTTTTTCTTTATGTAAACTTAAGATTTAATTTCCTTAATTAATTCTTTATAGTTTATTATAAATTTTCTATTTATTTTTTTCTTTAGGTTACGAATGGGTCGGTTGGCGCAACGATACTGCCAACTTACAGGGACGGCCGGTTGAAATCACTTTTGAATTTGATGGTGTTAGGAATTTTAGTGCTGTGGTGATTCACACTAACAACATGTATGTCAAGGATGTGCAGGTAGGATAAAAAATTGTTGCTAATAAAAAAATATCTATGTATGTGTGTACACAAAAATAATTATACTTATTAAAATAAATGTATGTAAATTAGTAAAACAATTAATGGGGAAAAAGCTGTATATAAAACTATTTACCAGCTAATTGCGGTTTGCAAAAAACAACATGTTACTATAATATTGTACATTAATTTATTATAGTTTAATATGGTGGCCTTTCTAATATATTGAGTTTGATTTATAGAATAAATTTTTAGCATTTATTGGTGACATACAAAGATAAATTTTTAATTTACTTAAAACCAACAAATGCAAAAATGTGTAATGAATATTGCATACATAATACATGTACAATGTACATGTACTATGTATGCACTATGTACATAAGGGGTGTCCCTTATTTTTGGACGTCATTTTTTTTTGCGCATACCCGCTAAAAAGTTTCTAAATAATCTAAGAAGCCACCAGAAAAAATTTTACATTGATACAAGAATGGTAAACCGTGGCGACTTGCGATCGTTTACATTGCAATATGCGCGAAGTCAAGCTCGATCTTAGAGAAAGTGCAAATCTAGTAATTAGAGAATGTGTAATTTTTTGGGAGAAGGCAAGAATTCCTACAAAGGCAATTCCGAACTGTGTCAAGAAGCTTTTAGATAAATATACACTTTGGAAAAAGTTGCAAAAAAATTGTAAGAAAAGTCTCGATATTTATAGGACCCGTGAAAGTAATTTTGAAAGTGATCTTGATAACCTATTTGATATTGCTCATGCTGCTGCCCTTCAAATTATCAAAATAGAAGAGGATAAAGCATTTTTGAAGCTACAGAGAGAGCCGGGTAGACCGGGTTGCTTTGCTGGCGTAGATAAAAACTTGGCAGACAAAGAGGAAAGATCTAGAAAAAGGTTATTACTCGAAGAAACAAGAAAATTAAGGCAACAAGAATTTTCGGAAGTTGCATCGACTTCTACATCATATGCTGAATGCAGACAAGTTTTAGACGTGGAAGAAATATTAAATTCTGATACCGAAGATTCACAATATTCCCACGACGACGAAATCCAGCCAGAGGCAAGCACAAGTTTGCAGAGCGACAGTTCAAAAAGAGGAAGAAAAAATCTGATAACACCAAAGGTAGTCGCAGTTTTAGACAGGTGCCAGCTAAGTATAAGAGATTCTGTCTATATTATTCAGGCTATCCTAGAGGCATTGGATCTGAAATGCGACGATTTTGCAATAAATAAATCTTCCATTCAGCGAATTCGTACACAAATGAGAAAATCACGTGCAGAAACTATAAAAAGTGACTTTAAGAACAACGTACCTGATATCATAACCGTCCATTGGGATGGCAAACTTTTACCCGGCTTAGACGTGAGAAGCTCCAAAGAGGAGAGGTTGCCAATTATAATTTCTTATAGCGACAAGGAACAACTTCTTGCAGTACCAAAATTGGAGAGTTCGTCTGGTAAACACCAAGAAACAGCTATTAGAACAGCTCTATATGACTGGAATCTCATTGACAAGGTGCAAATAATCTGTTGTGATACAACATCAACGAACATTGGCCGTTTTAATGGCGCTTGTGCTCTTTTGGAGAAAAGTTTGGGCAGAGACCTGGTGCTTTTCGCTTGTCGTCATCATATTTATGAGTTAGTGCTTAAAAGTGTATTTGAAGCCAAAATTAAGCAAAATGTTCGATCTCCAGAAATACCACTTTTTAAAAAAACTAGAGACAATTGGAAAAATATAGATTCGAATAAGATTGAACCATGCATCGATTTCGTTAGAAAGCACATTCCTGATGAACAAATTTTATCCATCTTAAGGTATTACAAAGCGGCATTGGAAAAAACTTTTATAAGAGAAGATTATCGTGAATTAGTAGAACTCTGCGTTGTGTTTTTGAATGGCGATCCAGAAAAGAAAATAAAAATCAAGCCCCCCGGAGCCTTACACCAAGCACGATGGATGGCCAGAGCCATTTATTCATTAAAAATATGTTTGCTCCAGTCCCAGATCAACATAGATGCAAATGATAAAAGTGCTCTGCAGGACATTTGCTTATTTGTTGCGATAATTTACGTAAAGCCATGGCTCGAGTGTACAGAAGCTGTAAAAGCACCTAATCAGGATTTGGGTTTTTTGAAAGCTGTCAAAGGCTATAATGAAATAGACGAAACAATTTCGAATGCTGCTCTAAGTAAGTTTTGTAAGCACTTATGGTATTTAAGTGAAGAGGCAGTCATTTTATCACTTTTTGATGACGAAGTGGATGACAAAACAAAAACAAATATGGTTGTTAACTTAAACAGGGAGGAAATATCGGATTTTAACAAACGATATATTCCAAACAGCGATGAAATGTCAGGATCGTTGTTTGGTGAGTCAAATTTATTTTTTTTAATGTTATCTTTGTGTTAAATCATATTTTTTGAAAAATTAGTACTGAATGCTTTTATAACAACTTTTATTACAACCTTTCTTTATTTCAGCTAAAACACTTGATTGCTTTGTATCAGGTAAAAGCAAAGTATTTCTTGCAAGATTACAGATCGATGATAGTTTTCTTCGCACAAATGTGGCGTCTTGGATAAACAACGCTGCATTTCTGGAAGCCAAACGAAAAGTAAGTCTTTTACGAGTGGTAAACGATGCTGCTGAAAGAGCAGTCAAACTTGTGGAAGATTTTCACGGACTTATTACTGCTGATGAAGAGCAAAAACAGTTTTTGTTGCGCTGTGTTGAGGAACACAGAAACCTGTATCCAGACTGCAGAAAAAACACTTTAAAAAGAAGTTATCCCATATAATTTGGAATATTAAAATATTCTTAATAAAATATTCTTAATGCATCTTTTCATTTTTTCATTGTTCTCATTTACTGTATTATGTAAAACTTCTTGCCTTAGTCGCCACGGGTTACAATCATGATAGAAGAGTAAAATTTCATATTTAGGTATAATTTTCTATATATAAAAAAATTATAGGGTATGCGTTTCGAAATTCGAAAAAAAAATTTTTTTGTCTTATAAGGTACACCCTAATGTACATATATTAACTCATACAATCATTCAATACTAAATAAAAAATAAAATAAATTTGTATGAAAATTTAAACGTTTAAATTCAAACACTTTTTCATGTAGAACAGTAATAAATAAAACAAAAAACAATTAAGAGTGTTATATTCGGCTATGCCGCATCTTATATACCCTTTACCATAATAATGTTAAATATTGCCTTTTATCGAAAAAATTTCATCGTAAATTTTTTGAAAAAATTATATCGAAATTTTTTTGCTATAATTTTAGCAAACATTTTTTGTAAAAATTTGATCGAAAATATTTTGTAAAATTTTTATCAAAATTTTTGTGTAAAAATTTTTATTTGTAAAATTTTATTGAAAATTTTTTGTAAAAATATTTTAAAATTTTTTGTTAAAAAATTTATCGAATATTTTTTCCAAAAATTTTTGGTAAAATTTTATTCTATTTTTTTATACAAATTTTATTAATAAAATATTTGCAAAAATTGTTGTAAAAATTTAATCGAAAATTTTTTGCAAATTTCAGTAAATATTTTATTAATGAAATTTGTATAAAAAATTTGGATACAATTTTTACTAAAAATTATTTATAAAATTTTTCAAAAAATTTTTAGAACAAATATTCGATAAATTTTATAACAAAAATTTTAAAAATATTTTTACAAAAAATTTTCGATAAAATTTTACAAAAAATTTTATATGAATTTTATTTGAACTATTTTCAAATAAAAGAAAATATATAAAGAGAATAAAAACAAAGAAAAATGTTTGCTTGGTAGTATAATATAAAAAGAAAACACTATAAAAAGTGTAAAACAATTTAAAAACAGCTATATCTCCTATGAAATATAATGTACAAATTAAAATTTATCATATCCTATTTCTTTGATAAGAAAATTAATAACAATTGAAACTACCTAGTAGATAGATATGAAGAGTGCTGATGACGGATGTAGCTGTCTAGAAAATGCATTCCACTCTGCTGGTGTCTAATTTTTCGATAAAATTATTACAAAAATGTTGATAAAATTTTAGCAAAAAATTTTCGATATAATTTATACAAAAATATTTAAACGAAAATTTTTGAAAAAATTTATCAAAAATTTTTTGTAAAGATTGTATCCAAAATATTTTTTTTTAATTTACCAAAAATTTTTTATAGGGATTGTATTAAAATTTTTTATAAAGATTTTATTAAAAATTTTTTATAAAGATTTTATTAAAAATTTTTTATAAAGATTTTATTAAAAATTTTTTATAAAACTTTTATCGAAAGTGTTTTCTATGTATATTGTGTTGGAATGGTCAGACTAAAACACATTGGGGGGTCATATGAACTACCTGTTAAAAATTATTAAATACATTTTATAAATATATTTATAAAAACATACCATATTTGTTTATATGGGTATAAACATACCCTATAATTAAACATACAATTATATTTGTGGCAATAAGGAATAAGAGCTTAAGTGGACTTAAGCTGAATTTAAGTTACTGGAACCTTTGTAATTTCCGTACTCCAAGGTACCCATGTGCAAAGTTCCAATTATTTTTAGGAAGGTTTAGCGAAATTACTTACTGCTTATCTTTTTTTAATTTCTAATCGTATTTGGAAAAAAGCTTAAGAAACTACAAGCAATTTTTTTAAATCATAATAACTTATTTTACAACTTATTATTTGCAACACCTGCGTACTTTTGGTATTTATAAGATGTTTTTCTAAAATATACATTTGACTTCCATATATAAAGTTTAAAGATAATCTATTTTTTAAGTTTATTTTAAAGTTTAAAATTGCTCTCCTACCAAACTTAAAAATCAGACTTAAGCGCTTTTTTCTCATTGCCACATATTTATTACTAGTTTTTTTTCGACAACAGCAATATCTCAATTCATAAACTATTATTTTTTGATGATAAACCAGTAACCATTATGTGCTGTTTCTGTATTTCAAGCGTCTATAAAATGTGTTAAAAAAGCACAAAATTTTTTGAGTGATTGCCATACAAATCTTTTAGACGAACCGCTCGCCTGTAATATAGAAATAGCATATTAGATTCTAATAAAAATATTTCAATTCATAAATGTAACTATTTAATGATTAAATATTAACAAACAATTTTTAGGTGTGACCATAGTAATGATTAAAGCAACTACAATTTGTTCATGTTTTTTCGCTGTGTGTTGGGATCTATCATAAATCGTTGGTACATTTTATTGGATACTTACCAGACCACATATTCAATTTAGAAAAATGGTTGCAGAATTAGAAAATAAAGGCAAAATATCAAAAAATGTTCTTACATTGCGTTGCCACTGCGTAGGAAAGATGACCAGCAAATGATAACAGCAACCATAAATCATAGAATTTTTGTCTATCACGGGCTGGATTATACAAGTATATTTATTTGTTTTCTGATAGCCATAACATATAAGTACTTATTGTTAGCTCGAAAAAAAAAAACAATAAAAAAAATACAATAATTTTCCAACTTCTTTAGCGTCATAAATATTTTCGTCTGATTACAAAGTTTTTATGTTTATCAGCTAGTTTTATTACATTATTAAACTGTCCTATAAATACTTGAAAATGTCAATTGAATAACCCACAATGTTTACCCTTTTTTTCAGGCAATAACTTTATTTATTTAACAAAATAATCTTTGTAATGTTTATAATACCCCTGGCGATCAAACATTACATTTGAACAAGCAATTAATGTTTATCATTGCTGAAGTGTTGTAAAATTAAAAGTAAAATTATTGTAACGAGTAAACAAACTAGAATAAAATTGAAAAAAAAAAATAAAATAAAATAAAAAAAGAGACCTCCCAAAATGTTTTTTAGCTTTAAATTTAAAAATAAAAAACATGAGGTATTAATACAACTAACGATTTTTGGTAAATAAATGCAGCATTTAGAGTAGAGGCTCTGGGTGAGTTTTCACACTTTTTAATTATTGTTTATACAACACTTAACAGTTAGTCTAAAATATTCTAGATAAATTATTACCACAACGGGTGATAACCACTTAAATTTTTAAGCTAACAACAAAATTAAATTTTTGATAGAAAATGTTTTTTAGTTCGGTCCAAGTTCGGTTTCCATTTTTTTATTAAAAAATATATTTTAATGTTATAATTTTTTGGAATATAGAAATACATATTTTTTTTAAGACTCTAGTAGAATGACGCTTTAGACCATTGTTATACTTAACTTGGAGTTCAAGACTTTAATGACTTGCATAATGGTTGTAATACATATAATAATGGCTAATATATATATAATAATTTTTGCAAAAAAAACCGATTTCAAAACAGATAGAAGGGCACCAATTATAAACCAAAAATGTAAGAAGTAATCTGTAAGAATTAGATTTAAACCAAATAATAGATGTGCCAAAATTAGCGGAAAAAAGTAAAGACTATGTGAATGTCAAGCATCTACCTATTACTGTTCAAAATTTAAGCTATTTTCACCAGCATCCGTCTTTTATGGACACCATTTAAGCCTCTGTCTATAACGGTTTCAAAGATACGATCACATAGATCAAATAACATCACCTATTCGGACACCCTTTAATTTACAATTTTAAATTAAAGACCTGTTGTTATAGAGGACTTGGCCACAAAAATTCTTTGGAAATTTCGACTATTTGTATAAAACGGTTAAAAAGTTTAACCATTTATATCAAACTACATGAACTATTGGGACACCCTTTACATTATAATTCCAAATATTTATACTTGTTATCATACCAGAGAAGGTAGTGGATTCAACAGATAGATCAAATGACATAATTTATGGGGACACCCTTTAGTTTCTAAATACAAATTGTATACTTGCTATAGTGGACTTTGCAACACAGGTTCCTTGTAAATTTCAGCTGTCTGTCTATAACAGTTCAAAAGTTTGGCCACATACATAGAATTATATTAACTATTGGGACACCCTTTTACTTCCAAATTCTAATTTTATACTGTTTGTTATAGCAGACTTATCAATACAGGTTCTTTGTAAATTTCAGCGGTCTGTATATATCTGTTCAAAAGTATGGCCATATACATAAAATTAAATGAACTATTGGAGCACCCTATAAAATTTTGAATATTTATACATTTTATTATAACGGTCAGAGTAATCGACATTCTGTAAAATTTTCAAGGTTTTGCCTATAACGGTTCAAAAGATAGGCTCAAATAGGTTAAATTACGTCACCTATGGGGACACCCTTTAAATTTTAAATTTAATTTTTTATTACTTTCTGCTGTTGGGAGCTATAGCGACACGTAATTTTTTAAAATTTTAATTTGGTGCCCTTTACGGTTCTTAATACAAAACACATGTATGTTGTATGGGGACACTCTTTAATTTTTAATATAATGAACTGTTTTTAAAATGGGACCAACCTGAAAGCATAACCTTTCCAATAAAGAAAAAAAAATTAAAATCGGTTCAGAAATGGCTTAGTTCTGCGGTTACATACAACAACAACAACATTTAGACGAACATTTAGACGAATAGATAACCTCCTTCTTTTTTGAAGTCGGTTAATAATAGCACAGACGTTAGATGAACCCTCCGAACAATAACAAACATGAGAATGGCGGACATTTCAGAAGCTGTTATAGCTAGTTCATCTGGCACAGAAAATTTCGTTCGGACAACAGCTAACTTGAAGAAAATTCAGATCCAAAGTATTCTCAGCTAAAAAAGAACTTATTGTCAAACTTGGTGC
>OX451216.1:137153713-137477667 GCA_949628195.1 Phasia obesa | reverse complement strand
CAAAATCGCAAAAAATTACTGTTTAGGGAAATTTTTCACTTTTGCGGCTACCTAAGCGCTACCTAAACGGTTTTAAGAATCATTCCTAGGAAGTTCATATGTTCATTTTTATAGTTGATTATTTCCTTGAATTTTGAACGGTTTGCTACCTATGGACCTGAACAGGGGAAAAAAGGTAAAAATATTGAATTTTTTAAAGTTTTTTGCGATTTTGACCTTGAAGATGAAGTTTTTTTTGATTTCATATGTTCACAATTTTTGTTCTCTATGACAAGAGCTACAACTTTGCCTCATATATCAAAATTCCAAACGGTTTGCAAAATATGAGCTTGAGTAAATGATAATTTTTTTGCAAAAATTACATCGAGGCCCCACATCTTTGAGGGCCCATAAAAAAAAACCTGGAGGTTTTGGGCAAAACTGGGAGACAGGGGTCTTTTTTTTGGTCTTTTATGACGTAGTGGTGTCCGTATATGGTTATTTTTTCCGTGTTGCACTGTGTAACTTAAAGTTATAAAATAATCAGAAAATAGCACAAGTATTTATTATTCTGCTCTAAAACGCATATCTTAATACAACAATTTGTAATACCTAAGAATTACCTTCTTACTTCCACAAGTCATAAAACAAACAAAACTATAAATAGAAAAAACTGTAAAAATATTATTAAAAAAGTTTTTGTTTTTTTTCGATATAAAAATTTACAATCAATAGAAGGAATGATTACAAATCTACAAATACTATACAACTTTATTTGTTAAGTAACGTAAACAAAAAATAAATAAACAAAAAAAAAATAAATACTCAAATATTATTAAAAAAATATATATGTATAGCTTTTATACAAATATATAATCACTACGAGCCAGTGTGCAAGTGTAAAATGAATAAATGCAACTGGGTACCAGAAATACTACAAAAACAACTAAACAAACACTTGATGTGAATATCAAACGTTTAACTTAAAACAACAAACACAACAACTATTTCAAACTGCATTGCTGACTGATTGTATGCCTGCATGAAACCTTTTAGTCTGTTCACTGATCATGCCAGACAGTTTGGCGGCAGCATGACGCAAAAGAAAGGAAAACTAATAAAAATATCTACAAAAAAAGAGAATTCATTTGTTTAACTTAATAAAGATAAAAAATACGTTAAACAAACAATAGTGTTGATGTTTAAACAAAAGAATTAAACTGAACTGAACTGAACTAAACTCAGTGATGAAGGAAAAGCAATAAAGTTCGTCAGTATGAATTTCGTTACTGCTGTTTTTGAAGATAAAATATAGTAAAAATATATAACCATAAAAATACAGTATTTTAAAAGAATGTATACGTTAACTAATATAATTTAAATAGAATAGTTTGTAAAATTTTTAAATATGAATAATTGTATTTCAGGATAACTTATTTATTATACACTTTACCACATTTAGAAAGGCTATACACAAGTTTGTCTTCCCGTGTGTAATTTCAACGATATTCATTTCCGACCCAATAGAGAATATATATTCTTGATCCTTTCATATAAAGAAGTTGATTAAGCGATGTCCGTCTGTGTTCGGGTTGAAATCAACTTTGACAAGGCACCAGAAGAGAGATAGAAAATATAAGCACATCAATCTGCCAGGCATAGTTTCGAAAATTTCGCTAATCCAATTCAGCAACATCAGACCATTCCGTTCGGGGCTGCGGGCAAAACACCATACCAACCTATATTTTTGCACGTTTTTTTTTTAAGTAATAATTCTCTTTTGCTTTTTTGTTAAATAAATAGTACACCGTGACCAGTAGATCGCATGGAGTGCATACAAATCTCGGGGGGATTAATAACCTCTGCTAGCGGCGATTTTGTTTATTTTTATGTCAGCCTTTATAGAAAACTTTTGTCTGACCATTCTAAAAAAATTTAGATTGCAGGATGGTTCAAACCTTAAAAAAAATTATTGATAAAGTTTTTTTAAAATTATTACCAAAAATTTTCTATAAAATTATTACCAAAAATTTTCTATTAAATTATTACAAAAAATTTTCTATAAAATTATTACAAAAAATTTTCTATAAAATTATTACAAAAAATTTTCTATAAAATTATTACAAAAAATTTTCTATAAAATTATTACAAAAAATTTTCTATAAAATTATTACAAAAAATTTTCTATAAAATTTTACAAAAAATTTTCTATAAAATTTTACAAAAAATTTTCTATACAATTTTATAAAAAATTTTCTATAAAAATTTACAAAAAATTTTCTATAAAATTTTACAAAAAATTTTCTATAAAATTTTACAAAAAATTTTCTATAAAATTTTACAAAAAATTTTCTATAAAATTTTACAAAAAATTTTCTATAAAATTTTACAAAAAATTTTCTATAAAATTTTACAAAAAATTTTCTATAAAATTTTACAAAAAATTTTCTATAAAATTTTACAAAAAAATTTCTATAAAATTTTACAAAAAATTTTCTATAAAATTTTACAAAAAATTTTCTATAAAATTTTACAAAAAATTTTCTATAAAATTTTACAAAAAATTTTCTATAAAATTATACAAAAAATTTTCTATAAAATTTTACAAAAAATTTTCTATAAAATTTTACAAAAAATTTTCTATAAAATTTAACAAAAAATTTTCTATAAAATTTTACAAAAAATTTTCTATAAAATTTTACAAAAAATTTTCTATAAAATTTTACAAAAAATTTTCTATAAAATTTTACAAAAAATTTTCTATAAAATTTTACAAAAAATTTTCTATAAAATTTTACAAAAAATTTTCTATAAAATTTTACAAAAAATTTTCTATAAAATTTTACAAAAAATTTTCTATAAAATTTTACAAAAAATTTTCTATAAAATTTTACAAAAAATTTTCTATAAAATTTTACAAAAAATTTTCGATAAAATTTTAACACAAAATGTCATAATTTTACAAAAAAATCTATATCTTTATATTTTATTTATAACTAGCTATACCCGCCACGACGTAGGCGTCCTGACAATATTTTGCTAGATTTTGCTTTGAAGAATCTTACTTTTATAGTGCTTCAGTTATGATTTATGTCTTTACTTCATATAAATTTACCCATCCCTGGATAAAATTCTAAACTTTATAAAAAATTCTAAAAAAGATTGTAAACCTTGTAAGTAAAAATACAAATCAAATACAAATTTTAGTCAACTGGCGCCATCTATTGCGCAATAGATTTTAAAATATCCTACTTTTAAAATTAAAAAGGTGTGTTGAAAATATAACTGTGTTGAAAGTATTCCAGTTTTAAACCGAAAATTTCCGTACCTTTAAAATATAAATTGTCTTTTTCACTGCTCTTTCTCCATTTTCTCTTGGAAATAAAATATTTTTGCGGAATATTGGGATCAGAGTACCAAGGTAGCTCCTAATAAAATTTTGTTAAAATCCATCCAGTAGTTTTTACGTGTTGCGAACGCAAAAGAAAAGCAGACAGACAGACGGACGGAAATGAGTTACTACTTTATTATATGTATAGATATAGATATTTGATACTAATTCCAGTTATTTTTTATGCACTAAATACATATAATTTTGTGCAACATTTTCTGTAGCTGCTTTAAAATTAATTATTTTTTCTTTTCGAACTATTTGTAGCATTTCTAACATATAACGACGTTTATAATTCTTTTCCAAATTTAAAATTGATACATTTTCATATTGAGGATAATTATTAATGATTATTCTTGAACAGTGGGAAGATAATGCTGTTTTTCGCAAACTGATATTGTCTCTGTATCTCTGGTCTGATTTATGTCTATCTATTCTGACTTTCAGTTTATTCTTTGTAGTGCCTACATAAACTTTATTACAATTCTCTGTCTGTCAGTGCCTTTACAGGGTATTTTGTACACTAAATTTGACATATATAACTTTTTTATTTTATCTTTTGGTTTGCTAAATAATCTATTTAATGTTCTATATTTATCTGTATCAAATATTTTTGATTTATCTAACCGCATTGATTTATAAATGTTTGCTTCCGTATCATTTCTCATATTTGGTTTTCTATTATTTTTATGTTGATTTATTAATGAGTTGTATTGGAAAATTATTTTCGCTTAATATTATTTGGGTGGAACTCCTTGTCGCGCTAATGGATAGCGCTCTTTCTATTAAATTTCTGGCTATATTTATAATTATACGTCTATTTTGTTTAGAAAAGTAAATAATAAGTCTACCCGAAGCTGTGGGCTTTTGGTACAAATCCATTAACAATTAGTTACCCTTTCTAATTACTAAGGTATCTAAATAAAGCAGTTTTAAATCGCATTCCTTTTCTATTGTTAATTTAATGAAATAATCAAATTCATTAAATGTTTTTAACGCTAACTCGTTAACTGTTGATTCGGAAATAACACAAAACAAATCATCTACATATTTGGTTATTATACTTGGTTTTGTATTTAATTTTTCAATACAAGTATCTAGCAATTTCTCCATAACTATATCCGATAGAATTGGAGAAGCAAGAAGTCCGTTTTGCTGTTTATATGTATATTTTCTCATTATATTACAAATATCTATTATCCTCTATACAAGACTTGAGAATTCTTAAAAATAAGGATTTTTCTATTTTTCTATTTTTGTAAATTTTTCTATAATATCTCTATTTTCTTCTATTGTAGTAATTGCTAAGTCCACAGGTATCCATACTTGGAAATAGTGATACAACATCATGTGACATTAATTTTTCACCATCTTTTATATGTAGATTACCTTTTTTATTTTAAAATTCAAGTGGATCTCTAACACACTGTGTAATAAGTCGTGGCAAAATAACCATATACGGACACCACTACGTCTTAAAAGACCAAAAAAAAAGACCCCTGTTTCCCAGTTTTGCCCAAAGTCCTCCAGGTTTTTTTATGGGCCCTCAAAGATGTGAGGCCTCGATGTCATTTTTGCAAAAAAATGATCATTTACTCAAGCTCATATTTTGCAAACCGTTTGGAATTTTGATATATGAGGCAAAGTTGTAGCTCTTGTCATAAAGAACAAAAATTGTTAACATATAAAATCGAAAAAAACCTCATCTTCAAGGTCAAAATCGCAAAAAACTTAAAAAAATTCAATTTTTTACCTTTTTTCCCCTGTTCAGGTCCATAGGTAGCAAACCGTTCAAAATTCAAGGAAACAATCAACTACAAAAATGAACCTAAGATCTCAATAAACAAGTCTCTAGAACATACGAACTTCCTAGGAATGATTCTTAAAACCGTTAAAAAATTTTAGGAACATTTTTCACTTTTGCGGCTACCTAAGCGCTACCTAAAAGGTGTTAAGAATCATTCCTAGGAAGTTCATATGTTATAGAAAGTTGTTTACTGAGATCTTAGGTTCATTTTTGTAGTTGATTGTTTCCTTGAATTTTGAACGGTTTGCTACCTATGGACCTGAACAGGGGAAAAAAGGTAAAAAAAATTAAATTTTTTAAAGTTTTTTTTTTCCAATTTTGACCTTGAAGATGAAGTTTTTTTGATTTTATATTTTAACAATTTTTGTTCTTCATGACAAGAGATACAACTTTGCCTCAGAGAGTATATCAAAATTTCAAATGATTTGCAAAATATGAGCTTGAGTAAATGATCATTTTTTTAAAAATGACATCGAGGCCCCACATCTTTGAGGGTCCATTAAAAAAAACCTGGAGGACTTTTGGCAAAACTGGGTGACAGGGGACTTTTTTTGGTCTTTTATGACGTAGTGGTGTCCGTATATGGTTATTTTGCCATGACTTAAAAAATTACACAGTGTGTTATTATTTTCTGACGATGCTACCCAATGTAGCGAAATATAGAAAATACAATTAAATTTTTTATGAAAAACTCCACATATTGTTTTTGCTAAATAAACATTGTGGCAGTTTTGTGTGAAAACAATTTTTTATTATTCTTTAGTCCTCGCCATTGACAGAGATAAGCTTGCTACAGTCGTTTTCGAAGATGATGTTATTGTCCAAAAAAAAAAGAAATATGTAACAATTTCTTTTCCATAAAGTTAAAAAAAAAATCTAAAATTGAAGTCATCCTTATCTTCCATAAAATATGATATGTGAACTACCCCTATTAACGAGAGCAGTGTTGTATTGAAATTTATTGCGCTGAAAATACACAAGATCAAGAAATTATCAAACTGCCTTCTTATTATTAAAACACATTGATTTCACTCTTTTAAAGTAGATTCGTTCATTCCTACAACAAAACAAATATAGTACAGTTGTCTAAAATTTAATATAAATTTTGGTATTTTTTATATTTGAATTTGATTGTGAATAAGTGTTGATGTTTTCATTGAGCCCCTCTGTTGATGGCATTCTTCCATATATGAACATAAATACTCAAGTAAAAAATAAAATCGTGCTTAACCCAATACAATTGAAGTATGTGAAGTATTTGTTTTTTGTTTATCTTGGGACTGCTCCACCTTTTAAAAACAATCTGTTGGTGTTGGCTGGAGTAGTGCTTTGATAAACAAAACAAACCTGTCGAGATGATAGCGATAATACTGATTGAAGAGTTTCATCTTAAGTTATTTTTTTTCTTCTTATTTCATGTCGATTTTATTGAATTGTTTAATTTTTGTTTTATTTGTTATTTTAATTTTTTATATTTCTGATAAACAAAAACGATTTATTTATTTGGTTTTTATGAGATTATTTAAAATAACAAAAATACTTGAGAAATTTCAAGGGGTTTTTTTAGGCTGAATATTTTTTGCGTTCGTATTTTTAACTGAAGTACGGATGTTTTTTAAAATCTGATATTTTTTGTCCGTTATTTGATTTAATAAGTGTTTGTACAAAATGTTCATGGGAAGCTTTTGTCTAAGTAATAAGCTGATATTCAAAATATAATTGACGTTACTATGACAAAATACTTGAAATTTAATAGATAAAATAATAACAACAATAATAGTGGAGATGATGTAACCTGTTACAGTCCTATTTATAAACAAAAATTTTTTCCTTACGAAATCTTGGATATCCACTCCCCAACTTGATTTTTAATCAGGTAGGTTAACAAAAATAAGTTTAATGGCTTAGACTGAATATTGTAGTGTTCAGATCTTGAGCAAGGTAGCCAGCTTAAAGTTATTTATACTGATTTTTTAAGGAATTTGGTAGTGTTTATGTTATACTTTTATTTAAATTAAAGCGAAGGTGGCACTTTATCTTCTCATTCCTCTTCTTCTCTTCTCTTTGCAATTGAAAAGCGTTTTTAGTACTTTTTATACTTAGACTAAATATCTTTTGTTCTAAAAGTTGATTCTTAGATGAGGGTGATATAATTTAAGTAGTTAGCACGTTTAATACTTGCAAATTAATCAATGCGTACAAGTTGTCACTGTGCCCTCCTTGGCCGATATTACAATATATCACTAAATCGTCGGCGAAGTAAAATCGATACATATAATAAAACAGTAACTCATTTCCTGTCTGTTTGTCTTTCTGTCTGTGTACGCATCACGTAAAAAATACCTGATGGTTTTTAACGAAATTTTGTGAGTATCCAGGTTCCAATATATGATATCCAGGTTCCAATATAGGAAACTTTTTTCACGCAAAAATAACTTATTTCCCATAGAAAGTCGAGAAAGTACGCCAAGTTATTTTTTTTTACCGATTTAAAGGTACTGCATGCTTTAAGGCATCTTTTATTTTTGAAAGCGAGATATTTTAAACACGATTTGGCAACAGATGGCGCTGTTTTAAAATAAAGACAATAAATTAATTACGTAATGATAAATAACCATTTGAATGAAATTTTTGTATTTTTACTTTGTGGGATTACATTATTATTAAACTATTTGTTTACACTTTTTATAAAGCTTTACACTAATTTAGAATTTTAGAATTTTATCCAGGGATGGGTACCTTTATATAAAGTAAAGTAAGAGCCTTATAATTTTGTGTGGATTATTTTCAAAGCAAATTCGAACAAAATATAGTCAGGACGCACACAATGTGTGTGGATACAGCAGTACTTCATCAAATAGCTAACTAGCATTAAATGTATGCGCTTAAATAACACCAGAGGCGCTGCATGGCTGTTCTAAAAGTTAAAAAAATAATAAAAAAATTTTGCTTATATTCATGTTAAAATTGAAATAAATTACATATAAACTTGTCGAATATGTGCATTTATTTAATTGAATTGAAATAAATTACATATAAACTTGTCGAATATGTGCATTTATTTATGGTATTCTTATAATCCTCTTATGTTAATATTCTACTTTGGTAATCAGAAATTGGCAGCTGTGAATACTATACTAGAGAGCCGCTCCTCTCTGTGGCCAGTTGTTGGTGAGGTCCCTTCGGGGTACATGATATATGCAGAGATGGTGAAAGGTTAATCAAAGTGTGAATTCCACTGTCCCTGTTAGTTGTATATGGTTAGCGAGGTCTTTCGAACGTCTAGGATAGTGTAGTTTAAGTATGGTTAGACACCTTTAATATCATGGTTAGACACCTACCTAAGCTGTCAGTCCTACACTAGTTTTCTCATAAGTTCAATATCAGCACTTGTTGGTAAAGTCACCACAATATTGGGACAACAATGTAGACAATGTCGAGTTTTTATTCCAAATCCCTTATTGTAGTAACCCAAAATAATCATTATATCAAAAGAAAAAAAAATTAAATACAATTAAAAAATTTTAATTCAATTAAATATATTATGCTTAAGCACCACCTGTGCTTAAATTTATTTTAACAAAAATACGAAAGGAAGTGAATTTGACATAACAAAGTTATCGTTAAGAATCTTCTTTTCCAAAATACTTAAAATATGAATTAATCAAGTGGATCATTCTTAACCAAAAAAAAAAAAAAAACAAAAAAAAAAATAAACAATAACATTTACGTGAAGAAGTTTTAAATATTAAACAACATTTTTCTTTTTTATTAAACAAACTACATTAAGTTTTATTATGGGACCAATACCTGCATATTAACAACGTTATTTTATGACGCATGTGTGATAGCAGTCATTACAACGCTTTACTTCCGTTGTTGCTGCCGCACTGTGGGACATATATTTTTAGAGTCTTGGTTTGGGAAGTAGGAAATTATATAAAAGTAAACACGTGGTAATCTGAAGAGTAATGAAATTGTTGCCACCGTGGAGTCCAAAAAAGATTCTTAGATCTAAAATTTTATAAAAAAAAATAAATGTGCCCGCCACGACGTCGTGGGCACTGACAATATTTTGCTCGATTTTGTTTTGTCCACACCAATTGTAAGACTCTTGCTTTTCTAGTGCTTCAGTTATGGTTTATGTATTTACTTTATATAAAGGCACCCATACCTGGATAAAATTCTAAAATTTATAAAAAAAAACTCTAAAAATTATTGTAAAGCTCTGTAAAAGGTGTTTAAAATAGTTTAATAACAATGTAATTCCACAAAGTAAAAATAAAATCAAATACAAATTGTATTCAATGTTGACCATTAGCGTTTAAAATATCCCAGTTTTAAACCGAAAATTTTACTACCTTTGAACCGGAAGTTGCGTTTTTTAACTGTTTTTTCTCCACTTTCTCTTGGAAATGAGATATTTTTAGTGACAAAAGTATCATATATTGGAATAAGAATGCTAAGGTACCTCGTCACAAAATTTCATTAAATCCATATAGTAGTTTTTAAGTGGTGCAAACACAAATAAAAAGCAGACAGACAGACGGAAATTAGTTACTATTTTATTATATGTATAGATAGATAGATCAAATAACATCACCTATTGGGACACCCTTTAATTTACAATTTTTAGTTAAAGACCTGTTGTTATAGAGGACTTGGCCACAAAGATTCTTTGTAAATTTCAACTATCTGTCTATAACTGTTCAAAGGTTTGGCCATATATATCAAATTATATGAACTATTGGGACACCCTTTAAATTATAATTTCAAATATTTATACTTCTTATTATACCAGAGAAAGTAGTTGACTTTCTACCTAATTTTTAAGTGTTTGTGTTTAACGGTTCAAAAGATAGAGCCATATAGATCAAATTACATAATTTATGGGGACACCCTTTAATTTCTAAATTGAAATTGTATACTTAATATAGTGGACTTTGCAATACATGATCCTTGTAAATTTCTGCTGTCTGTCTATAACAGTTCAAAAGTTTGGCCATATACATAGGAATACATTAACTATTGGTACACCCTTTTGTTTCCAAATTAAAACTTTATAATTTTTGTTATAGCTTACTAAGCAATACAGGCTCTTTGTAAAATTTAGCGGTCTGTGTACAACTGTTCAAAAGTATGGCCATATACATCAAATTAAAAAAACTATTGGAGCACCCTTTAATTTAAAATTTTGAATATTTATACATAAAATACTGTAAAATTTTCAAGGTTTTGTCTATAACAGTTCAAAAGATAGGCCCAAATAGGTTAAATTACGTCACCTATGGGGAAACCCTTTAAATTTTAAATTTATTTTTTATTAATTTCTGCTGTTGGAAGCTACAGCGACACGCAATTTTTTAAATTTTTAATTTGGTGCGCTTTACGGTTCTTAATACACGTAAAAAACATGTATTTTGTATGGGGACACCCTTTAATTTTTAATATAATTTTAATTTTTAAAACGGGATCAACCTTTCAAATAAGGAAAAAAAATTTAAAATCGGTTCAGAAATGGTTGAGTTCTGAGGTTACATACATAAAAAAAAGCAACATTAATACGAATTGATAACATCCTTCTTTTTTGAAGTCGGTTAAAAATGTCTATCGTGCGCTTAGAGAAACATAACCTGTACCCCTCATACATCATCTCATAGATCTGCAACAGTGACAGTCCATGGTGGACCGCTAATCGAAACATCTAATAAAACAGTAACTTATTTCCTGTCAGTCTGTATTGTTGTCCAAGTTCGTATCATGTAAAAAATACTGGATTTTAACAAAATTTTGTGAAGAGTACCTCAGCATACTGATTCAAATGTAGGTTACTTTTTTCCTCAAAAATAATTTATTTCCAAGAGAAAGTGGAGAAAAATTAGTGAGAGTAGTCCGATTTTTTACCGATTTAAAGGTACTGCATACCTTAAGGCATCTTTTATTTTCGAAAGCGGGATATTTTAAACACGGTTGTGAAACAGATGGTGCTATTTTAAATGACGACAAAATATGAGTTAAAAGCGGGATATTTTAAACACGGTTGCGCAATAGGTGGCGCTATTTTTAAATAACAACAAAATGTGAATTACTTACTACCAAATAACTTATTGAATAAAATTTGTATTTGATTTATATTTTTACTTTGTGGAATTACATTGTTATTGAAATATTTTAAACACCTTTCACAGAGCTTCACAATAATTTTTATAATTTTTGAATTTTTTATAAATTTTGTAATTTTATCCAGGGATGGGTACCTTTATATAAAGTAAATACGTAAAGGTCTCAAAATGTGGTGTGGAAACGAACTGAAAATTGTCAGGACGCATACTACGTGTGTGGACACAACCAGTCAATTATAAAACTAAAAGAACTATTACTGAAAATATTCCAACCCTATCCAATTTTAACGACCATTGTACCACAGTGCACAATTTCACTGTGTATGTGTTGTGAAAAATACTATATTGATTTTCTTATTAAAAGAATAAATTAAAAAGCAAAAAAAAAACACCCATTAAAAAATAATAAAACTTCCGTAAAAACGCATGTAAAAACTTAAGATGAACTATAAAAAAAGAGCTTATTGGCCATATACATATGTTGGTAACTATGTAGATAGTAATGGTCAATAAGCAGACAAAAAAAGAACAGAAAACTTACTCGTAAAATGAACGAACGAACGATCGACCAGACTAAACGACTACTACGAGTATCAATGTGATTTAATTTAATTGTTAATGCTACTCAGGTTGTTTTTATTACAGGCAAATTATTAAAGAAAATAAAAAAAAAAAACACAAAAACAAGTGCCACAATTGAACAGACTTGTACGATACTTAAAGACAGTTTAAGCATAAATATTTGACACCTGTTAAAATTATTATTCAAAAATGTGTTTAAAAATAAGTTCTTAAGCAATATTGGATACTTATATTTAAACAAGTTTTATTAAGGGTAATTCCATTTCAAATCAACCAAAAAAAATTGTTTTCAAATTTACCACTTCCGATTTTTTTGGAAACTTTTGTTAGCTATTAAACTATAAGAAATAAAATTTTTTTAAAATTATTTTGGATTCAGAGAGTCAAAGAATAAATATAAAAAAAGTTTCAATAAAATCTGAAGTAGTCATTTTGAGTGCCTTGTTGATTTGACGTGGAATTACCCTATAGTGAAATCGCTTGTCTTGTCTTAAACTTTTAATTGTTTAATGTGTCAAAATCAAGTATATATCAAGTCGGTTTTCGGAAGCTTTCAAAGATATTTATTTTTTTATGTGACAATATTATGTCACAACTGAGTCGCTTTCCAGAAGCTTTGAAGATAGGGAGTTTCGCACCGAAACAGATAAAAACACAAATCTTTTGTGGGTATGGAACTCGTAAGCTTAAGACCGATAGAATGAGAAAATGATATATCATTGACTACAGGGATATGAATTATCAATTATTTTTTTTCAATTTTAAAAAGTAAATTTTTAAATTTAGAATAAAAGAAAACAATCCCAATTATGTTCTCCGAAGGTGGAAAGGAGATACAGTTGAAAGTAAATATTCATTTCCGACCCAATAAAGTATATATATTTTGAATCCTTAAACATTGAGAAGTTGATTAAGCGATGTCTATCTGTCCGTCTGTCCGTTCATCCGTTTGTATGTTCGTCTGTCCGTGTTGGTGTTTAAATCAACTTTGCCAAGGCACTAGAAAAGATACAAAAAATTAAAACACACTAATCTGTCAGGCAGAGTTTCAAAAATTTTGCTATTGCAATTACGCTCCATTGGTTCATAAATGATATCGCTATGGTTAAAAAAAGTTGAGTGCCTCGTATTTTCTTTATATTTTTCACATATTTTAGTTGTTTTATGTATTTTGTTATTTTTTATTTTTTTTTAACTGGAAATCCAAAAAAGAACTCTACCCTACAAGAAATGGATGATTGAAACTAACACATGAACAATGAAAACTCATGCATGCACAAAAATAAAAAAATGAAAGTGAGTAGCAGAGTTGAATTTTTTGTAAAATACAACTCTGCCACTGTAAATTGAGTCGTAAATTGTAAAATATATCCCAGTCGTAAAGTAGCTCTGGGTCGGGGAACACGTGCGTGCGTCATTGTCATTATCGCTTAAAGTCAATCAGGCCGTCCTTGTTGCTCGGCTTTCGAGTGGTTTGCGTCTCGTTCTCACACTGGCTGATTGGCATCCTCGAATAGCTGTACTACGGTACTGTTATTGGTGGTTGTTTAATCAGCCACGTGTAATCGTTTGGTTATCGTTTATAACCTATAAATGTTAATTTCAATAAGTCGGACATTGGTGGAGCACCATTTTAAAAAACTCAACTGTTAACTGGAGGAGCACCATTAAACTCATTTTTTAACTGGAGGAGTACCAATAAACTTAAGATTTTCACTGGAGGAGCACCATTAAACTCTCATTAATTTTACCTATCTGAATTTGGAGTCTTACTTCCTATACGAAGGTATAGGTCGCTCTGCAGATTTTGGAGGAAGCTAAGGCAATAATACCCTGGCGCTTTGGTTTCGTACCTTTGCCATTTACCAATTTTTTTTGGGCAGAATCCAAAAAAAAAAAAAAATTAAATATATCCGCGTGTTTTTCAAAAATATTAAAATAAATATGAAAAGAAAATAAATGTAAAAAGTAGTTTGGTGCATAAAAAAATTATTAAAAATGTAGAATGTGTTAACATGGAGTCGCCAACAATCTTTCCTTGAAGACCCTTGTTGCTGCGGAAGAGGTAGAGCAAAAATTAAGGACAGCAAATTTCACTCTAGCAATAGTAAATAATTCAAATTTTTACTTTATTATTTTATTCTTCACAGACTACATACATATTTGCATAAGCTAAAATCAATATCGTGGAATACTGCTGACATCCACGCAATCTGTTCGGAAGATCTGCTGGAGAAGTACAATGAGGAAGGTAGATGAGAAAAATATGCTTCCGGGAAGCTTATGTGAGTTGATAATAATCCTCGAGGTATATACATACATGGTCCACTTAAAATATTTTATAACTTATATAGTTCTTCATATTTCAGATGCTTTACAGTAGCAGGGAGCGATTGAATTTCAAAAAGGCCTAGGAATGCCAGTAGAACGCAGTCATTATTGAGAGAATAAAAATATTTAAATATGTAAAATTATATATTAAATAAATATTTATAAACTAATTTTAAAATGTATTTCAATAAATATAAAAATATTGAATCTGTTTCTGCATAATTTTGCTTAGTCAGCTGTGAGGGGTTTATTTATCTAGTTTGAGTAGTCATCGTTGATTAATTTTTACAGCATAGGTGATTAGTAAACAGCAGTAGAGTGAGCAGTACAGAGATATGCTCATTAGCCACCTTTTCCCTTTTCATAGACCGGGTCACATACATATATCATCAAAAATTGTTATTTCGATTTAAAATTAAAATTTGGTTAAAATCCGAAAACTTAAACAGAGAAACTAAAAACTAAATAAAAAATCGTTTAAATCCACATGTGGTAGTCATTCAGGTTTCAGAAATTTCTACAATATTCATTAAATTATTTTAAAGAATTTGGCCACTGCTGACTTCTGAACACAACACCTTCCAAAAGTGTAGTCAATGTTAACTGTCGTAATCTTCCGTTCTGCTCAACCAGCTACATCCCAAAACAAATTATCATTGTCTATTTTAGTTGTTTAATTTTTCAAATTTTGTATTTTATTTAATACTAGCTGTGCCCACACACGTTGTATGCGTCCTGACAATGTTTTGTTCGATTTTGCTTTAAAAATAATCCACACCAAATTTTAAACCTCTGACGTATTTACTTTATCTGAAGGTACCCATCCCTGGATAAAATCTAAAATTAAATATACTTCTAAAATTCTAAAAATTATTGTAAAGCTCTGTAAAAGGTGTTTAAAATATTTAATATTTAAATAACAATGTAATTCCAAAACGTAAAAATACAAATCAAATACACATTTTATTCAATTGGCTATTTGGCAGTAAGTAATTCATATTTTGTAAATTTTTTAAAACAGCGCCGTCTGTTGAGCAACCGTGTTTAAAATATACCGCTTTCAAAAATAAAGTATGCAGTACCTTTAAATCGGTAAGTAAAAATCGGCCTACTTTCACTAGTTTTTCTCCACTTTCTTTTGGAAATGAGATATATTTGCGGGAAAAAATTATCCTATATTGGAATCAGGATGATAAGGTACCTCCACAAAAACTTTCGTTAAATCCATCTAGTACTTTTTACGTGATGCGAACATAAACAGAAAGACAGACAGGAAATGAGTTACTATTTTATTGTATGTATACAGATATGGCATCTCCTGAGCAAGCGATTATATGTAATGACATGTCTAGTAGTAAAGATTGCGGTGCCAGATGTTTATTTATGTCTGTGTATGTTATGGAGATTTTATAAATATTTTATTGTTTTTTTTTTTTTTTTTTTTTAATAACCTTAGGTTTATTATTCTCACTAATTTTGTAAAAAAAAAAAAAATATAGATTGATTATTCTGTTATTTTTGAGTATTGCTATTTTCGGTAGGTTTATTTATGTTTTGTGTTCTAAGTAGTTTTAAGGTGTGAAACCATTTCGGGAAAACTTTTTGATTTTTTTAAATATTTTTTTGTCTATTATAAAATTTATCTTTTTGTTATGGCATAAACTTGGTGCCATTAATTTTTAAAATCTTTTTTTTTCTAACTTATCAAGAATTATATAAACTTTATTATATTTGTTATTCTTTATATTATAACACACTGTGTAATTTTTTAAGTCATGGCAAAATAACCATATACGGACACCACTACGTCATAAAAGACCAAAAAAAAGACCCCTGTCTCCCAGTTTTGCCCAAAGTCCTCCAGGTTTTTTTTATGGGCCCTCAAAGATATGGGGCCTCGATGTAATTTTTGCAAAAAAATGGTCATTTCCTCAAGCTCATATTTTGCAAACCGTTTGAAATTTTGATATACTCTCTGAGGCAAAGTTGTAGCTCTTGTGTTAAGAATCATTCCTAGGAAGTTCATATGTTCTAGAAAGTTGTTTATTGAGATCTTAGGTTAATTTTTGTAGTTGATTGTTTCCTTGAATTTTGAACGGTTTGCTACCTATGAACCTGAACAGGGGAAAAAAAGTAAAAAAATTGAATTTTTTAAGTTTTTTGAGATTTTGACCTTGAAGATGAAGTTTTTTTGATTTTATATGTTAACAATTTTTGTTCTTTATGACAAGAGCTACAACTTTGCCTAAGAGAGTATATCAAAATTACAAACGGTTTGCAAAATATGAGCTTGAGTAAATGATCATTTTTTTTCAAAAATGACATCGAGGCCCCACATCTTTGAGGGCCCATAAAAAAAAACCTGGAGGACTTTGGGCAAAACTGGGAGACAGGAGTCTTTTTTTTTTTTGGTCTTTTATCACGTAGTGGTGTCCGTATATGGTTATTTTTTCCGTGTTGTACTGTGTAATTGTAAAAATGAAGTATAAAATTATTTTTTCTAAACATTGAAATGATGATTACTACTTTTTATAAATCTGTTTATTCTTTAATGGAAAATTGGATACCTAAACGAACTGTCGTCAAAGGCTCTGGTCCCCCCTGGAGATCTAAACATCTATCAAGCCTAAACAATAAAAAGAATAAACTCTACAAAAAATACAAAAACTCTAATTCTACTGCTGATTACGCAAGGTACTCTATTTGTCGCGCTGAGGATAATTTGTTAAATACCACTCTGTATAAAAATTATATCATCAAAATGAAATCCAATTTTAAAAACCCATCCCAAATCGTTCTTTAATTTGGCAAACTCTAAGCGAAAATCTAAAGAGTTTCCGCCTGTAATAAAATATGGAAATTGTGAATCTGATGATGACGCTCTTATCGCCAATATGTTTGCGGATTTTTTATTTTGCTACAACGTACTCTGATACTATGTATGATGACATCAGTACTTATCCATTTGAAATTTCTTCAAACCTTTTAATACACTTTTTAGAAATTGATTCTGCTGAAATAGAGTTCGAATTAAAAAGACTTAAAATAACTTTTAACTATGGACCGGATGGTATACCCAACTTTTTACTGAGGTACTGTGCAGCTAGTTTGTCGAAACCTGTATCTTTAATCTTCAACTCATCTATCAGATGTGGCTGTGTTCCTAGTCAATGGAAAAGTTCATATGTCATACCATTGTGTTCAAATCTGGCAGTAAGTCACATGCAAAAAACTATAGAGGTATTGCAAAACTAAGTTCGATACCTTAGCTTCTTGAACAATTAATCTGCAACTTCCTAAGCCACAACATATCGCATTTAATATCGCACCATTACCAACCTTTTACAGTTAACGACGTTAGTCAATAAAGGATTCGTGAAAAATCAACAAACTGATGCCATTTATACGGATTTCAGCAAAGCTTTCGACAAAGTTAATCACAAACTTCTCCTTAATAAGCTATATATGCTGGGCTTTTCTGCAAATAGTCTAAATGGGATAAAATCTTATCTAAATGATAAACACGTCTTATCTTATCACGGGATAAGGCATTAAGGCATTGTCGTGTTGGACATGGCACCATCCTACGATAGGTGGGTGGTAATATCTTGAGGGAGCAGACTGATTACTTAACCCCTGTTATGGACCTCGACAAATCGTTTGTCGTGAAAATTCCTAGCAGGGATGAATGGAAGGAGAACTCCGTAATTCGGAACAATGCGGTTTCAATATTTACGGATGGCTCCAAGATAGACACGGGAACCGGATCGGGGATCTTCTCTGAGGATCTTGATCTTTCAATTTCACTTAGGCTTCCCGATACCTGCACCGTGTTCCAGGCTGAAATATATACTATATTGCTAGCGGCAAGGAAAATTGGGGAACTTGCGACGGCATGAGGGCATTCGTGGAAACGAGATGGCCGATCAATGTGCGAGGAACGGTTCGAATCTGGATGTGACGGTTGCCCAAGGAGAAATCAATATCCCCTTGGCCGAAATATCTAACATACTAGGAGAATGGTCGCTAAAGGAAACGGCTCGCAGGTGGTCTATTTTAACCACTTGCAGATTATCTGGAATTCTTTGGCCCTCAATTGATAAAAAAAAGGACAAAGGCACTACTGACCCTCGAGAAAAGCTCGTTAGCACTTCTGGTAGGTGTTATAACGGGACACTGTATGATTGGACGTATGTCGGAGCGTATGGGAATCTCTCGTGGAGGGTGCTGCAGAAGTTGTATGGATGAGGAAGAGGAGGAATCAGTTCAACACCTTCTCTGCGACTGCCCGGCTCTTCAAGAGCGCAGGCTCAAATTTCTGGGTCAAAGATTCTTTCAGGACCTGGACTGTCTCAGAGATGTGACACTGACTAGCCTATTAGGCTTTGTGAAAAGCTCCGGGTGGTTTACAAGAACCACCGATATTGGAGTTCTTTAGGGAATGGGGGTTGATGATCGTTGGGGCATCACAATGGGCCTTATTGGCCTCCGAGTGAACTCACGTTTTTGCGGGCGGCCCGTTTAACCTAACCTATCTAAATGATAGAAAACAAAATGTACTTTGTAAAAACCACATGTCTAAACCTATAAATGTTTGTTCTGGAGTACCACAAGGCAGCCATCTTGGTCCAATCTTGTTCACTTTATTTATAAATGATCTGCCAAATGTTATAAAATATTGCAACATAGTACTTATGTTTGCTGATGATGTAAAAATTTGTCTTACATACAATAAAAATTCGGATCATTTTTACCTACAATATGATATTGATAACTTTTATACTTGGTGCAATGTAAACCTAATGGAACTAAACTCTAACAAAGCAAGCAAGCACATGAGATTTAACAGGGGCAACTTCGTCAGTGTCAACTTTTTGTTGGGCAAACAACTTTTGGAATTAGTTTGTTCCATCCTGGATTTGGGTATAATGATGCTTGACGTTAAGCTTAATATGATGGTCAATAAGGCGAGAGGTGTTCTTGCTTTTGTTAACATATGGGCAAAGGAATTTATCGATCCACATGTTACTAAGTTGTTATACACATCCTTAGTTAGACCTATTCTTGAGTATGGCTCAGTTGCTTGGGATCTGTTGTATTGTAATGTTCATAGTGATCATATTGAGTCTATTCAAAAACAGAAGCTTAAGATAGAATCCAACATTAAATTTGCCTCCTTATCATCAAAGATTATCGCTAATTAAGTTGCCTTCTCTTAAAAGCCGAAGGACTATGCTAAACGTTACGTTTTTGTAATTCATAATGGCGATACTCTGAATTCATTCGAAGAAGTACAGCGGTCAAAAAAAGAAAATCGGAAAATTCTATTTCAGAAAACGTTGGAAGGCCACGGACTACTGTCCATTATATAATAAAAAAATACAAAGAAGCAAGAACAGTTGAAAATAAGCCCAGGAGTGGTCGTCCACGGAAACTTACAGAGGTACATGAGCGACAAATTGTGCGTGAAGTAAAAAAAAAATCCCCGAGTTAATGCATCAACATTAGCCAAAAATACCCAGGAATATGCAGGCATATCAGTTACTCCCCAAACAATAAGAAATGTTTTTAAGAAGCACCAATTTCTTGCACGATCGGCTAGGAAGAAACCTCACATCTCAAAGAAAAATCGAAATATCTGATTAGAGTTCGCCAAAAAGTACGCAAATAAGCCTGTAGAGTTCTGGATGAATGTAATTTTTGCTGATGAAAGCAAATATAATCTTTTTGGATGTGATGGTAAGGTTCTAGTATATCGAAAACCAAATACAGAGTTGGAGGAAAGAAATATGGTACCAACGGTTAAACATTCATTGATGGAATTATGGATCATTTGAAATACACTGACGTTTTGAATTAAAATTTGTGTCCAAGCGCAGAAAAATTAGGACTTCCAGGCAAATTTAAGTTTTATCAAGATAATGATCCAAAACATTCTGCAATGAATACAAAACTATGGCTTTTGTACAACTGCCCAAAAGTGATAAAAACGCCGCCAAAATCTCCAGATCTTAACCCAATTGAACACCTTTGTGGTCATCTGGAATAAAAATTGAGATGTCGCGAGTTTACAAATAAAAACTAGATGAAGGAAATTCTGCACGACGAATGGTATAAAATTAATCCAGGATACACAATGTCATTGGTAAAGTCTATGCCTGAACGTTTAAAAGAGGTTATACGACGCAAAGGAAGAGCAACTCGTTACTCGTTACTAGAATATCAATAAGAGTTTAATTTTAAAATAATTTTTGAAATGTCGAATGCTTTTTTTGTTTTTTTTTTTATCTATATCGAATACTTTTTTGATCGCTGTATATCATTTAATGTTCCACACCGGGCGACACTATACTTTCATCCTCTGGCAATTAAATGTTTTCGTATGCACTTTGCTTATGCTGATCCACTGAGAAGAATATGTGCCAATTTAAATGAACTATATCAATTTATTGATTACTCTTTAAGCTTAAACGTTATAAAACGCAATATTATAATTTTCCTTGATTGTTAAATTTATTTGTCTTTGCAAATTATTGTTACAAATAATTATTAAATTTATTACTAAAGTCTGTATGAAGTTATTATATAGACTTTTATATATTTAAATAAATAAAACTAAAATCATAAAAATAAATCAGTCAAGTGCGAGTTAGTCTCACACACGTAGGGTTCCGTACTATGTCTAGTACGCCTTTAAAAACTCAAGTTGTTAATTTGTTCATGTCTTATGGGGCACCCTTTTCTTTTTAAAATCAAATCGCGAAAATTGCATCGCTATTGGAACACCCTTTAAATTTTAGGATTTGTTGTTATAACGGCCATGGTAATACACTTTCTATAAAAATATCAGGCCTACCTATTGCGGTTCAAAAAATAAGGTAATATACGTCAAAAAACATGTCACTCATGGATCAGCCTTTAATTTTTATTATTTGTTATAGTTTCCATAGTAATAAACCTCTTGTAAAAACTTTAACAGTCTACTTATTATTGTTCAAAACTTAGGCCATATACACGCAAAGCACGTCACTCTCGGAACACCCTTTAATTTTAAAGTTTAATTTAATAGAAAGCGAACATAGAGTTAATTACTGTCTGTAAATTTTAAGTGGTTGCCTCATATAGCTCAAGAAATAAAGACATAACGACCAATAACACCTCCCTATCGGAACACCCTATAAGTTTTAATATTTATTGCTATAGTGGCCACAGTTATACCACTTCTGCGAAAATTTAAAGAGTCTACCAATTATGGATCAAAACTTAGGCCTTATACATGCAAATCACACCACTAACGGAACACCCTTTAATTTTTAGGTTTATTTTTTTATACTTATTTATATAGCGAACTAAGTTTTAATTACAGTTTTTAAATCTTGAGTCTATGCCTCCGTGAATAACACCTCTCTATCGGAACACCCTATAAGTTGTAGTATTTGTTGCTATAGCGGCAACAGCTATACATAATCTGTGAAAATTTCAAGAGTCTACCTATTACGGTTCCAGAGTTAAAAGGCGCTGACAGACGGACAGACGAACAGACATTGTAGCGAAAACAATAGGGTTACGTTTTTACACTTTGTGTACGGAACCCTAATAAAAACCGATTGTATATATGTATGTATATTATTCTGAAATTGAGATATGTACATAACAGACTAAGGCAATACTTAACAATACTATGGTGAAGGGTATATAAGATTCGGTATGGTCGAACATAGCACTCTTACTTGTTTTTTTTATTCTGAAATATCAGACCAAGTTAAGTATAAAATTGAGACACAAAGTCTACAAAAAATTACTGATGTAAAAATGCAACTATGGCGAAAAATAGTTTAATAAAATATGCGATTTGTTTGCCATATTTTCCCTATTTCTTTCATCTCGCATTTGGTTATTTTATTTAATTTTTTTTTCTTCATTTCTTTTTCATTGCAGGTCTTTGTGCATGCAAAAGTATTTTTTAGCATTGGCGGCCGCCAGTACATTGGTGAACCTGTACAATTTTCTTATATGCCTGATACAATATTGGATCACGCACGCGACGTGACAATCAAATTACATCATCGTTTGGGTAAATATCTACAATTGCATTTATACTTTGCAGCACGTTGGCTGATGCTAAGTGAGATAACATTCATATCAGGTAAGAGGTGAAATGTTTGTGTTTTTAATATTTATTCCTTCAGTTGTGGTATCACAGCCTTAATATCTTGTTTGAAAATATTTCTTTAATTTGTTTGCAAGGCAAATGGTAAGAAATGCCTTCTGAAATGGTGTGTGATTGAAAAAGTAATATATTTTAAAACATATCTTTAAGTTGAGTAGACAAAAAGGCAGGCTATTCATGAATAATTTAAATAAGTAAATTAAAGAAATATATTATTTCTAAATTAATAATCATTAAATCATTTTAAATACTTTCTACTTCCCTTCCAACCAACTTATAAAAATAAAATTCTTATTACTTTCTAACCATTTCACAAGGTCAATCCTCCTCTTCTTCGCTGTAATAAATACAAATCCCAATATTATTAAAATAATTTTTTAATACCTAAATACTTGAATATAAATTTCTATGGTATTTCCTCTTAATATTTATAGGCAATCGACCACATTTAAAAATATTTCATTCATTTTTCTGTTGGCCAATGTAATGAACTTACTAAAGATGGTAATAAAAAAAAGAGAAAATTAATTCTTCAAAATACAATTAGTAAAGATTATGCATGCAAAAAATGGCAGAGAATGCACAAAAGTAATAATTAAATGCACAAACAAAAAAAAAAAAGAGATTTGTAAAAGAAGGAATAAATGAATTAAATTGAAATTAATATCGATTTCTTTTTAATGGAATCGAATGAAATGAAAAATTTTATATTTTCATATTTTCAAGCGAAAATTGAAATAGAATTTTAATGATACACAGAGAAAAAAATGATTTTCGTAAATTTTTTATATGTATAAGTTTTAAATAAGTCATTTAGATGGCGTATTTTTCTTTCTTTGGGAAAATAAGCAATTGCTAGAACTTCAAAACAACATAGCAGAAATTGTTGACCTCTACTGAACTATATCTATAGATATAATAAAACTGTAACAGTATCGAGTCTGTACATGAATTAAATTTAAAAAATTTTGTAATCAAAACGAAATACAAATAAAGACGCGTGCTATGATCAGAATATGTTTAAAAATTTAAGTTGTTAATTTTTTCATGACCTATGGGGCACCCTTTAACTTTTAATTATTTTTTATACTAGAGCATAGTACTAAATAACCTGTGTAATTATCAAGTCTCTGCCAATAACGTTTGGAAGAGAAGGCCAAACAAGGATCACCAGTAGTAACTCATTTCCGTCTTATTATAATAAAATAGTAACTCACTTCCGTCTATCTGTCTGCTTTTCATTGATGTTCTCATCACGTAAAAACTACTAGATGGATTTTAACAAAATATGTAGGGTGTACCTAGTACCCTGGTCCCAATATAGGATACTTTTTTCTTATAAAGTCGCAAAAAGCAGTGAAAGTACGCAGTTAAACTAACCGGATATGAATACTTTACTTTTCATAAAGTAAAAAAATACGTGAACTGATACGTAGCATATCTTAATCGCCGGTAATACCACATAGCACTAAATCGCCGGCGAAGTAAAATAATTATTAATTGGCTATGCTAGCTTCAAACTAATTCGCCTAAAAAAGACCAGAAGCGCTTGCGAAGCTCTACTATCGCACTAACCATCTGTCTTATCTACTACTATCGCTTTTTAAAGGAAGTAACACAGTTAATGCAGGCATTAATTGCCTGAATGTTACTAAAACTAAAACTAAAAGCGTAAGGGCCTTTGGAGTGGATTGCTTTCAAAGCAAAATCGAACGAAATATTGAAGGACGCTGACGAAGTGGCGGGCGCAGCTAGTTTTTTATAAAGTAAAAAAATACATAAACTGATATGTAGCATATCTTAAGGAGGAACTAAGTACTGCTGAGTACAGTACGGCACGTTTAATTTGTGAAAGTTGTATATTTTAAAACACAGATCGCTTTAACTACTTAGTACGGCATGGTACCCTTAATTTTGATATTTAAACACAGATGGCGCTAAAAACATATGCCAAATAGTCAATTGAATTAAATTTGTGAAATACATCCTTGGTAATTGTATTAATTTTGTTATTTAGCGGCAAATTTTAAAATTTGTTAAGAATACTACGACTTGAGTGTGGCTATAAAATTCTGTAATTGGTAGTTTCTTCTTAGTTTAGTTGCATTTTTATCTATAGGTGCTACTCTATATAAGTAAGTCTTAGATGTGGAATACTTTCAAAGCAAAATCGAGCAAAATATTATGAGGACGCACACGACGCACAGTGTCGTGAATTCATATAACGAGTGGCCATAAATAGAAAAAGTTATTGTAAAGAGCTGAAATTTGGCACATATATTTAGGTTGGCAAAACGTAATAAAATTTAAAATTTAAAAAAAACTCGAAGTAAGGTTTCGTATCCTTCCCATATATCCTGAAATTTATAAGTGTCATAAAAGTTAGCAAATTGCTAACTGTACGACATTTTTTTTATAGTAATTGGATGTGATATTTTTAATGATTTGACCAAATTTGATTCGATTCAGATAAGGCCCACGTTAGGCTAAAAAAATATATTTTTACAAAAAATAAAAAAAAAATTAAAAGTTAAATAATTTTTTAATTAATTTCGAATACAAGACACTTATATTTTTTCAATTAGATGAATGGACCCTCACCTTCAATACATTCTTAAACTTAATTATATACATATTTTTTGCCTATTTTTTCGGTTCAAATTATTATCGTGTAATTGGAGACAGATACCAAAAATCAAATATCTGGACTATACAAAATTTACCTGCATTTTGAAAAAATAACTGGACAATTTAAAAAAGCTAAATTTTATTTAAATTTTTCTTCACAAAAATAAAAAATTTACAGAATCTATTTTATTAAAATTTTCTCTTATAAAAAATGTCAGCCTTTATAAGGTCTATTCCATTTCTGTGAGTGAAAATTATTTAACTTACTAAAAGTCGTGTCACAAAAAGAATTTCTAATTTGCATGGAAAGAACAAATGAGATCAATTTATATAGATTTTCTACTTTATTTTTATCGCATTTTTGCAAAAAGATGGCGGCCCATATCTTGTCAATTAAAATATCTTTCGGCAAATTACCAAAGGATTCTCGCAGGCAAAAAAAAAAAAACCAATGTAATGGGTGTTTTTTATAGAGTTATAGAACTTTAGTTGCAATAAAATAAAAATGGATTATTCGATTGACATACATTTTATTTATCCGAAAGATAATCTTTATGGCCGTATATCGGCAATAAAACGGCGAATATTGCATTCCAGATGGTCAAGGATTTGTGGCTTATCCGCATAGACCAATGACTTTACATAGCCCCACAGAAAGTAGGTGTTAAATCACAAGATCTTGGAGGCCAATTCACAGGTCCAAAACGTGAAAATAGGCGGTCACCAAACGTGTCTTTCAATAAATATATTGTGGCACGAGCTGTGTGACATGTTGCGCCGTCTTGTTGAAACCACATCTCATGTACATCATGGTTATTCAATTCAGGAATGAAAAAGTTAGTAATCATGCCTCTATACCATTGACTGTAACGTTCTGGCCACCATCGTTTTTGAAAAAGTACGGACCAATGATTCCACCAGCCCATAAAGTGCACCAAACAGTCAGTTTTTCTGGATGTAACGGTGTTTCGACATACAGTTGAGGATTACCTTCACTCCAAATGCGGCAGTTTTGGTTGTTGACGTAGCCATTCAACCAGAAGTGCACTTCATCACTAAACAAAATTCGCTTATGAAAATCTGGAACAACGGTAATCTCGTTTTGGGCCCATTTGCAAGCGTTGTTTAGTCGTGAGTCTATTCATGATGAATTGCCAAACCAAACTTAGAATAAATCACTTGACAGCTGTTAAATCGGTCGCCATCTTAAAATGTAATGCCAACTTAAAGTTCTATACCTGTATTAAAAAACACCCTTTACAACATGTCATTGCCAATTACATTTGATATTTCTGAAGCTGGCAAATTGTGTTAAATTTAATACGGAAATGTAGTTGTGTATTGTCTCAAGTAATTAACAGAAGTTAAAAAAATTATTTTTAACTGGAGAAATTGTATTTTTGCTTTCTTTAGCTGGTAACTGGCACCAAAACTGGAGAAACCAGGCTATTTCAGGCCGTCTGGCAACCCTAAGACAGGTGCAGTCTTGAATTTTTGTACAAAGAACTCCGTGATTAATGCTATATTATGCATTGTTGCACAAAAAATTTACTGGATTGGAGGTGCTACCACACCTAGCCTGCCAATCCATACAATGTAATTATTAATCATAATTGTTAAGGTTTTAAAATTATATACTACTAACCCCCAATTTTTGAGCAAAGTCGAGCAATCACCTGGCTGGATTGGAACTGTGGGCATCGTAACTTGCATGCAAACTGAAAAATTATTGACGCGAACCTAGAGAACTATAACAAGTAGAGTGTGGAAATTTTTTACTCTAAAAATGAGGTCTCTTTTCAATTTAAAGCTTGGTGATTAGAACGGATGAGCCGGATATCTTCGATATTCTAGATAACTGCCACAGTGATACTATATAAATGTTTTGGAAATTTATGAATCTACATCTAAATTCTGTATGAACACTAATTTGAAACTTATTATTCAGTTTTCTCAGTGTATTTCTTATATTTGCTCATTTTAAAGTACACAATATTTTGTTTTGTATTTTGCTTTTAAGTATTATATTCCCATCAGTTAAATCAGTTAGGAGAAAAAAAGTTTTTTTTTATCTGTGCTACTGCTTGCATATTAACAATTACTACAAACTTGTTTTAAGCATTTCCAGTGCAGCAAGTATTTGTCATTATTATTTTCATTTTGTTTGTTTCTATGAATTTAGTTCATATCGTAGTAATATAGAGCAGAGAGTTTTGTAGATTTCAAATATACGTGTTGGGTGCATTATTTATTATTATTTTTTTATTTTTGAGATATTATAGTTAATATTACAAAGTAATATTGAAATGGAAATTCAATTGTGTTGAGAAGTTCGATATATGATTTTGTAAACGTTTTGGCTACACATATTTGGGTAGAGTATTAGGAAACTATTCATATTAATATGGGAGTTAATTTTGCAAAATTTTTAAATTTTACATGTTATAGACCTCTAGGTAGACGATAATAATTTTTAACTTTATATGACAGTCGCCAAGCCCACTGTTACAGTCTACCCAGTCTTTTTCTAGACTGTACACATAATTAAGTGATTAACGTGCCTATCACAATTCCCAAGTAACGCAATAATAAATATTTACTTTGTATGGAAACTGCCACGCCCACTTGGAGTATTAATAAAATACATATCCTGTTGCGACCACAAAAAATGCTACGCTATGTCACATCGAAACAAAAGGCCGCATCAAATTTCTTTTACCTCCCACAGCCCCACTTAAGCCCAGGTTATTCCAATTTAATTCGATTATAAAGGGTGTTTTAAGTTTTAATTTGGCATTACTTTTCAAGGCAATTCATCATGAATAGACTCACGCCTGAACAACGCTTGCAAATAGTGCAATTTCGGCCCAAAACGAGATTACCGTTGTTCCCGATTCTCATAAGCGAATTTTGTTTAGCAATGAAGCGCACTTCTGGTTGAATGGCTACTTCAACAAACAAAACTGCCGCATTTGGAGTGAAGGTAATCCTCAAGTGTATGTCGAAACACTGTTACCTTCAGAAAAACTGACTGTTTGGTGCGCTTTATGGGCTGGTGGAATCATTGGTCCGTACTTTTTCAAAAACGATGGTGGCCAGAACGTTACAGTCGATGGTGATCGGTATAGAGCCATCATTACTAACTTTTTCATTCCTGAATTGAATTACCATAATGTCCAGGAGATGTGGTTTAAACAAGACGGCGCAACATGTCACACAGCTCGTGCCACAATAGATTTATTGAAAGACACGTTTGGTGACCGCCTAATTTTACGTTTTGGACCTGTGAATTGGCCTCCATAATCTTGTGATTTGACACCGCTAGACTACTTTCTGTGGGGCTATGTAAAGTCATTGGTCTATGCAGATAAGCCACAAACGCTTGACCATTTGGAAGACAACATTCGCCGTGTTATTGCCGATATACGGCCACAAATGTTGGAAAAATTCATCGAAAATTCGACGACCAGATTGGACTACATCCAAGATAGCTGTGGCGGTCATATGCCAGAAATCATATTTAAAATGTACTGCCACAAAATTATCTTTCCGATAAATAAAATTCATGTTAATGAAATAATCAATCGTTGTTTGATTGCAACTTAAACTTAAAACTTAAAAAACACCCTTTATATTTCAATTTGAGTTCTCCAGGTATTGGCTGGTGTTCTTTTGCTATCTTAGTGGTCCCTGTGTTGGATTAAAAAAAATTGTGACATCTTTCACAAAAACTATTCGAATATTATGAATTATGCAAATAATCTTTTAAAAATCAGTGGATTAAACTAGAAATGGTGGTATATCGGTGCGGTAGTAGGTATTGTGCTAGTCTATCAGTCTGCGGTGATTGGTTGGATACTTACCAACTACTATGATCTATTTCACTACAACGTCGGACGAAAAGCCATAAAAATGCTTGGATATAATCGGAGTACCTTTAGCTAGGTCAAAGATACTTAAGTCCAGTCTGGCCAGGATAAAATTCAAAGAGATGATGTCAGGCATCATTTCTTTGAATTTTATACTGAGCCTAAAATATTTGAATTCGAAGTATATGTAGGAAATGTTAAGTATGTGGATGATGAGGAAGACAAAAGACTTGGACAAAAGTTAGCAATTACAAGAGACTTCCTGAGAAGTAGCCAACCTAAAATATCGGCAGTCCAGAGTTAAGACTAGTGGCAGCAGGAGATTTAATTCGAAAATCACTGATAGGTTACCAGCAATAATTTAAAAACCAGGAGATTTTCCCCTTCATGCAAGAATAATCTAAAATCGGGCAGATAAACAGACGGCGTAGCTGTATTCATACATAGAACATTATTGCTGTCATTGATATACTGGACTGTATGAGTTTGCTTCTTCTAATATTTTATAGGCCAATTTAAAAATATAATAAATTGTTATATTTTATTTTTTTTTTTAAATTTCAATCACCGCACATAGGAGTATTTCACATAAAAAAACCGGACAAAATTATTTTACATTTTATTTTACTATTTTATAAAATAAAAGTCAATAATTCATCATAATTAGGCATTTATAAAAAAAGAGGTTACAAATATAAAAGAGTATTCTCTCTTAAAAGTGGTTTTGTTTTCAAAAGGATAATCATGACGATTATCCTTTTGAATAATCGTCAACAGCTGATTTGGGCGTGCCATGCATCAGAATCCTGTGAACTGTAGGTGACATACTGTTCCTCGTACAGTTTGGTAGTTGTGTGAGCAGTCATCGAATTTCTTAGGATTAATATCATATTCGCCTGATCACTTCCAAAATGATTTGGAAGCTTTTTATCAAGTGACACAGCACGGGATATCAGCTAGTCTTGCCCATATAGTTTGAAGTACTATAAAAAATTTGATACCTTTTTGTAGGTATTGACAAGAGCTTTAAGACCATGTATAACATTCAAAAATCAGAATAAAACTGAAGAAATGGCAAGCTGTAAAATAATTTTCATGTGCGAGGTTCCAAACTTTGAGACCACATAGCGCCACCCCTGGAGGGTGTATGGTAACCACATTTAAAACTTAAGTTCAGATACTCCTCTGTAATGATCATGTCATCATTTTGAATCAATTGAGCGTCGAGAACAAAAGACATACGTACAGTACGATGACTGGGTTCTAACCACATGTTGTTGAGTTGAGGATTGGGGGGTTTTGATAAACCGATTTTCGTAGGTAAAGAAACATGTATTTTGGGTGCGGCTGGATTGAAATCACTATTTTCAATTTTGTCCGGTTTTTTATGTGTAATACTCCTACGTGCAACGATTAGATTATTAAGATCAATTAAGTTTTAATTCTTTTTTAATGAGACGATTGAAAGGTCCTTCCTTTTTATAGAAAAGTTAGTTAAAACATTAGTTAATTAGTTAAAATATATATTTCTCTAAACTTAACCTTCATAAGGTCCTCAAAGTTACTAACGTTAACGTTCCTCGGGTCAAATTTGACCCAAATAGAAACTTTTATATATAGACAATAATTCACTTTAATTAAGTACGTTATTTTGAGTTTATATATTATTTCTAGCTACGCTTAATAAATGTAAACAGGATTTTTTATAAACATTTATTACAAATTATTTTTATTACATTGATTTTACAGATCATGTATACTCGTATGTTATATATTATTGTTATTACATTGGTTACATAGAGTAATTGTTTTAGAATGCTGTTTGCATACAAATTTCTTGCATGTTATACATACTAATGGTGTTTTATTATCTGTTTTGGGACATAACCGGGAACGGCTTCTCCTGGTTGTATTTTTTATTGGTTCACCTACATTTTCTTCGGATTTCTTTGATGTTGACGGCTGCTGTTCCTGCTCATTAACATCACGTAGCTTTTGTACAATTGCTCGTGAAAACGATGCTCTTGGCAAAGTTTTTCGCTGAATTATGTAAGGCGTGGCAAGCTGTATACCTAAATTTTCTAAGAAGTGTCGACGTTTGGCAAAAGAGTTTTCGTTCCAGCCATGGTTAGCCGACGTAAATAATATAAATGCATTATAAGCTGATATATCTAATATGTTACTAAATACCACTTGAGGCCATCGATTAGTCTTCCTTTTGCAAGTATAACATGACACAACTTTATCCAGCGTATCTACCCCTCCTTTGCATTTATTGTAATCTAATATTATGTGCGGTTTTTTGTCCTCGCGATTACTTATTTCAGGGCTGTGGTGCAAAGTGCTGAGAAGATTCACTGACTTATTTTTTTTTGGAATGTATGAAAGGAGAGTAGTGTCTTTAGTGAAACAAAAAAATGATGAAAATACATCTCTGCCTTTAGTTGCCAATAATTCTGGTGGCAATTCAGTCTTATTTTTACGTATAGTTCCTACTAAAGTGATCTGTTTTTCTAGTAGTTTTTGTCCCAATTGATATGACGTAAAAAAATTATCAGTAGTCACATTATGTCCTTTCAGTCCAACTGTCAAATCGAGAACTACACGCATACCTTGGTTTCTTTCCGGCATAGTTCCTACTTCTTTTCCCGTATACGGTTGTATATTCCAGACATAACTAGTAGCAGAATCGCAAAGCACCCAAAATTTTATACCATATTTAGCTGGTTTTGATGGTATGTATTGCCGGAATGGACATCTACCTCTGAAACCTACTAGCTGCTCATCGACAGTTACATCTTGAGATG
The DNA here is from genome assembly GCA_949628195.1 of Phasia obesa. Lineage (NCBI taxonomy): Eukaryota > Metazoa > Arthropoda > Insecta > Diptera > Tachinidae > Phasia > Phasia obesa. The sequence goes on along the minus strand of OX451216.1, from coordinate 137,445,981 downwards.
GATTGTAAAGTTTGGGCAATATGTCAACCCACAGATTCCATAATTCTCGTATCGGTGCAAACTTATCTAAAACTCGTCGTTCACTGCGAGTATTCTTATTGTCGAATCTTATTACCTTCGAAAGAATTTTGAATGTTTTCAGTGGCATGATTGCTCTAAAAATCGGTCTACCTTTCTCAGAATCCCACAAACTTTCCGTACTTTCATTATTTGATCTATATACTGCAGCTAGCAAAAGTAAACCAATAAAAGCGAACATTTCGGTGTCGCCAATGTCGGTCCAATCATTAGCAAAAACACGTTTACCTTCAGTATTTGTATATTTCAATATTGTGTTCATCACAGGCGGTGGGAAATACAATTTAAAACTAGAAATCTCTTCATTTGTAATTCTTGAACAAGAATAACGAGTCAAGCCTGGGGTCATTTTGATAATATTCTCCGTTCCAACTCTTCCATGTCTATTTGTGAAAGGTTCCTTGAAATATCTTATTTCTCCATTTTTTGATGCCATTGACTGAGGAAACTCAAACTCACATTCATTCTCACTAGAACTGCCAGACGGCTCAGCATATTCCAGATGGTCTTCATTTTCTGAACAACTTTCTTCCTCGTCTGATAAAGCATTTAGCATAATTTCTATTTCACTATCCTTCATTTTATAATAAATAGCAGACTAGACACTTCTAAACTTTGACACGTTTTATTCGTTCTTTGTTTATTTTACAAATGATAACATTGTTACTGTCTGCAAACAAGAACAACATAAATATGAAAATATTGCGGGGATTCCCCTTTTTTGAACAAATATAATGTTTTGCAAGTACAATAAGAGGAACAGGGTTGCAACATAACAGAATATCAAACTTTTTTACTTCAGGTCAAATTTGACCCGAAGACCTTAAGTGTATAAAATTTTATATACGATTTTTTTGAAAACATAAACTTACCTTCACATTTTCCTGTTGTGTACGATGCATCTGTTACGGATAAGCCAAACCAAAAATCTTAAAATCTTACACCCCTTTTAAAATTTAGAACACTTTCTTGCATTCATTTTATTTCTTTTTTTTTTTTTAATCAAAAACTTTTTGATGATTATTCTCCCTGTCATGAAATCAGCACAATTGCAACAAACAGCAATATTGTTAAAAAACAACGACAACAGCAGCAGCAGCAGCAATTTAGCAACACAGCAAAACAACTTATACTGCTTTATTTTTCAATGAAACTAAAAAAGGGAAGCATTTCAAAAGATTTTGCCATTAAGTGACTGAATATTAAACAATATTTAAGCATTTATAGAAAGTTCCCTTTGTTTTAAGCATTAAAGAGACAAAAATGTTTACAAAAAAAAAACAAAAAAGAACAAAAAAGAACAACAGCTTAAAATTGATTTTAGATATTAAAATATTATGAGCAATTGATTTTGAGGAGGTGGAAGGTTGAGTATAAGATTTTCCATTTAAAAATTTATGGAGCAGAATTAATTAAAATTGAACTCTTTTGAGGCAGAAAGCTAAAAATTGCAATTTCAATTTAGAAAATAATTTCATAGTGAATGTAGAGTGAAAGTAGTAGTAGAGTAGTTTTACTTTAAAAAATATTTGTTGTGTTATGAGTGCCTTGGGAGATTAAGTTAAATGAGGAAGAATTAGTGAAAGCAATGAGTCATACAAAATCCAGACTATGTAAATAAAGATGAAAAGGGTGAAGAAAAAAATATATGTATTTAAAAATAAATATTTGATTTTAAGTTAATAATAACACAGTGCAACACGGAAACAAATAACCATATACGAACACCACTATGTGATGAAACACCAAAAAAAAAGACCCCTGTCTCCCAGTTTTGCCCACAGTCCTCCAGGTTTTTTTATTGGCCCTCAAAGATGTGGGGCCTCGATGTCATTTTTGCAAAAAAAATGATAATTTACTCAAGCTCATATTTTGCAAACCATTTGGAATTTTGATATACTCTCTGATGCAAAGTTGTAGCTCTTGTCATAAAGAACAAAAATTGTGCACATATAAAATCAAAAAAACTTCATCTTCAAGTTCAAAATCGCAAAAAACTTTAAAAAATTCAATTTTTTTACCTTTTTTCCCCTGTTCAGGTCCATAGGTAGCAAACCGTTCAAAATTCAAGGCAATAATCAACTACAAAAATGAACCTAAGATCTCAATAAACAACTTTCTAGAACATCTGAACTTCCTAGGAATGATTCTTAACACCGTTTAGCACTTAGGTATCCGCAAAAGTGAAAAATTTCACGAAAATTTTTTAGCTACCTAAGCGCTACCTAAACGGTGCTAAGAATCATTCCTTTGTCCTCATTGCAGTGTCCGTATATGGTTATTTTGCCATGGCTTAAAAAATTACACAGTGTGTAATCGTATAGGGGGAATTTAATCAGAAATTAACACCGAGCCTTTCACTATTATTACCTTTTCTTTTTGCTTTGGTGTTTTCTACCTGGCGTTTAAAAGTTTACTATTGGCCTGTTTTGTAGTCTGTAGGCCTGTGGTCCTCAACACAAAATGTGTGCTAACGTTGCAATTGCCACCAGCTATAGTGGAACAGATATCATCTTCCTAGCCTTTGGTCTTAGTCAGGAGATATCTAAAGACATTAGCATCGTGTCACTTAAGGGAATTTCGATAGTATGCAGATAGTTTCTTTTTCGTTGGCCACATCTCCTCTGCAACCTTTTTAAGTTCGCGGAGTCCAATTATATCAAGATCTTAATCCCCTTTTAGTCCGTACACAGTGAACATGTAGTTGCAGGCCTATAGCAAGGTACGCTTCTGCTGCACAAGCTTACTATGAAAGACTTATTACTTTTCGTTATTGGTCAAGCCGAAGCGGACTAACTTCATGTGCCCCTCGTTCCTCAATGATTTCTGGTATCCGACTGGAAATTTACGAATACCTTACTTTCATTGAGTCTCTTTACTCTAGACTGTGTAATATATTAAAGTAAATAGGCTTGTTTAGTTTTTGAATTAGGGCTTAGTGCTCAGCGATTAGAGCTACTAAGTTACGTTTATTCAAATTTCTCTTCTTATATACTTTTTGGTTAAGTGTTTTTCAAAATTACATTCAACCTCTTATTTATTTATTTAACATAATTATTCATATTTTAACATTAGTAAAATACCAGGCAGTTATGAACTTTGAGTAATTTACAAAATTCAAAATTGAGTGAAATTTATTAAATTCTTATTATTTTTATTTTTACAAATTTACTTTAATAGAAAAAATATTTTGTATGCAATAGAAAAGTGCTGATCGTTGCATATTTTGCAGACTACTTGGCTGTTGGTTTCTTCAACTGCATGTGGGCAGTGTAACATGAGCTTATTGTTGTTAATGCAAGTGTGTCAGCAATTAAGACTGTTTATTACAGTACTTATGTGATAGTCATACTTACCGATCAGTCATACTACAACTGTAGTGATTTCAGACTGTCGACTGATACATGTCGACATTCTTCCTCATCACAAAGTCTGTGGTAATTGCTAACTTTTGCTTAAGGCTAAGGTCTTCACAGCATCTCCATTTAATATTTTTCCATGGTCCAAAGCCTTTTTATGTTAGTCTTTTTCCAGGCACAGTCTGCAAGTATTGCCTTACCTCGATTTTTAACTTGGCAAGATAATACTTGACAGTCCGTGGCCTGTACTAACGCAGTAAACCATTATATCTATGCTCCTTCTTGGAGTGCCTGCCAACTTGTAGTGAAAAATTCCAGAGTATTTGCTGGGAATCGAACCAACAACCCCGGAATGATAGACTAGCACACTACCTTCCCACTTTCCCATTGGACACTCTTGTTGATTAACCCGCTCTCTTTCTGTGTCTTCCTTATCCGTCTTGTTAAGTGGACTCTGGAGTTATCAAAGAAATTAACATCAGCTGGTTAGTTTACTCTACCTATTTTCTTCACTGCAGTCCATTATAATAGAAAAATGAGACTATTTGAGCAGAGCTTTATGTTGCGCAGATAAGCGTGTAGCTATCACTATCAGTAGAGAAATACTAGCAGTCGGGCAAAGCCGGACTTTTCACCGGATGAAGCTGATAATGACACAATTTAAAATTAAGTGAATATGTTGTGATACTTGTAAACGTCAGAAAGTGCCATGGCGTCCACATTAGTTACAAACATCATCACTTATCAACGTCTCTTTATAATTTTAATCACTTAAATGACAAATTTAACTTTTGGTTATTTGGTTAGTTCAAGTGTGGGACTATCTAACTCCTTCCGTTCTCTACACAGAACAAAATTAAACGTTTTAATTCATTTTAAATTAAAGTTCAATTTATTTTTTATTTGATTCAAATATATATTTGTTTAAAACAGAAAAAAATCCTAATTAAAGATTTCAATTATATCTTTAATTAGGATTTTTTTTTAATCAAATTTTTAATTAAATTTTAGTCTGAAACTAATTAAAACCTTTAATTGGTAAACATATTTTTTTCTGTGTAATAAATATTTGTAAGAGCTTACTGGGAACGTAAAGCTCATTTGCGATGATTTCGGATTAAGTTGCAGCTACAAAAAAATAATTCCCTTGTTAAACTTTATCAGTAACCGAGGAGAAACATTATAATATTAAAAAATAACTAGTTGGATCTAGTTCACCTTCCTAGCCAGCTGTCTATGAAGACGGAAGGGTTGAGTATAATTCGACACTTTTTATTTTGTTTAATTCTCTATAAAGTCAAAAGCTATGGATAGACTAAGCGAAGGTAATTAATGGTAGAAAGTGTTTTAGTGACAATGTGTCCTATTCATTTAAGCCGATAAAAACTCTAATTATGTGCCAGGGTATCGAGACACGAGTAATGGTCACAGCTTCAACAGTGTCATTTGAGCTTTCAAACAAATCGAAAATCGGCGCCAAACATTCACTATTTTTTTTTAGATATTATTGAGTAATAAAAATGCGTTGTTCTTGAGTGTCATGCTTTTACTTTTACTTACCCTCCACTGCCAGCTTTGACTTATTTATTTAGGATTGCCAACACTTTACTGTACAAACAGTGCACGCAGACATAAAACATGGTTGAGGTAACCATAATCTAAGAGCAACTAAATATTATGGTTAAACTATATGGTTGCAGTGAAATCATATTATTTTTGAACATTATAATATTATGGTTAAATTAACGATTATAGTATGGTTAAAAAATATGAAATGGATATGCCAGTTTTTTTACATATTAAAATACAAAATTATTTATTATTTTTTATTAATGATTTTATATAAAAAACAGATGATTTTATTAATACATAGATAAAAAATTTAATAAGCATTTTTCTTCTTGCAAACCGTGTTTCAAGAATATAAGGGAAGGAACACTTTGGCCATCGATTTTACGGCATTCGCACATGGCCCATACCTTCGCAGTTCGTGGATTTAACAGTAAAGAATTGTTCTTGAAAACATCAATTTCGGGGCATTTCTTATCAGCCAACACCTTTTCATGTAGTCTTTCAAGTACAAATTAAGGTCTTTCTTGTCTCCGAAAGCAAAGCATTCTTCTAAACTGTGATTGAGAACAACATCAACGCTGGTCTCAATGGTTGAGGTTGTATCCTCACCAGCTTCTTCAGCTCAGGTATAGAAATCTTCACTGTTAATGTCACCTGGTAAATCACAGCACCGACCAATTTCGTTTTGTATCTGCGAACATTTCATCATCAGTAATATTATCCCTATTGATTTGCATGATTTCGAGGTTTTATTAATTTTTCTGGTCTAAAAATCAAAAATAAATTACAGTCTCACACCGAAAGGATTCGAACTGCGGGTATCCAGAGAAGATGGTTGCCGCGGCGCTTAATGCAACAGCGAAAAAGAAATAAGTAAATATTTAATTTTAAATTTAATTTCCGAAACAATTGTTTATACATTTTTATTAATTTTTTTAAAGCACAAACCAATAAACTCCGATGACATAAATAAAAAAATTATTTTTTATTTTAAAAATCTTTTGGGTACCTACGAAAAAACGTTGATTGTCGATTAAACATTAAATAGTTAAAATCAACCATGTTGAATTTTTTGTACGCAGTAACCATTTAATGATTACATTTTAAACAAAACATTTTTACCGCGACCAAAGAAATGTTACAAACAACTAAAATTTGTTCATCGCAACCATATATTGTTACAGAGAACATAATGTGGTTCCTGTGACTATACCTTAACCATGATTTTTCTTTGCATGTGGTATCCTAAAACCTGCTAGTATTTTTGTAACACCCTTTACATTCTTTAGAGTACACCTTAACAATATGTTACTTCTGTTTCTATAAGGAAAAGGAATTAATATAACAAGCTCTTTTTTAAAAACATCCTTTTAAAAGAACCAAAAAGTTAATCTCGCATTCTTGATGTCTTTGCTAAAAAAACAACAAAGCCGTCAAAACAAATAAATGCTTAAAAAAAATATAGACGAAACAGTAGTTAAAAATGGCGTGCATACCATTACAATTTTTTACGTATGCATTAAAAAATACTCCTTTGAAAGGAAGCTCAACAGCTAAAATTTTTTCTGGATGCTTTAAATTTTTTTCGCACTTTGTGTCTTCCTTCGGAGCTTTTACTTTCTTAAAAAAAAATCCAAGACAGTAATGTAAATATATGCAAACTAAATGTAAATAATCGTTAGTCTTAGACTAAACAAAACGCAGTAAGTTAAGGAAAGCCATGGGATGGCAAGGATTTTCTTTTGGGTTGGGGTTGGTAGAATAGAATAAAAGCAAAATCGTGTAAAATTTGCATAGTGATAAAGAACAAATGTTGACTTTGAATATTGAGAAAAAGGGAATAAAACAAAACATGAAAGAAATTGAAAAGGATTTGGTTAAAAGAAAGAAACTGTTTTTTGAATTAAAAGCAAAGCCATTTATAAAGAGTTACATTTTTTTATATATATCTACATTTATTAAATTTTTTTATATTTAATTTACTTATTTTTAGCTCCGGTAATAGGCAACTTTACCGATGAGGAGTTTATGGGTCCTAGTGGTTCGCAAGATAATTCTGAATATCCATTTCAGAGGGATGAAGTTGCTCCTGTGCCCTTTAGTAGAGATCGAAATAACTATATGCCATCAGGTAAGACTTAAAATAAACATAATAAAAAGGTTAACCTCAGAAACAATCTACTGGGACTTCTGAAAACTCCTATCAAATGATCAACACCCACAGACGGAACCACTTGCCTATCTATACATATAATAAAACAGTACATCATTTCCTGTCTGTCTATCTGTTCATCTGTCTATGTTCGCCTCACGTAAATACTACTGGATGGATTAAAAAAAAAAAATGTGAGGAGGTACCTTAGTATCCTCATTCAAATAAAGGGAATTTTTTTTTCACAAAAATATATCATTTATAGCCCATTCAGGCTGCCACGAAATTAAGTAATTTCGAGCTGAAATTACGAACGAAATCTGAAGTGTTCATACTGGGCTTTTTGACATTTGAGTTAATTTCGCAAACAGCTGATCACGCTTAGTTGCATCTGTATAATTTAATTCTTTTGCAAAAAGCCTTGGCACAACACTATCGCATTGATTTAAAATATACACGAATATTAAAAACAACACTACAACAAAATTAATGTACAATTATGTACATTTCCATTATTTCATTCAGCTTTTAAATTTTTTTCAAACAAAACGGACTTTCTAAGTTGTAAGTATGGTCATGGTTGCAAAAAAAGTAGCTTTTTCTACAAAACAAGCGTTGTCTATCGTAATTTCAATTTAATTTCGACGAAATTAAGCAGAATGAGTTAATTTGGGCAATGGTAAAATGTATGCGAAATTACGTAATTTCAAGTTGATTTCGGCCGAAATCACGAAATGACTTAATTATATTATTACAAGAGAAAATGGATGAAAAGTAGTGAAATTTAAATCAAACAATCAGTAAAATTGCGTAAGCAGTACGCGCAAAGCGATTTAAAGACGGTTACGCAACAGATGGCGTTGTTTTAAAATAATGACAAAATATGAATTGAACGCTGGATATTTTAAACACGGTTGCGCAATAGATGGCGCTGTTTTAAAATAATGGCAAAATATGAATTACTTATTGCCAAATAGGCAATTGAATAAAATTTATATTTAATTTGTATTTTAACTTTGTGGAATTACACTGTTATTCAAATATTTTAAACCAATTTTTCAACACCTTTACAATAGTTTTAAGAATTTTGGGTATTTCCATATCAAATCAACCAAAAAAAAAAAAATTGTTTTCAAATTTACCACTTCCGATTTTATTGAAACTTTTGTTATTTATACTCTTTGACTTTCTGAAGCCAAATATAATTTATAAACAATTCTATCTCTTACGGTTTTTTAGCTATACAGCTATCAAAATAGGAAAACATCGCTTTTTCACATATAAGCTCGAGGTTTAAATATATTCTTATTCCAGTTCTATAAGCCCTAGGAAGTTGAGTAATAGCTCATTTTAAAGGCGATTTTATAGGTTTTTGTTTTATATTTTCTGATCCCACCATGGTCCCACTCTAAAATTTTTATGGTGTACTCATCATACCACACTTAAAAACATATGTAAATTTAAAACAAATTAAAAGACACTATCTCAAAGATTTTTATAAAACTTTTTTTTAAATATAAGAAAAAATGATCATGATTGATCAAATTAAAGCGTATGAAATCCCCTTTAAAATGAGCTATTACTCAACTTCCTAGGGCTTATAGAACTGGAATTGGAATATATTTAATCCTCGAGCGCATATGCAAAAAAGCTATATTTTCCGACTTTTATAACTGTAAAGCTAAAAAACTATTTTTTTTAATTTTATTTTAAATTTATTTTAAAATTATATTTGGATTCAGAGAGTCAAGGAATATAAATAATAAAAGTTCAATAAAATCTGAAGTAGTAATTTTGAGTGAGTGCCTTGTTGATTTGACGTGGAATTACCCTTTTATATAAATTTTAGGATTGTATCCAGTGACGGATACAACTGCTTATGCGTATATGTACTTAATACGCCAAGCACTATAAAATTAAGAGTCTTAAAATTTCGTGTGGATTACTTCCAAAGCAAAATCGAATAAGATATTGTCAAAATGCACACAACATGTGTGCGCATATCTAGTGTGATAATAAAATACGAAAATATTAATTTGTTAACTGACATTACATTAAAATGATAGGTAATACACAATATTTATAAATAACATCGTTTAAGTAGATACCATCCAAATGAATAAATTACCTGAAAGCACCATTTATACTGGGTGGCGCAAAAGTAATATTCCTATCAGAAAATGCTATAAATTTTGCGATTGGCCCCTAATGTCAATTCTGTTTTGACATTTGTGTAGTAAACACTTGCGAAATACACGTTAATAAAAAATGTTACGCTACATTGCTCCAGAACGCAGAATACTGGTGACTATTTATTTGACCAATAATCGGTCTGTGACTTTGGCACAACTTGAATTTCGTCGCAGATTTCCTGGCCGTCCAACGCCTACTGGTGAAACACTGCGACGTTTATCCGCTCGCTTCGAAGAGACTGGCACAACACGAGATGCTGCCAGGCGTGGCAGACCACGGAGTAGCCGTTCTGCAGAAATTATTGCTGCTGTAGCCGAGGATGTCATGGAAGCACCGTCGACATCGACCAGACGACGTGCCACGCAAATGGGTATCAGTCGACGGTCTTTACAGTGAATTTTGATAAAAGATTTGAAGATGTTTCCGTACAAAGTTCAGACGGTGCATCAGCTGTTAGGTGCTGACCGGCAATCGCGTCTAACATACGCTCAAGCCATCCTTAATCACCACCAAGAGGAAGATGATTTTTCATCAAAAATAATCATGAGTGATGAGGCCCATTTCCATCTTAGCGGGAACGTAAATATGCAAAATTTACGCTACTGGGGCACTGTAAATCCGCGTGTAACCCACGTAGAGCCATTACACCCGCTTAAAGTCACTGTATAGTGTGCTGTTTTCGCTGGAGGAGTCATCGGACCTTTTTTCGACGAACACGTCGCGGGCCAAACGGTTACTGTGAATGGTGAGCGCTACAGAGAAATGATTAACGAGTTCTTTTTGCCGCAACTTTATGAACTGGGATTGGAAAACATGTGGTTCCAACAGGACGGTGCAACGGCACACACTGCACGTGCCACAACCGATATGCTGAAGGATGCATTTCCCTGGCGCCTAATCTGCCGTTTTGGCGATTTGCACTGGCCAGCAAGATCGCCTGATTTGACCGCTGCAGACTTCTTTTTGTGGGGCTTTTTGAAGTCGCGGGTTTATGTCAACAAGCCTCAGACTCTTGCAGCTCTTAAAGACAATATCCGTCAAGAATGTGAGGACCTATCGCCGGAAGTTTTGGCCAAAGTGATGGAAAATGCCATAAAAAGGGCTCAAATGACAATCAACTGTGGCGGCGGCCATTTACATGACATCATATTCTCGACTTGATGTAAAAAAATTAAAAGACCAAATAAAAATAATCCACAAGAAGAATCAAAGTTTTTCATTTTTTTTTTTAATTACAGCAAAAAAACATCGGAAGGTTATTTTTGCGCCACCCTGTATTTAAAACATCTAATACTAATACTAACTCTTCAATACTATATCTAAAACAATGGTACCCTCATCGATATCGAAAGCTCTTCACATCCATACCAAACAAACAATCAGTGAAGACGGTCTTCACCGAAAGGTATGCCAAAGCTTCTACATAACAATTTATTTAATTATGAGATTGCGTGAAGGTCTTTTGATGCAACCTAAGTCGTTTTTAATATGAGAAGATCTGTGTAATTACTTTCTCCTACACATTTTTTAGTTAAGAACCGTGTGATATAAACAAAAAAAATTTGTTGTATCTTATTGGTCTTCGGTGAGGTATTATTAGCGATATTCTTTTTGAGCCATTCGTTTCGAGTTATTTTCATTATTTAAATCAACTTCGACGAGTCACTCTCCTTGCTAAAAACCCCAGTCATTAATGCAAGTTCTTAGGAGTTCCATCAACTTATAATTTAGGGTGAATAATCTGACAATAATTCTAAGAATATATAACTTCAATCATTACTGTGAAGATGACCCCAATCACTTTTGTAAAGATGAGCCCAATCACTTCTGTGTAGATGTCCCCAACCTCGAACATCCATCAGGTATTTTTTTGGCCGATCAAATGACTAGTAAATTATTCCTTCACTCGAAATTACATCAGAACTTAGTTTAGACATGGCTTGAAGTTAAACTTAAACTTTTGAATTACTTTCTGCCAAATAGCCAATTGAATAAAATTTTTATTTGATTTGTATTTTTATTTTGTGGAATTACATTGTTATTAAAATATTTTTAACACCATTTACAGAGCTCTACAATAATTTTTTGAATTTTATAATTTTATATAAATTTTAGAATTTCATCCTTTATATAAAGTAAATACGCAGGAGTCTTAAAATTTGGATTGAATTACTTCCAAAGAAAATCGAACAAAATATTTTCAGGACGCACACAACGTGTGTACCACAATATAAATATTTAATTTATTTCGTAATATAAAAAAAAATCATTATATTATTTTCATATTAAATTTGTATTATATTTTATTTTTAAATTAGAAAATAATATGGTTCAACATAACAATTTTATTATTATATTATTATGTTAGTAGTAGTATGCGGCCCTGTATTTTTCCCAGTGGAGGATTAAGTATATTCAATATGGTTTAACTAGAACCATACAATTAAATCATAACATGTTGCTCATAGATTATGATTACCTCAACCATGTTTTTCTTTGCGTGTATATAGCGTTTGAGTCCATTTTTAATAGTATTGCTTTAGCCATTAATTTTAAAATCACTTTTGCGCTTCTAACTTAAACGACTAGCATTTAGTTTTGTTGTTGTTGTAACAGCTCTGCTGCTGTCGGAAGTTCTTTCCTGGGAAAAAAACTTCCGGTTGATATAGCTGTTGCTGAAATGACAATATCTGGCCGAGTGTGACTCGGGTCGTTCCGGAGCGAAGATCCAAATGTCGTGGGAACGAGCACATATTGTAGTCGTTGTTGGTGGTCATACGCAGTGTTGGCCCACTTTTAATTTATTATGGGTATTTCTTATGATCCCATTTTAAAATACGACGTAATGTTGTTCTGAAAGTGGCCAATTGGCTAGAACTGCAACGACTTGAGGTAGGTGAGTCATATGCAACAGTCCACCACACAGTTGTCGTCAGTGCGTATATTTCGATAGAAAAATCTTTCCAGTAAGGTCGGCCACTGAACCCATTTTTCAAAATTACCGACCAAATTCCTAATCATTGCCGATATTTACGATGCGTTATATCAGTTGATCGTTGACAATGATAGACTAACTTAATAATTTTAACGCGTTGTTGTTATTGTTCCATAATAAATTTTCGAGAATTCAGTTATAACCTTTAAAAAGAAAAAATATAAATATATACAAAAATTTAAACAAAAATTGTTTATAATTGGTAATTCTTACGTGGCCCACCCTGTACCATATAAATTAAACTATTGATTTTTAAAACCATTTTTTTCACTAAGGGAGTCTAAAGAATTAGTAATTCAACATTTTTTTGATTAGAGTGCCTCGATATACTAATTGGTAGAGCACTAGCCTATCAGTTGCAGGGTTTCAGGTTTAATTCCCACAAAAATCCCTAGGCGTTTTCTGTAGACAAGCAAGAAGCTCAACAACGAGTGTTTTTTTTTTTACAAAAAAAGATAAGGAAGTATTCAACGCCATTTTTATATAAACGTATACTGTTTAGATTTCGGAAACCTGAATAACTTGTTCCAAAATTTAAATCATTACAAATAGTTCTCCCATATCTCTTTTAACCTCAACTATCCCATTTCATTTTTTAATTATCCTCTACCTGTTTTTCACCAGTTGTATACTATGCTGTTTGCTTTATTTTTATGGTTTCTTATGATTTCATAGTAATTTTCATAAAAGGAAAATGAAAAGAAAAAAAAAGTTTAATAAATTTTCCATGAAAAATAAACCAGGACACCTAACCGCAGCAAACCGGAAAATATTACAGAAATATTTTTTCCACATTTTTACACCACATAAGCCAAACTTATATTCGTACTCCTTTCGCAAATACATGCTGAAAAAAATTGGGTAAAACCAAGTACAAAAAAAAAAATATATATTTACAAAACTCAACTACAGGCAACAGTAGAAATTGCAAAAATAAAAAAAATAAAAAAAAGAATAAAAAAACTGTTAAAAAATTTAACAACACAAAAATGGGTTGCTACAACTAAATACAAATATATTTTTTTGATACTTACATTTTGTACAAGCACTTTTTCCTAGATGAACGTTACAAACATTTATAAACTGAAATGTTGCATTTCTAACATTAAAACGAAACACCAAAAAAAAGGAAAATTAGAAATAACCCAGCATGATAATGCAATATGTAGCCTGAAATACCATCATGTTGTAAACAGACACTAACTCATACTTTAAAACAAACAAAAAATAACAAAAAAACGACATGGACTTCAACTAGAACTGAAACTAGAACTACTGCAAAAATGAACATTAAATACAAAAACTAGAATAAATAGTAAGAATGCTGACAAAAAAAAAGTGTTAAAAAATGTTCATTTAATGTACAGGCTTATTTGCGACATTTCTTTGTTAAGATATTAATGGTAGCATATACAATATACCTTGAACAATTTTCCATCTAAATTTTAACATTATTAGTTCTTGGTAGAGTTGCTTTTTAAATACAAAAGATAATTTTCTAGTTTTAAACAGTTTGGAAGATCTGAAAAAATCATCTCAGGGAATAAACAGTGCCATCTGTTGCGGAAACGTTTTTAAAATATCTCGCTTTCAAAAATAAAACTCCTTAAAGTGTGCAGTACCTTTAAATTGGTAGAAAAACGTCGTACTTTCACTGCTTTTTCTCCATTTTCTCTTGGAAATAAGATATTTTTGCGGATATACATATATAGGATATATTTAATTCGGGATAGTACCTTACTACTTTCTAAAAAAAATTTTTTAAAATCCATCCAGTAGGTTTTAAGTGATGCGAACAGAAATACAGACAGGATATTAGTAACTGTTTTATTATACGTATATATATAGACATATTAAATAATTCTTGGAAAAAAACCGACTTCAAAACAGACAAACTTAAAATCATGTTTCTTTAAGACAGTAACTATTGCGACACCCTGTAATTTCCGAATTCATATTTTATATAACTAGTATAAAATTGGTAGTATAAAATTGCGGCCGTAGCAATACAGGTTCATTGTAAATTTCAACAGTCTGTCTGTAACGGTTTAAAAGTTTGGTCATATACATCAAATTACATAAACTATTGCGACAACCTGTAACACACTGTGTAATTTTTTAAGTCATGGCAAAATAACCTTATACGGACACCACTACGTCATAAAAGACCAAAAAAAAAGACCCCTGTCTCCCAGTTTTGCCCAAAGTCCTCCAGGTTTTTTTTTTATGGGCCCTCAAAGATGTGGGGCCTCGATGTCATTTTTGCAAAAAAATTATCATTTACTCAAGCTCATATTTTGCAAACCGTTTGGAATTTTGATATACTCTCTGAGGCAAAGTTGTAGCTCTTGTCATAAAGAACAAAAATTGTTAACATATAAAATAAAAAATTGCATCTTCAAGGTCAAAATCTTTAAAAAATTCAATTTTTTTTTACCTTTTTTCCCCTGTTCAGGTCCATAGGTAGCAAACCGTTCAAAATTCAAGGAAACAATCAACTACAAAAATGAACCTAAGATCTCAGTAAACAACTTTCTAGAACGTATGAACTTCCTAGGAATGATTCTTAACACCGTTGAAGATGAAGATGAAGTTTTTTTGATTTTATATGTTCACAGTTTTTGTTCTTTATGACAAGAGCTACAACTTTGCCTCAGAGAGTATATCAAAATTCCAAACGGTTTGCAAAATATGAGCTTGAGTAAATGATAATTTTTTTGCAAAAATGACATCGAGGCCCCACATCTTTGAGGGCCCATAAAAAAAAAACCTGGAGGGCTTTGGGGTCTTTTTTTTGGTCTTCTACAACGTAGTGGTGTCCGTATATGGTTATTTTTTTCCGTGTTGCACTGTGTTATTTACAATTTTAAATATTTATACTTATTATAAGAGATATAGTAATGGACATTCTGTCTAATTGTTAAGTATTTATCAATAACTGTTTAAAAGATAGGGTCATATATATCAAATGACGTCACCTATTGGGACACCCTTTAAATTCAAATTTTAATATAAATACTTTTTAAGGAGGACTTTGTCATACAGATTCTTTTTAAATTTTAACTTTGTGTCCATATACATCAAATTACATCAACTATTGGGACACCCTTTAATTTCTAATTTTAAATATTTATACTTGTTGTTATACCAGACATAGTAGTAAACATTCTGTCTATTTTTCAAGTGTTTGTCTATAACGGTTCCAAAGATGAGGACATAATGGTCAAATTACTTCAATAATGGGGACACCCTTTAATTTATAGATCCAAATTTTATACTTGCTGTAATAGCGGACTAAGCAATATAGGTTCTTTGTAAATTTCAACTGTCTATCTATAACAGTTGAAAAGTTTGGCCATTTGTATTACTTTTACATTAACTATTGGGATACCCTTTAATTTCCAAATTCATATTTTGCACTTGTTATTTTAGCGGACTTAGCAATACAAGTTCTTTGTAACTGTCTGTATATAACGGTTCAAAAGTTTGACCATATATACATATATCAAAATAAACCAACTAATGGGACACCCTTTAATTTCTAATTTTAAATATTTATACTTATTATAACAGACTGTGCAACTTTCCAGTGTTTGTCTATAACGGTTCAACAGATAGGAGAATAAGGGTGAAATTACGTCACCTATGGGATCACCCTTTAATTTTTAATTTTATTTTTTAATTACTTTTTGTTGTTGATAGCTATAGTGATACGCACTTTTTTTTTAATTTTAAATTGGTGACCTATTAAGTTCATAATACACGTAAAAAACATATATGTTGTATGGGTACACTCTTTAATTTTTAAAATTTTGAACTTCTTTTAAAATGGGTTCAATCTGTAGCCATAGCCTATCTAATAGCGCAAAAATTTTTAAAATCGGTTCAGAAATGACCGAGCTCTGAAGGCACAAACATACAAAAAAAAAAGTAACACACAGACCAATTGATAACCTCGGTTAATAAAAAAAGGTATAGGGGGAATATCGAAGCAGACCACTTCCTTAATAAGTCGCATTTCGACCCCTACCGTTCTCAATTATTATAGGCACTCGACTTGTATGTTATGGCAACCTTGCTATCATTGTGTCACGTGCTACAACCAGCCTTTACTCTTGAGCTTAGTGATTTCAGACTGTCGACTGGTAATTCTCGGCCTTCTTTCTCATCATGGAGAATGTAGTAATTGCTAGTATTTGTTTAATTCCCCTATGGTATCCACATTCTTGGCTAGATTATACTTGAAGTCTCCATAACCTATCACTAATGCAGTTACCAATCTTAGGCTACTTCTATTATCTATATCGAAGCGCCTTACTGGCCTTCTGCCAAGAGGACTTTGAGCACCATTTGAGCCTGTCTACATATAGTAGCCTCCCTCCACCTGTTCATGTTTCGTGAGTTAAGCTATTGCAGAAGCTTTGTTTTACCCAGTGCTACTCTTTTTAAGACAAGAATGGTTAATAAAGTGTAAAGCGGTGCTTAATGTTGTTTTTGTAGACGGCAGGTAATAATGAGCACTTCCAGAATATATTTATCTGTAAGTGCAGCTGCAGAAATCTAAAATAAAATTTTTTTAAATGGAAAAAAATTATTTAATTAGATAACTTACAATCTATCGTTGTTTTTATTTGTTTTGTCTGGTACATGGCATAATAATACAGGTATATGCAAGGCGAATTCAAAAAACCTAAGCAATCTGCTTTTGCCCGACTGTGTCAAAATATTTTACTAAAATAAAAAGAAAAATATAAATAACACGATCTGTGTTCGCAAACACTTCTATGTCAAATTATTCATTATAATAAAAATCATTAAACATTATAATAAAAAATAAAACTGGTTTATTTAAAATAATTAAAATAAATTATATGTAACAGGAAACATTTTTAAGAAAAGGTTTTAAATATTTAGTACTCCGTACATAGAAGTATAACAAAGAATATTTTAGATATTTTTTAAACATATATTTATTCCTCTAACTCCCACTGGAGCCTAGGGCGCCAGGGATTTGGGACTTTCACCAGAGGTGCACGTAGTGTGGAAAGTTTTCTGATTTTCATTCACTTGGGAATGACCAGTAACGATTCCTCTGTTTGAATGTCCAAGCAGCTCACTACTTCCGGTCCTAGACCAAGTATATCCCGGGCAATGGCTTTTCAGATTCCTCTGAAAGCTAGCTAGGGTGAGAAGGCGCCTAGTCATGTAGCCTGAATGGTTACAGTACCTTACCTTACACCTTAACGTCTCAGGCAAGTAGGTAAAATACAAAAATGTTTGCTGAAGCATGACTGCAACGTGGGATTGGACACATAGATAGCAGTCCTATCACCAATCTAAGAAAAGAGGGCCAGCAACCCACTTTTTTGAAATACAATTTGCTAACGAATCGCTTTAAAGATAAGTAATGATATTTAATTTAAAAGTTAAAATTTATAAAGATCAATCTTCATTTCATTTTGACCTGTACAAGCCATAATAAATATAAGATAACCAAGGCACATTATTATTATTCTAAAGAGGCCTGACATTGTAGGTTTCAATACACGACTGCTGAGTACATTTCACCTTCATTAGGGGACTCTGTAGATATACAGGGACTCTGCAGGTATAGGAAAAACGCCTAAATAATTATGCAGTACTTAAGAACGAAATCTAACGAGCCTAAAGCCGATATGGCTGCTTTAAGAAAGCCAGGAATTGAATGGGCAGCATATGGCCCTAACGGCAGCATCAAATCCATGTTATTTTATTTTCATCAGGTTATGCCGAATACCAAATTTTTGCCTACGAGAACTGACTTAAATTTAGTTGAAAAGTTTAACTTAAAAACATACATAGGTACATATTTTTTCTTTAAGTAAACATTGCAATTTAAACAAAGGATTAAATTAAATACAGCAATGGGTAAATAAAATGCACTGAAAAATATTAAAAAACTGTATATTTTGTTGAAATTATTTTTAATTTTTAAGTGCACGAACAGAGTTTAATACAAGGTTTGACATTTTCAGATAAGCAAATTTGAACAGCTGTTCTAACAGTTTTACCTGTATTATTATGCCATGGTCCGGTAGCAAAAACGACAATAAAAATAAATTAATTCGCCTTAATTGATATCAAAATAAAATGTCAAAAAATAGCTGTGTAAGCTTACTTTCAAAGTAGAAACTTCCAACATTTATGACAATTATTTAATGGATATATTTCCAAATCTAATAATTTAAGGCCTAATAATCTTGTGTGTGAGGATCGCTAAAAAATGTCAAAACAATCTGCAATGTTTCTAGAGTTGCAAGAGTGCTGCATGACGAGCAAACAACAAAAAATAAATGTATTAAGGCCCATTATTACAACTTGCCATTAGCTAAAGTTAGGATTTTATCAGGGTGATAAGTAGTTTTTCGTTATTATAAGTATACATTAAGCTAGAAGTGACTGATAAACTAAAGGGAAGAACATCTTGCCTTTAACTTTTAACATTAGATATAAGAGTTTGAAGTTGCCATGTTTCGTCATCTATAAAGTTGCCGTATTTTCTAATCTATGAAGAAAAAGAAATTCATTTTAATTTAATTTTGCATTTGAAAAATAAAAATGGAAAACAGATCTCCTTTGTTGTATATAAAATCTTTTCAGTTTTTTGTTGCACAGATAACTAATTTGTGGTTTTTTAAAAGTAAACAAATAAATGGAAGATATGGCGTTGCCACTACGTTTTTAAGAACCAATTTATTTTGTCAAAAGTAGTCGGTGTTTATTATTGTACTGCCATATGTTCAAAAAGATTAATTTTATTTTACAAGGAAGTTGTAATAACGGAAAATATTTATTGTTCACTTTATTGCTCACTTAAGTAGAAGTGAAATTTAACTAAAATTTAACTAAATATTATTAATTATAAAACAAACCTAATATGTTTTATTCATTTTTGCTAAAGGAGAAAAATAAGAAAAAATAGAACTAAAAAAATAAAATCAATTAAAACAAAAGTATGAGAGAAGAATCTGGAACTACCGCAGCACAATTTAATTGTTAAAATGTTGTGAATATTTTTGTTATATACATACATATACAGCCATAGTCCAATGTTATTACACATTATAAAAATTATTTGTATTTTAGTAAGACTGCTTCGATTGTGGTTGCTGTTGTTTTCAATATAAAGCGAATTTTCTGTTATTGGATGAAATGGAGTGTGTAGAAGAAACGAATAAAAATTCAAAGAAAATAACGGAATATTTCTCACAAAAACAACACAATTGTTTGATGCATACTGGCGTCAAAAGTTTTTACACACACTTTGTTCATGAAAATATCATTAGTTTTTAGCGACATATCTTGTGTGATAAGTAGGCGCATTTTACATGATTCTTGGAGAGGATTGTCAAAATATAATATTGTTAATTTAATTTAATTCTTGAAGAGGATTGTCAAATCATAATATTGTTAATTTAATTTACGAAAATGGTCAAAAGGAAGCATTTAAATATTGAAACACGATCCGAGATTGTGACCAAATTTAAAATGGGAACTTTGGCTTCAGATCTTGTGAAAATTTATGGAATTTCGCGGAAAACTGTGTACAATTTAGTAAAAAAGAAGCACACTTGTGGGAACTTAGTAGATATAATTCTTGCCAAAAAAAACCGACTACAAAACAAGTATATATGCATCAATTCTTAACTAAAAATTTAAAAGGAAGTAATCTGTATGAAATAGTACTCAAATAGTACTTCTTTCTATACTTGTTGCTCTAACGGACAAGTAATATACGTTCTGTACATTCAAATGTCTATCCATAACGACAAATTACGTCAGATATGAGGACACTCTTTATTTTTTTACAGTTATTATTACCGACACAGTAATAAAAAGTAACGGTTCCAAAGATATGGCCATATAGCTTAAACAATATCAACTAGGGGACACCCTTTAATGTACAATTTTAAATTAAACACCTATTTTAAAGGACAGATTCTTTGTTAATTTCAAATGTCTGTCTTAAACGGTTCAAAAAATTGGCGATATGCATCAATTTACATCAACTATTGAGACACCTTTAAATATTTATAAATGCTATTATACGGGACATAGTAGTGGAGATTCTGTCTAATTTTCAAGTGTTTGTCTATAACGGTTCAAAAGATAGGGCTAGATAGGTAAAATTATATCAATTACGGGGACACCCTTTAGTTTCCAAATTTAAATTATATACTTGATGTTATAAAGGACTTAGATATACAGGTTCTTTGTAAATTTCAACCGTCTCTCTGTTACGGTTCAAAAGTTTGGCAATACACATCAAATTACATCAACTATTGGGACACCCTTTAACTTCTAATTATAAATATCTAATTTCTGATTATAAATATTGGACATTCTGTCCAATTTTCAAGTGATTGTCTACAATGGTTCAAATGGTTCATATATTTAAATTGACGTCACATATGGGGACACCCTTTAATTTTTAAGTTTATTTTTTTATTAATTTCTGTTATTGGCAGCTATAGTGATATGCAGTTTTTTAAAATTTTAAAAGAGTGCCCTTTACGGTTCATAATACACGTAAAAAACACGTATGTTGTATGGGGACACCCTTTAATTTTCAAAATTCTGAACTTCTTTTAAAAATCTGTAAGCATTTCCCTCCTTCTTTTTTTGAAGTCGGTTAAAAAAGAAAAGTGGACGAAAACATGTCATAGGCCAAAGGGAAAAAACAAGATTAATGAGAGTCCTTATGGTAAATCTAACAATAAGCCCTGTTCGCAATGCAGAAATTTCGGAGGAAGTAATTGGGAAGAAAGTTAGTGAAGCTACTTTACGTCGCAAGATGAAGAGCATGGAAATCAACACCTATGTAGTCCGCTAAGTGATTGACATAAGTCCGAACAACGAAGCCAAACGCCATGCCTATGCTCAAGATTATATTAATAAGCCCATAGAGTTCTAGCACAACGTTCTGTGGACTGTCGAGTCTTCTTTTCAGTTCCAGGGTTCTTTTGGTAGAAAGTATATGCATCTACCGTCAACTCTCAAAAGCAAAGCACGACAGCCTCTAAACAGATTCGGTGGAGGATCTGTAATGTTTTGGGGTTTCATATCATTCTATGGTTTGGGAGAGCTCGTACCAATTGAAGGAAGTTTGAATCAATCTGGGTATATCGATGTGCTAAATGATCATGCATTTCCTTTAGCAAATACCCTATTTCCAAGTAGCGACTAAATTCTGCAACAGGATAATGTTCCTTGCCATAAAGGATGGTTGGTAACGAAGTTTTTAAATAAGGTAGATCAAGCTGTTCTTGCATGGCCCCCTCAAAGCCCGGACCTCTACATCATTGAAAATGTTTAGAGTTTCATAAAACAACAACAAACAATTGATAAAAATCGAAAACTGAATGACACTATTGAAGAAGTTAAAAATATATGGGCTAAACTACCTCTTTCTGTTATCCACACCTTGATTGAGTCTATCCTGGCCAGGTTGGAATCAGTAATTGATGCCAAAGGAGGAGTAACAAAATTGTGACTCATTAAAAGTAAAAAAAAAACCATATAATATGACATTGTGTAATTATCTTTGACACGAATAAAATGTGTGAAATAACTTTTGACGCCAATATGCATCAAACAAATGTGTTGTTTTTTGTGAGAAATATGCCCTTATTTTCTTTGAATTTTTGTTCGTTTCTTCTACATACTCCATTTCATCCAAGAACAACAAATTTGCTTTATATTGAAAACAACAACAACAACAGCAACTATCGAAACAGTCTGACCAAAACACAAAAAATTTTAGTAATGTGTAATAACATTTGACTATGGCTGTATTATAATTTAAGATAGTCAACATGCATTCATATGTGATGGTGTTTAAAATAAATTTTTTCCCTTCAATTTTGTGTTTGTGTTCATTATTGTATCTAAATCAACAAATTTTGAAAAAAAAACAGTTTCAAAAAACGTAAGCAAATAACAATTATCAGCTCGGCTTTTAACACCACCTGGTTTTAATTCACCTTGGTTCTTGCTCTTATTTTCAATGTTGACAGCTTCACCTTGAAAATATCTTAATTTGGACCATGAATTGCTTGAAGTAAATTGCAGCCTTTGTTCTTTATTGTTTCGAGAATTTTTGGAAGTATGTTGATAGCATAATATTTTCGTTGAAAAATTCTAAAATTAGAAAAAATTGTCACGGACTGGTTGGACTGGAGATGTTTTCCTTTCCCATTCAGGAGGAAATGACATAACCGAACTAATAAAAAAGAAGAAACTGACAGAAACTACAAAAACTATACCACAAAAAGTATCTCGAGGCAGATGGTCTTGTCTCTTTTGCCCTCCCAACCATGTCGTAACACTTGCATTAAAATTTTGTTATACGAATTATATTATAATAAAATAATCGGCCCTGTTCCCTTTGGAGTTGTAGTTTGAAAACAAAATAAAAACGAAATTTGGCATTACCGTTGGCATTAACGACACTCGTCGTAAATATATCGGTATTCTCTATTTTGAAACGAAGATAGAAACGACATCCGTTCTCTATCGTCAAGAAAAAAAAAAATAAAATGTAAAAAAGTACATTAAGTTCGAAATTTTAGTTTCTTAAATCGAAAAACCTCCCGCTTATGCTAAGGGGTTTCGAAAGGGCATAAAACCCTAAAATTGACTGATTTTTAAAGCGAAACTGCCGAGAAATTAAATCCGTTTGGGCCTCCAGTTCTTGATGGAGAAGGTTGGCATAAAGTAAAACTAAATTAGGAGAAAATATCCTTTAAAATGTTTTTTGTTATTAAAATAAATCAATATAAAAAGGAAGCTCTGAATCCAGAGCAATAGGGGAAGGCTGTTATAAACAGGTGCGATTGTCCCCATTGGAGGAATGGGTGTTAAACCAATTAAGAATTGAAAAACAAATTAACCCGCAAGGAAACGTATTCGCCGACATATATATCCTTTCAGTACTCGCCATATTTTGTTAAAAATTACAAAGAAATAACAAACTTTTCAGAAATTTACAAAAATAACATAAATAACAACACAAAAAATTGCAGTGCTACCACACTTTATTAATTTTTCTTTTTGTTTTCGATGACATTTCTTCACCGTGGGGAATAGGGCCGAATAATAAAACATAACTTTAGTAATGCTACCTCAGAAAACGACACACATTTTGAAGAGGGAGTCAGGTCAACGCTCCGGTTGCCCATCCCTCCACGGTTACTGATTTATCCAATGCATATTGATAGGGACCTGTATACTAACTACTTCTACTCACCACACACACCTTTATTTTATCACCCCCATACAATAAAAAAATTAATGTTATCCAATCCTACAGAACGATTTTCTTTTACCAAATGTACATACATATATACATATATACATATACATATACACATATGTATATATGTACATTATTAAAGTAATAAATGTCATGGCTCAAAATTTCAAAATTTTATAACTTTTTAAAAAAATATTTTTAAACCGTTCTGAAACGCAATATAAAATCACATTTTTTTATGAAAATATCAGAGGAATAATACACGGATAATATGGGTTTCCACCGATTTCTATACTTTAATTTTTTTCTTGCTTATTATCAGTTTTATATCCCCTTGTAAACGTTATTGATTACATCGCTAAACTAGATTCCAGCCAAAATTATTTAACCCTACGATGACTGACAAGGTCCTTTCGTGTTTTCGAAGCCACAGTATTTCTAGATGGCTTGATAAGACTCTATGACATCTACATTTGTAATGTTTTTAAGATTTTTAAATAAGTTTTAGATTACAAATATTAATATTGAAATTTTTATGGAGGATTAAAGACATTTACTACGCGGATAACCAACAAGGTCCAAAGGGACCTATATTATAATGTAGACAATTTTTTTTACAACTTTAGACTTAGTTTTAATAGCCAGGGTTTAGCTTTTGTGAAGACTGTTCGTAGCAATAAAGCATTTGTTCCTATCGAATTTTTGAAACGTGAAGGTTTTACCACTTGGATGTTATCAATGAAATGAGTCATTATAATTGTAAGTTCCTAAAAAAGAACACAGCATTTTAGTGCTATCAACTTTGCATTAGAGAAACGGAATAGATATAAGTAATATGAAAGAGAAACCTTTAGCTATGCTTGATTATAATTCGAACAAATGTGGTGTTGATGCCATGGACCAAATATTGGGAACTTACACCTGTATACGTGCAACAAACCGATGGCCATTAGCACTGCTCTACAATATGATTGATATCGCTGCTCTAACATCATTTGAAATCTACGCTGATCAGATAAACGACGTTCGTTTTGAAAAAAAAATTAACAACACAGCTAGTCATGTGTAATATACAGGAAGGGGCCACTAATACCCGCCTTACTAGTCATCCAATAAAACGTATGGCTATGAAGTCATTCGGAGTTGCAGTAAGTTGTTATGGGAAAAAATTAAATAATTTTAGTAATACTTTTTTATATATTATTTTGAAGACTAAACAACCAAAAAATGAAGTTGCAGTGACATCAACATCACTGCGCGGTAATCGATGCTCTTGTCGATTGTGCCGTACAAAATCTTATAGCCAACGGAAGACTTCATGCAAGTGCTTTGCTTGCCTAGAACCTATATGTACGCTACATCATCTAAAAAAATACATTACCTGGTTTTTAAACCAATGACCGTCAAAATATAAAAACTTATAAAAACATATACATTCATTTGCTTCTGTAATGTGTAGTTACTTTATCTTTGCTTTTGTCTTTCAAATATAATTCCTGGATTTTATCAATTTTGTTAAATGAAGTATTATTTCTGATAGAGTTAAAATATTTCCCCACATTCTAAAATCACCTTAATAAACGTAAAAATATGAAAAAAGTCTTAAATTCGCTAAAAATAATATGTGAGGTCCACAGGGACCTTGTGGGTTATTGAGCGTTGAAAAAATTGCTGGTTACACACTGTGTAATTTTTTAAGTCATGGCAAAATAACCATATACGGACACCAATACGTGATAAAAGACCAAAAAAAGACCCCTGTCTCCCAGTTTTTCCCAAAGTCCTCCAGGTTTTTTTTATGGGCCCTCAAAGATGTGGGGCCTCGATGTCATTTTTGCAAAAAAATGATCATATACTCAAGCTCATATTTTGCAAACCGTTTGCAATTTTGATATACTCTCTGAGACAAAGTTGTAGCTCTTGTCATAAAGAACAAAAATTGTGAACATATAAAATCAAAAAAAACTTCATCTTCAAGGTCAAAATCGCAAAATTGAAAATTTTCCCGGCTACCTAAGCGCTACCTAAACGGTGTTAAGAATCATTCCTAGGAAGTTCATATGTTCTAGAAAGTTGTTTACTGAGATCTTAGATTCATTTTTGTAATTGATTGTTTCCTTGAATTTTGAACGGTTTGCTACCTATGGACCTGAACAGGGGAAAAAAGGTAAAAAAATTGATTTGAATTTTTTGCGATTTTGACCTTGAATATGAAGTTTTTTTGATTTTATATGTTCACAATCCTTACCAAAGCTCTGCATTTTAATCTAAAGAGGTTTAAAACAGATTAAACATTTTTTTTAAAGAAAACTAATGTGGTTACAAGACTTATTTCTTGTTTTCTATTTTATAAATTAAAATTGATTTTTTTTTCATGACAAAAAAATGCCCACGACACACACGATAAGGATAATTGTAGTATACATTTTGAGTCGCATTTTCTAATAACAATTTTTTTTAAAACGTTAACTTTTTTTTACGACAACTCCTTATACGATAAGGCGGACCATCACAGTTTTCATAAACATTAGTTTATTTGTCATTACCATACAATTTTTTTTAGTTGTAATACTTGCTTTGAAATTGTGATATCTACTAACTACAAAGAACAACAGGAAAATAATGAAAAAGTATTGTTGTTCTTTGTAGGTACTATTTCTGTGCAACACCAGCTTAAATATTGTTGTTTTTCTTCCGTTTGTTTGTTTTTTGGCAGTAATTTCACCGAAACCCATCGACCAGGAACCGGATTCAAGTTTTGTTGGCGTTCTAATCACTGTCCTTACAACCATTATTTTGCTTTTGGTTGTCATAATACTGGCGATAATTGCTCGTAATAAACGCGGACATGGTGGTAATGTTTTGGATGCCTTCCAACATAATTTTAATCCAGATACACTGGGTGGTGTTGACAATAAACGCGTCAACTGTAATGGTATGAAGGTAAGTGTTAAAGAAATAATTATTTAAAAAAAGAAAACAAAAAAATCAGATGGACACAAATATATAAAAACTTATTAGTTCTTTTATTTCAATTATTAAAGAAACGTTAATGTGTGAATTTATTAAAAATGTTTGTTTTGCAGGCTGTCACCATGGAACCAGATAGCGAATCCATTGACAAATCCAGTTTATACCATGAACCTTTTAATGTCAATATGTACACCAGTGCGGCCAGTGCATGTTCTATTAATGATCTACAACGACAGCATGTATCACCAGATTACACAGGTAAAATTGCTAATTCATAAAACAACAAACACGCAGCTAAAAATTAAAATTTCCAATTAGAAAAAGAAAACTGTAACGAAAAATTAATTAAAGTGAAAAACTATAAAACCAAAACCAAAAAAAAACCAAAAACAAGAAAGTAAATTTGCTTTCAAACCCTTGGGGAGTTTTTTTTTTAACATAATTTCATAATGACATGCTACAACTCGTATATCAATGTAGCATTTTAATTGCGCGACATGTCATGATGAAGCAAATAAAAAAAAAACTTGAACAATTTCATGTCAGTGTTAATCAAAAAGTATACAGTTTTCGTTACTGCAAACATTTTTCTTTCGTGTTTTTTTTTCATTCTTCTGTATTTCACAGAGCAGAGAAAACAAATGAATATATACACCATTTTAACATGTTGCATGAAATGGAATTGAAAAAAAGACCAAAATTAACGAAAAGAGTCAATTTAATTGGACATGCACAATTTGTCGAACATTTTTTTTAAAGTTTTTGTTAAAAAAAACATTTGAGAAAACTGTTAAGCCCTCCAGAGTTTTTAAATAAAACAGCACTTATTATGTTAACGAATAAGAGTTTGAACATAGAATTAATAATATGGTTGAATGTTTGACTTTTTTTTCATTAAAAGAAATAATAAAAAAAATCCTTTTATACAAATTAATTAGACAAATGACTACATTATCAAGAGATTTTCCATTTTTTATTTTATTTAAATTAATTATTGTTTATTAAATTTAATAAGGCTTTTTATAACACTTTTTCATTCGTAACTTTAAATCATTTCTTTCCTCGCTCGACTCTGTTCTATATTGCGTATACGTAATATTTAAATTCCTCATTACTTATACGCCTCAGTATGAAAAATTATGAAAACTTAAAATTTATGTAAAAAAAAATCTATTAATATAGAATAGCCCCAACTATAGAATGGTGCCACTCTAAACTTATGGAAGACAATATTAAAGAAATATTGAAAAAGAGGGTGTAACTTTTCGATATATTGGAAATGATAAACGTGAAAAGCAATTATAAACTAATGTCAATTTATGAATTAAAATCAAATCAAATAATGATTTGATTTGATTTAAATTATAATTCATGAAATCAAATAAGGATTTGATTTGATTTAAATTATAATTCATAAATTGATATTAATTTAACAATGGTTAAAGAAACATTGGCTGAACCCAGAACAAAAAATTAAGGAAGAACACAAAAACAAGAGCAAATATTTAGGTAAACAGGCGACAGATAAGGTCTATCAGTCTGGAGGTTTGAGTCGGCTCCCAACAAATACTCTGGGTGTTTCACTATAACGAGTGAAAATCTTCGTTTATATGTTCTATAGTTTAAGTACGAATATAGTTTGTAATTCTGAAATTGAATGGTTAAATAGATGATGTTTTCAACTTAACACTACCCGAAGTGTAGACGGATGAAAAGAATGCTGAATTAGCGATTCAGAAAATGCATTAGATTCTGTAGTGTCTTAACAAAAATTTTCCCATTTTCCCAAAAAGAAAATTTTGTTTCTGCTGCAGATATTAATCGAAAAATATAAGATTTTGGAATTTTTGGCTGTCTGTGTTTTGTTTGCATCACGTAAAAAATAGTGTAAGAATTTTAATAAAATTATGTGAGCAGGTACCCTTGTACCTCAGTTAGAATATAGAATATTTTTCTCCTGAAAATATATTACATTTCGAAGAGAAAATAGATATAATATAGTAAAAGTAAGCAATATTAATCATTTAAAGACACTGAAAACTTGGCAGCACTTTTTTACCCTTCACCACAGGTGGTAAAGGTGTATATAAGTTTGTCATTCCGTGTGTAATTTCTACAATGGTAATTTTCCACCCCATAAATTATATATATTTTTGATCCTTTTACATAGAAAAGTTGACTAAGCGATATCCGTCTGTCCGTGTTCGGGTAGTAGTGTCATTTGCCAAGGCACCAGACCAGATACAAAAGACTTAAGGCCACCAATCTGCCAGGCATAGCCTAAAAATGTTTGGCACTACATATAGAGGTACCCAATAGACCCCCTGGGTGCCCACTAGGAGCAATCAATAGGCCCATGAGGGGGAGTCAATATAAGGAAATTTTTTTATTGATTTTTTTGCTTTAGTCTGACCATTCTAACGCAATATAAATTGGAGGAAGAACCTACTTTTTAGAAAAAAATTTTATAAAAATTAAAAAAAAAAATAAAAAAAAAATTCAAACAAAATTAAAAAAAATGTTCCATAAAAGATTTATAAAAATTTCAGATAAATTTTGAAAAAAATTTAAAAAATTTTTACAAAAAAACTTTTACCAACAAAATATCAAAAAATATAAAAAAATTACAACAAATTTTCACACAAACATAAGAGGTTAACACAATATCCAGCATTACTATGCTAAAAGATATAAAAGATTCGGCATGGCCGAATCTAGCTCTCTTACTTGTTATTTTAGTAATTGTAAAATTTTAGACACTATTTACAGAATTCTCCAATAATTTTTGGAATTTCATATTAGTTTTAGAATTTCAGAGAACTCTATATTGCGAAAAACTATCCATCCAAAATCTAAAAAATACTGTCAGGACTCTGTCAACCGCAGCAGATTGACGAAAAGGATAGATAACCGTAACTAAGCATAAGTTATGTTTTTTACAGGATCGAGAATTAATTATGTATAAATTACAAACGGAATAGCAAACTTATGTGTACTTATCTGTGGTGAAGTGTACAAAAATGACTCAATAGTTCACTGATTAATGAATTTGTGTTAAAAAAAAACCTAAAATAAATATATAAATAATCACCGAACTGAAAAAATAAATTATTTCAATTTTTATGAAGTAGACCGGGATTGATCTCGGGCTGCCAAACTAAAAATTTGTTTATATCAAAATGATCATTATTAAATGAAAATATGATTTGTACTCGAAACTTGGATCTTTTAAATTATTAATAATTTTTGAGTTTTTTTTGTGAATTTTCGATTTTTAATCACAATTAAATCTTAAATTGAATTTAAATTTTTAGGTGAAATTTTAATTATTAAATGAAATTTAAATTTTAAGATGAAAATGTGGTAAAATTTTTAATTTTTTTTTTTATTTTTCAATACAAGAAACCCAAAAACAATAATAAAAAACAGAAATAATGCGTGAAAAGAATAAAGACAAATTAAGCGCTCACCTCTTTTTATTCATATATTCATCATTTATGAACCAACTTTTGAATTTCAATAGTAAAATTTAAGAAACTATGCTTGGAAGTTTGGTCGGCTTAAATTTTATGTGCCTCTTCTAATGCATTGACAAAATAACAAGGATATCGTTGAATCAGCTTTGCTATGTATTAGAATATTATAATATTATACTTTGCTATGTTGGTATTGAAATTACAAACTGAATGACAAAAAGTCAATACAAAGTCTAGCTTTCAAAATCGATTTACTCCATAATTATATATATATTTTTTTAAAACTTTGAATTATTTTTTAATTGGATTTAAGTTTAGCGAGAAATATAATAGAATTGATCCCAAACCCCCGAAGGCTTTTTAGTGTGATTTCTATACCGAAAAAAAAACTAAATTTTCTTTTAATTTCGTAGTTTCGGAGTCATAAAACCAAAAAAAAAACATTAAAAAGAAGGGTCAATTGTAAACGACTCTGCTGTAAAATTTATTTTTTACTTTTAAGTTCCTGTCAATCTACATCAATACATATAATAAAATAGTAACTCATTTCCGTCTGTCTGCATGTCCTTCATTGTTTGTGTTCGCATCACGTAAAAACTACTGGATGGATTGTAACAAAATTTGGTGAGAAGGAACCTTAGTATGGTGATCCCAATATAGAAACCTTTTTTCCACAAAAATATCTTATTTTCAAGAGAACGTGGAGAAAAAGTAGTGAAAAATGCAATTTCCTGTTTAAAGGTGCAGAAATTTTCGGTTTAAAACTGGGATATTTTAAACACGGAATTTTAGAATCTATATATATAAAAATAAGTCCGTATATGTACCTCGCCCAACTAATCATAAACGCGTCGTGCGATTTCAACCAAACTTATACACTACGTAGGCAGTGGCCCATATATGGTTTATATGAAGTTTGGTTGAAATCCGAGAAGTGGTACCTCCCATACAAAGTGAAAAATTATTAATCTGTATCTAGAGAACTGCACTAGGTAGCGCCTTGGAATTTTGCACCAATAACCGCCATATTAACGTATATAGTTTAGTTAAACACAGACTGAATTGAGACAGTGGGCGATCTAGCTCCCATACAAAGTGAAAAATTATTATTGTGTACATAGAGAACTATAATAGGTATGGTCTTTAAAGTGGGTACAAGTAAAATCTATACCCACGCGTATACTCTAGAAAAACATAGGCTGAATTGGGACAGTGAGCGTAGTACCCCCTATACAAAGTAAAAAATTATTATCCTGTATCTAGAGAACTACAATAGATACATTGTGTAGAATAAACACATACTGAATTTGAATGGAGGGCGTGATACCTCCTATGCAAAGTGTAAAATCGTGTTAATGCGTATAGTCTATCAAAAAACAGATTTGATGGGAACATTTTTGACGTGAGAATAGCGTGCGTTTTGGCGTTAAAGGTTGGTCATACTTTTCTTCCAAGTGTTTCTATTATAGTTTTTGTGGATGGGTGTAGCGAAGCGCACCGGGGATAGCTAGTTTTTTATAAATTTTAGAATTTTATTAAAATTTTTTATATTTTATTTAAATTCAATACATAAACCATAATTGAAGCACTATAAAAGTATGAGTATTTCAATTGGTGTGGAATACTTTCAAAGCAAAACCGAGCAAAATATTGTCAGGACGCCCACGACGTGGCGGGCACAGCTAGTCATATATAAAAATCAATTAACCTGTTTAACTATGTCTTTCCTTTTCCACTCTAAATTCTTCCAGGAATTTGTTATGAAATGCTAGAGATTATTTACCCATCTTTTTAACAACATTTTCCACTGTGCCTGATATTTGTTTACAAAACACTGAGTCAAAGTTTATGAATTTAAAACAATAAAAGTAGAACTATCAACCCAACCCCCGAACTGTTTGCCAAACATTATTAAACAATTTTATCGCAGTAGTCGTGAGGGCAATACAAGTGTTGAAGTGTCAACATTTATAAATGTGCTTGCTCTTTCATAACTGTTGGTTGTATTGCATTTAATAACGTGTGCTGTCACATCATTATGGCAAAACATTTGGAATAGTGTCAATAGTTTTCATTGCATTGAAAATGCAGAACAAAATAAAAACTTTTTTTACACTTTATCTTTATACATATTTATTATTTTTTTAATTATAACAGCGCTGTGAAAATATGGGTCAAAAACTGATATGAATTTTAAATTGCTTCAATATTTATGCAATAAATTATAGAGTTTTTTATTTTGTTGCAATATTAGGTTTATTGTGTCTCTTATATTGTGCGTTATTATTTTAGACTAAATTTAAAGTGGTTTAAAGACTTCAATAAGTGATTGAAATCTAGCAGTTTTTTGGACCTAAGGGTAGGTTGATAAAAAAATTGGGGTCCCTCCGAAACCGAATTTATGCCGAAAAATGTGCTGCATGTAATTGGGATAAAATTTAATAAGACATCAAATGGAAGAGGCCTCCGAAGTGGTTCCTAGTTCGAAAAATTATTTTCTTTTGTGTAATTTGAGTATTGAAAAGAAATAATAAAACGGTCGTAATCGGTAAGTTCGGACTCATAACCGGTACGATAACAGTCTTTACAACAATTAAAAAACGTTAAAAAAGGGTAAGCATTAAGAGGCATTTACTTTTTACCCTTAGGTGCCTTTTTATTTGCTCGGTCACATATATAAAAAATATATTCGCTGGTAATGGCATTACTTGAGAACGACGGAGTAAATCTTTCGCAACGACTGTAGTTTTTCAGTTGGCCTGGAAAAGGCAAAGAACCAAACCTTAAGAATGATCATGTAGTAGAATAAAATGATATGGTATCTGGCAGCTCGGTAGCAATACAGAATGTCTGGTAACGTCAAATGTATTTAATAAGAATAAAATATAAAAATGGCATTCTCTAGCCAACCGTTGAAGTGACGCGTCTTTTATTTATTCTACAAATTCAGGTGTGGGGTGATCTCCAAGTAAAAAAAAAAAAAAAAGAAGAAAAAAAATTTTATAATGGGTGATTTTTTTGAGGTTAGGATTTTCATGCATTAGTATTTGACAGATCACGTGAGATTTCAGACATGGTGCCAAAGAGAAAGATGCTCAGTATGCTTTGACATTTCATCATGAATAGACTTACTAACGAGCAACGCTTGCAAATCATTGAATTTTATTACCAAAATCAGTGTTCGGTTCGAAATGTTCAAATGTGACAAATTTTGTTCAGCGATGAGGCTCATTTCTGGTTGAATGGCTACGTAAATAAGCAAAATTGCCGCATTTGGAGTGAAGAGCAACCAGAAGCCGTTCAAGAACTGCCCATGCATCCCGAAAAATGCACTGTTTGGTGTGGTTTGTACGCTGGTGGAATCATTGGACCGTATTTTTTCAAAGATGCTGTTGGACGCAACGTTACGGTGAATGGCGATCGCTATCGTTCGATGCTAACAAACTTTTTGTTGCCAAAAATGGAACAACTGAACTTGGTTGACATGTGGTTTCAACAAGATGGCGCTACATGCCACACAGCTCGCGATTCTATGGCCATTTTGAGGGAAAACTTCGGAGAACAATTCATCTCAAGAAATGGACCGGTAAGTTGACCACCAAGATCATGCGATTTGACGCCTTTAGACTATTTTTTGTGGGGCTACGTCAAGTCTAAAGTCTACAGAAATAAGCCAGCAACTATTCCAGCTTTGGAAGACAAGATTTCCGAAGAAATTCGGGCTATTCCGGCCGAAATGCTCGAAAAAGTTGCCCAAAATTGGACTTTCCGAATGGACCACCTAAGACGCAGCCGCGGTCAACATTTAAATGAAATTATCTTCAAAAAGTAAATGTCATGGACCAATCTAACGTTTCAAATAAAGAACCGATGAGATTTTGCAAATTTTATGCGTTTTTTTTAAAAAAAAAGTTCTCAAGCTCTTAAAAAATCACTCGTTATAAATTCACATTCGCAACTCGAAATGTCAGCTGTGAGGAGATTGCTTGCGCGTTAAAAGAAATGGGAATTGAGTTCCCAGAAACGGCTTCACTGACGCAACTAAAAAACCTAATGAAGCAAGCTATTGGTGACCAAATTCCTAACAAGAGTTGCGCAGCGTTGGAGTCTGGAGCGGACGACGAGATCGTCGAGCAATTGGAGAGTCGTAGTGTGGAAAAATCTAACGTCCCGTCAGTACGACAAGAGACTGTAGAAGTTGTTGGAGCAGCAACTGTGAGTGCCGTTGTGCAAAATGACGCCAATACATTTCAAAATGGCGCTGAATTTGTTACCGGGGCAAGCGGCCGTGAAATAAATCATTTTAATGCGACAAATAACCTAGACCAAATAGAAGCCGAACTTGCACAGCGCCTCCGCATTTTAAAACTGCAGAAAGAAGTAGAATTATTAGAGGCCCAAAGTGTTAGTAAGGTGACATTTGATTTTAGTGAAATCGAAGCTGCGTTACCAAAATTCAGCGGGGACGACAACTACAGTGTTTTAAAGTGGATTTCAGATTTTGAGTACATAACTCATGGTTGCGATGACAATTCGAAATTGCTTTTTGGCCGTCGTATGGTCACTGGCAGTGCGAAATTGTTTGTTCGTTTGTTATCGGTACGAAGCTGGAAAGAACTCAAGACTTCCTTAACTATGGAATTTAATAAAGAGGAAAATACTCGAACTGTATATAAAAAGCTGGAATCACGTGTATGGAATCGCAAAGCGGAAAATTTGCATTTTTATGTTTTAACAATGCAAGAGATTGCGAGTGGTTCCCACATAACTGAATCTGAACTCATAGAGTATATAGTTGATGGTCTTTGTGACAAAACTTCTGCGACTATGATATTTTGTAATGTGACTTCCGTGTCCGAACTTAAGAAGCTCCTTCCGAAGTATGAAAAGTTGACTGAGTGTAAACCATCTAAGACCAGTGTAGAGCGGAAAGACGTAAGATGTTTTAATTGTTCAGCACATGGACATTTTGCTAGTGACTGTCCCAAGGAGAAACGAAAGAAGGGTTCCTGTTTCAAATGTGGAAATACCGAACACCAATATGCCAAGTGTCCTTTGAGAACCGTAGCGGCCGTAGATATCAATGAAGATTTTGATTTTGTAAATTTTAAAGAAACGGTAAGTGTTGCTTTAGACCTCAATTGTATTGCTGATCCACAGTACGAGAATTTCTTTTGTCTATTTGATACTGGTAGTCCGAGTAGCTTTATTGCAAAATCCTTTCTGAATAAAACGAAAAGATGTCATGAAAAGAAGGAAGGAAAAATTGTCCCTTTTAAAGGAATCGGTTCAAATGAATTCTACCCTGAAAAGAAAATCTATGCCTTAATTAAATATAAGAATGTAAATAGAATTCTAACTTTATTTGTATTACCTGATAAGTATCTACCACTTCCCTTATTATTAGGAAGAGATTTTTTGGACTCTTTTAATATTAATTTATATATGCGCACTGAATTGAATAATTTAATTTCTGTTAATAAAAATAAAAACAAATGTTAAAAAGCTGTGAGTTCACCAATTTTAAATGAAACTAATAATGCTGTTAGAACAAGGGATACAGAACTAGAAGATGCGAGGGTAGATCTTAGTGAAATATTCAATATTCAGGTGTGCGAAGACGGTGAGGAAATTGATATTGGGTTGAACGGGGAATATGCAGAACGCATTGAGTTTTTGGTAAAAGAATACATTACCAACAGTCAAGGGAAGTTAGTTAGTAATAATTATGAGGCTACAATAACACTTAGTTCAGATACACCAACTTACTGTGCACCTAGGAGACTTTCTTTTAGAGAAAAGAAACAGGTAAACGTTATAATTGGGGACTTGCTTGATCGCAGAATTATTCGACATAGTAATTCTCCATACTCTTCACCAATTGTACTAACGAAGAAGAAAAATGGAGAGACACGAATGTGTATAGATTATAGGAATTTAAACAAATTAATTGTAAGGGATAATTATCCTATACCATTAATAGAGGACTGTTTGGAATTTTTAGGCCATAAGAAATATTTTACTATTTTAGATTTAAAATCTGGGTTCCACCAAATTAAGATGGCAGAAAATTCGATAGGGTATACAAGTTTTGTAGTTCCGAATGGGCAATACGAATTCTTGAGGATGCCTTTCGGCCTCAAAAATGGTCCAGCCATATTTCAAAGATTTGTAAACACAATTTTCAAGGATTTAATGAATCATAATTTATTAGTAATTTACATGGATGACATTGTTATTGCTACAAAAACAATTGAGGAACATTTGAATATTCTACAGACAGTTTTAATGCGGTTATGGGAAAACGGTTTTTAGTTGAAGTTCACCAAATGCAAGTTTGCTCATGCGGAAATAGAGTTTTTGGGTTATAAGGTGTCTCAAAAGGGAATAAGACCTTCAGAAAGCCATATCGTTGCAATTAGGGACTATCCCCTTCCAAAGAATATACGTGAGCTGCAATCATTTTTGGGTTTATGTTCGTATTTCCGAAAATTCGTAAAATCTTTTTCGCTTCTAGCTCGTTGTTTATATGAACTTTTGAAGAATCAAGCTAAATTTGTATTTAGTGAGGAATGTATTAAGTGTTTTCACCTTCTTAAAGAGAAACTAATTTCAAGTCCTATTTTAGCAATTTATAATCCTAAAAGGGAAACTGAGTTGCATTGCGATGCGAGTAAAAACGGATTTGGAGCAATACTTCTTCAGAAACAGGATGACGGATACTTTCATCCAATTGCATATTTTTCTAAAAGAACTTCAGATGCGGAAGGTCGTTATGATAGCTTCGAGTTAGAAACGCTAGCAGTTATTTATGCACTTAGGCGCTTTAGGGTATATCTTGAAGGTATCAAATTTAAAATAGTAACAGATTGTAACTCCCTGACGTTAACTCTAAGTAAAAAATTAATAAACAGTCGAATAGCGAGATGGGCACTAGAACTTGAAAATTATGATTATGCTGTTACTCATCGGTCGGGAACAAAGATGTGAGAACATAATTGCAACAGTAAATAGTGAAGACCTTGACTTTCAATTACAGATAATGCAGTCACGGGATGACCATATAGTTGAATTAAGAAACAAGCTTGATAACGAGGAAATGGAAAAATTTTGTATGTTGAATGGAGTGGTTTTTAGAAAAGATGACGAGTCTGTCAGAATGTATGTACCCAAAGAGCTGGAAAACGAACTTATCCGTACTATACACGAGCAAATTGGTCATCAAGGTATAGAAAAATGTTATCAGAAAATTAGAAACAACTACTGGTTTCCAGATATGAAAGCAAAAATAGACACATTTAAAAAGAATTGTATTCGTTGCATAATGTATTCTGCTCCTGACAGCCCAAACAATAGAAACCTACATAGTATTAGAAAACATCCAGAACCATTTCATACGATTCATTTAGATCACTTAGGCCCACTGCCATCATTACAATCTAAGCGTAAGCACATATTGGTTATAATTGATGCATTTACGAAGTTTGTGAAACTGTATCCAGTACTGACCACAAGTACAAAGGAGGTCATTGCAGCGTTAAATAAGTATTTTGATTATTATAGTCGGCCTATCAGATGTATAACGGACAGAGGTAGTTGTTTTACTTCAAAAGAATTTACTGCTTTCTTAGAGGAGAGGAATATTATGCATGTTAAGGTAGCGGTACATTCTCCACAGGCAAATGGCCAAGTCGAACGAATCAATCGTAGTCTTGTAGGAATGTTAGCGAAATATAGTGATCCAATGACGCACGCAGACTGGGGGAAGCATTTAGGTAAAGTTGAATTCGCAATTAACAATACCGTAAATCGATCTATTGGTATAACTCCAAGTCAGTCTTTATTTGGTATTAATCAAAGGGGTCAAACAGTAGACAAACTAACGGAATATATTAACCAGTTCACTTCAGGCCCAGTGAGGGATTTAGACGTATTGAGAGAAAAGGCAAGTAAGAGTATCGAGAAAACACAGAATTATGATATTGCATATAATGAGAGGAAAAATAGAGTGGTTAGTTTATTTAAAGAGGGTGACTTTGTTGTTATTAAGAATATCGATACTTCAGTGGGCATAAATAAAAAACTATTACCAAAGTTTAAAGGTCCATATAGAGTCTTTAAAGTATTACCAAATGATCGTTATGTTATAAGGGACATAGAAAATGGTCAAATAACGCAAATTCCGTACGACGGAGTTGTCGAGGCATGCAATATAAGACTGTGGAAAAGCAAAGATGAACTAAGCAACACTTAGCCATAAGATTCTTGTATTGTTTTTATCCTCATAATTTATACTAACATTATTATGTAAATATGTATCTATAACTAAGTTAAATATTTATGATCATGGATGATCATTATTGTCAGGTTGGCCGAGCTGTAGTAGAATAAAATGATGTGGTATCTGGCAGCTCGGTAGCAATACAGAATGTCTGGTAACGTCAAATGTATTTAATAAGAATAAAATATAAAAATGGCATTCTCTAGCCAACCGTTGAAGTGACGCGTCTTTTATTTATTCTACAATCATAAATTTTTTTCTTTCGTCAACTAGACTTTTGTCCAAATATTAACAAAGGATAGGTAAAACTTGCATTTAATTATTTATTAATATTACACTTAACCAAATTTCGTAGGTAATATTAATGAAAAAACTTAGTAGAACCTTAATGACAAAAAAAGTTAAATTAACTTAATTTTTATTCAAATCTATATACGATTTATTCACATAAACTAATTTTATTCATAAAAACAGATTTTTTGTTAAAAACATATTTCAATAAAGCTTGAAAAAAACTTATAAAAATTCAAATAAAATTATGTCATATCAACAAAAAAAAAATGTCAAAACAGTAGTTAAACATTCGAAGAAAAACAACCCATAAAATTAGTTAAATTTTCATCCCTAAAAGAAGTTAATAGACTAATTTGGCAGTTGATTTGACAAATTTTTCGTTTTTCGTTTATATTAAGTTTTTTTAATTATATATGAACCGTCTTCTTTAAAAGTGATGTAAGTCTATTTTGACAAAGAATTAGTTAATGATAAAAGTAAATACAATTTATTATGACCTTTTTATTTATAAACAAAAAAAAAATCTGTTTAAATTTTCATTGTTTTTATCGTTATAAATTTTAGAAGTTAATGAAGCTACAAATATAATTACAATTGAAATTACACCATTGCCCACTATCCTCAAAGACATACTTTAGTTAAAAATTTTAGTACATGGTTTCTTTACTACTTTTTCCCGTTTATTATACAATATAATAAATACAAAACCCTTAGAAGATGCAAATCTAAGAAGGGGAAAAAATATCAAAGGTGAAGAAATATATTGGTTGAAGACATGTTGGATAAGAGTTATTAAAAGCAAACTATATACAATGTTCTATAAAACTTCATTTAGTGAGAATGAGGATTTTAAATGACTAAATTTATAGCCCTCACGGGGAAAACTACACAACTTTAGAAATATAGCACTAACAAGTTTATATCATCATTCCAGGCTCATCACATTGAAAAAATTTATAGATATGATTGATTTATTACCATGTATCCCTCCAACACATCATGACTATTTTCATGACTTGATCATAATGAAAAAAGTTTAAATATCTTAATAATACGAGTAAAAATAATATTAGTTGAATGGAAATCGGTTTGTTTCAATTGAGATGCCCTAGTTAATATTTTGTAAAAGTAAGATTTTTACTTTTTGCTGATTTTAAAAGTGGTGTAAGTCCTTTTGAAGTCATTAAAAGTATAAATTTTTGTTAATCAAACCTAAAATATGATTACATTATAAATTTAAATCAATT
Source organism: Phasia obesa (assembly GCA_949628195.1). Classification (NCBI taxonomy): domain Eukaryota; kingdom Metazoa; phylum Arthropoda; class Insecta; order Diptera; family Tachinidae; genus Phasia; species Phasia obesa. The sequence continues at coordinate 137,406,068 of OX451216.1, read as the reverse complement.
TAATATTTAAAAATATATAATATCATTTATTTATATTTATTTATATATTTGTCAAATTATTCAAAGAAAACGGCTGTAAAATCGAAGAAATTTCGTTAAGTTTAATTTCAGGAAAATTATTTGAATTGATATATAAAATAGAAAATTTTTAAATTTCTGTTTTTTTATTTGAAATACAAACATATTTCATATCAAATGCTCGCAACATAAACTAAAATCTTTATTCGTTTATTCTTCTTAAAAGAGGCAAACAAGCGAAAAAGCATTAACCAGTTTAGTTCTCATGTTTTCATTAGATAAGTATCTGCAATTATGTTGCATCATTAATCTAATGACAAAAAGATATTATAAAAAATTAACTAAACATTTTAGTTAACTTAACTTATTTTTTATCATATTTACATCCTGTTAAATAACAAAGAAAAAGTTATATTGAAGAATTTTCTTCCATATAAGGAATGTAAAAAAAAAAATATTTTTTACTAAAAATAATATGTAGATTTGTCAAAACGGTTTGTTAGCTGTATAACAACCTACTTTTCTTCAATTCTACGCCCAATTTTACAGTATTTAGTTAAATTTTTGGTTCAGTGTATAAGATATTTCAAAAAGTATTCTCACAATACAAAAAAAATAAAACAGCTAATTTTTTTTAATGCGAAATCAGATAGATAGAGGTCCTCTACGAAAAGCTGAAAAACTTCATGATATTCAAGGTGATATAATTATTCGAAACAGGCGCACAAAAACGGCAGTTTTTTATTGGAGTTTACCTTGGTCATCCTAGATTAAATGAAGAATATATTTTTGCTAAAATCAACAGTCTATATAAACGAGATAAAATTTTCACAAGTAAGCGCAGGGCTAAAGTCTTATAGAGCGACAAAAGAAATGATATTTATTTCGTTCTGATGGTATAAATTTCGTAGGCAAGCCATTAAAACACTAATTATTCCTTAGATAACAGATTTCAACTGTCAAACATGGAGAATGATCAATTATGGTATGGTATGTTATGGTATGGAAGTAATGTTTTAAAGCTTTTTAGTAAACATGATATTTCTTTTTAATGTTGGCCATCACAATCTCCTGATTATAATTCAATGCATTTTCTCAGAGCTTGTAGTTGTGAAACTTGAAAATCAGAAAATCAGCAGAATAGGATCAATTTTCAATCAAAATAGAACAAAATATCCATCAACACTCACCCTTACATCATTAATTGAATATTTATCCTTCATATTGCGCATGTTAAAAGTACATAATGGCTATGCAACCCAGTAACCATGCAATATTTTGGGCTGCAAGGAAAAATAATCGTGTGAAAAATCGCCTAAAACCAAAAATTAAAAAATCACCAAATGAATAAGCAACTTTAAAATCGTCAAATAAATAATCATCATCAAAAATAAAGAAAATTTTGCAAAAAGCATGACAAAAATACCAGACTATAAATTAATTATATTTATATTTTTCATTCTTGATAAAAAAATATAAAAAAAGGCAATAGTGTCCGTTACTACTGAAAGGCAGTAAGGGCATTTATAAGGGTTTGATTGACCGAGCGATATATGTACGTTGAAATTATGTTAGGAAATTTTTTTTAATCAAGGTTAAATTTATTTATTTACTTAAATAAATGCTTTCATGCTTTCATAGTTCTTGCATTCATTAAATAAATATAAATTAGTCAAGTGCGAGTTACACTCACACACGTAGGGTTCCGAACTATGTTCAGTATAATTTAAAAATTTCAGTTGTTTATTTCTTTATGTCTTATGGGACACCCTTAAATTTTAAAATTAAAGTAATATTCGCGAAAATTTCATGATAATTGGAACACCCTTTACATTTTAGTATGTAATTGATTTTATAGCGGCCATGGTAATATACTTTCTATTAAAAGTTAAAAAATAGGGTAATATTCGTGAAAAACACGTCACTAATGAACACAATTCAATTTTAAGTATTTGTTATAGCGGCCGAAGTAACACATCTACTGTAAACATTTCAAGAGGATATCTATTACGGTTTATAAAATCATGTCACTGATTTTTAATTTTATTATTCATTAGAGCTGCAACACATCTTCTGTACAAAATTTCAAGAGTCTACCTGTTACGGTTCCAGAAATAGGGCTTTGTCATGCAAATCACGTCACTGGCGGAAAACCCTTTACTTCACTTTACTTTTACTATTTATTATAGTGGCCATAGTTATACACCTCCTGTAAAAATTTCATGATTCCACCTATTCATTCAAAACTTAGGCTATATACATGCAAATCACGTCACTATTGGAACACCCTTTAACATTTAAGTTCAATTTTGTATACTTGTTTATAAAACAAACATAGTTTTAATCACTGTCTGCAAATTGTAAGTGGTTGCCTCTTACAGCTCAAAAAAAAGACATAAACGTAAATAACACGTCAATTTTGTAACACCCTATATTTTAGTATTTTTTGCTATAGTGGCCGCAGTTATACACTTTTGGTAAAATCTTCAAGAGTCTACCTATTATGGTTCAAAACTTCCAAACATACAAAGCACACCACTATCAGGACACCCTTTAATTTTTAGGTTTCTTTTTTTAGACTTGTTTATAAAGCGAACTAAGTTTTAATTACTGTTTGTAAATTTTTAGTGTATGCCTCCTACAGTTCAAGAAATAAACACATATTCGTAAATAACACCTCTCTATCAGAACACCCTATAAGTTTCAATATTTATTGCTATAGCGTCCTATTATGGTTCAAAACTTAGGCCTTACATGCAAATTACGCCACTATTGGAACACCCTTTAATTTTTAGGTTAATTTTTTCAGACATAGCGAACTAATTTTAATTTAGTGCTTGCAAATTTTTAGTGAATTCCTCATACAGTTTAAGAAATAAGCACATATTCGTGAATAACACCTCTCTATCCGAACACCCTATAAGTTTTAGTATTTGCTAGTATAGCGGTCACAGTTATATACCTTCTGTAAAAATTTTAAGTACCTACCTGTTACGGTTCAAAACTTAGGCCTTATGCATGCAAATCACACTACTATCGGAACACCTTTTAATTTTTAGGTTTATTTTTTTATACTTGTTTATATAGCAAACTAAGTTTTAATTACTGCTTACATATTTTTAGTGTATGCCTCCTACAGCTCAAGAAATAAACACATATTTGTGAATAACACCTCTCTATCGGAACACCCTATAAATTTTAATATTTCTTTCCTTCTGTGAAAATTTCAAGATTCTACATATTATGGTTCAAAACTTAGGCCTTATAAATGCAAATAACACCACTATCGGAACACCCTTTAATTTTTTGGTTTTTTTTAGACTTGTTTATATAGCGAACTACGTTTTTATTATTTATTTGTAAATTTTTAGTGTATGCCTCCTACAGTTCAAGAAATAAATACATATTCGTGAATAACACCTCTCTATCGGAACACCCTATAAGTTTTAATTTTTGTTGTTATAGCGGCCACCGCTATACACCTTCTGTGAAAATTTCAAGAGTCTACCTATTATGGTTCAAAAATTATGCCTTAATCATGCAAATCACACCACTATTGGAACACCCTTTAATTTTTAGTTTTATTTTTTTATACTTGTTTACATAGTGAACTAAGTTTTAATAACTGTTTGTAAATTTCAAGTGTATCCCTCCTACAGTTCAAGAAATAAACAGATTTTCGTGAATAACGCCTCTCTATTAGAATACCCTATAAGTTTTAGTATTTGTTGCTATAGCGGCAACAGCTATACATCGTCTGTGAAAATTTCAAGATTCAACCTATTACGGTTCCAGATATAAAAGGCGCTGACAGACGGACAGACGGACAGACATTGTAGCGAAAACAATAGGGTTACGTTTTTACACTTTGTGTACGGAAGCCTAAAAAGACATCTGTGAATAAAATAAACACTAAATATGAAACAAATAGTATACAAATATGGATTAAGATATTTAATTGTTGTAATAAATGTTTTTATTATTGAACTAGCTATCCCCGGTGCGCTTCGCTACACCCATCCACGAAAAATAGAATAAACTCTTGGAAGAAATGTATGACCAACCTTTAACGCGAAAACTTCTGCTATTCTCAAGTTAAAAATATTCTCATCTAACTTGTTTTTTGCTAGACTATACGTATTATTACGATAATAATTGTTTACTTTTAATGGGATGTACCACTCCCAGAATTCTTATTTAGTCTGTATTTTGCTAGAATATTCACATTGGTATGGGGGTTACTTGTGCAAAGTTTCAAGACTTTACCTAATGTAGTTCTCTAGGTACGCGATAACAATTTTTCACTTTGTATAGGAGGTACTACGCCCTCCATTCAAATTAAGTCTGAGTTTCTCTAAACAATGTAACTTAATATGGGGGTTACTAATCCAAAATTCCAAGGTGTTACCTATTGAAGTTCTCTAGATACGGGATAATAATTCTTTACTTTGTATGGGGAGTACCACGCTCACTGTGTTTTTCTAGAGTATACGCATGGGTATGGGGATTACTTGTACCCACTTTAAAGACCATACCTATTATACTTCACTACATACACAATATTAATTTTTCACTTTGTTTGGGGGGTACAACGCCCACTGTCCCAATTCATTCTGTATTTTGGCAGACTATGCGCCTTAGCACAAAGGCTACTCCTGCAAAGTTTCAAGGCGCTATCTATTGCAATTCTCCAGGAACACGATAATAATTTTTAACTTTGTATAGGCGGTACCACGCCAACTATTCCGGCTATAACTCATGAACCAATACACACACATAGACCGTTTGTACATAAAAACCTTGGTATTGACTTCACCTTTCATATAAACTTTGCAGAAACAAAATCGGTTCACGGATTCCAGAGAACATCAATTACCAACACAATGCAACTTTTTTATATAAAGGGTGGTTTTTATAAAGGTATAGTAATTTCAGTTGGCATTACTTTTCAAGATGGCGACCGATTTAACAGCTGTCAAGTGATTTATTCTCAGTTTGGTTTGGCAATTCATCATGAATAGACTCACGCCTAAACAACGCTTGCAATTTGGGCCCAAAACGAGATTACCTTTGTTCCCGATTTTTATAAGCGATTTTGTTTAGCGATAAAGCGAACTTCTGGTTGAATGGCTACGTCAACAAACAAAACTACCGCATTTGGAGTGAACGTAATCCTCAAGTGTATGTCGAAACACCGTTACATCCAGAAAAACTGGCGGTTTGGTGCGCTTACTGGGCTGGTGGAATCATTGGTCCGTCCTTTTTCAAAAACGATGGTGGCCAGAACATTACAGTCAATGGTGATCGGTATAGAGCCATGATTACTAAATTTTTCATTCCTGAATTGAATAACCATGATCTACAGGAGATGTGGTTTCAACAAGACAGCGCAACATGTCACACAGCTCGTGCCACAAGAGATTTATTGAAAGACACTTTTGGTGACCGTCTAATTTCACGTTTTGGACCTGTGAATTGGCCTCCAAGATTTTGTGATTTAACACCGCTAGACTACTTTCTGTGGGGCTATGTAAAGTCATTGGTCTATGCTGATAAGCCACAAACGCTTGACTATTTGGAAGACAACATTCGCCGTGTTATTGCCGATATACGGCCACAAATGTTGGAAAAAGTCATCGAAATTTGGACGTCCAGATTGAACTACATCCACGCCAGCCGTGGCGGTCATATGCCAGAAATCATATTTAAAATGTAATGCCACCAGATTATCTTTCGGATAAATAAAATTCATGTCAATCGAATAATCCATCGTTGTTTTATTGCAACATAAAGTTCTATACCTCTATAAAAAAAACACCCTTTATATATATAGATTTTAGAGCCGCAGCAAAACAATTTAAAAAACGTGCGATTTTTTATCTATTGATATAATTTTATTTTTGAAATCAGTATATTTTAAAGACGGTTGCGTAACAGATGGCCCAGTTATAAAATAATGACAAAATTAATTGAAAGCGGAATATTTTAAACACGTTTGAACAATAGATGGTGCTGTTTTAAAATAATCACAAAATATGGATTACTTACTGCCAAATAGCCAATTGAATAAAATTTATATTTGATTTGTATTTTTACTTTGTGGAATTACAATGTTATTAAAATATTTTGAACACCTTTTACAGAGCTTATAATAATTTTTAGAATCTTAAATTTTTTTAAATTAAAAAATGTATCCAGGGACGGGTACCTTTAAAAATTGGTGTGCATTACTTTCAAAGCAAAATCAAACTAAATATTGTCAGCGTGTGGGCACAGGTGATTATTTTATTTTAAAAAATTAAATTTACTTTAAATTGAAAATTTAAATTCTGGCATTTAACAATAAATACATTTTTAACATAACTAATTTATAACAATACTAGCTATTCCCGGTGCGTTTCGCTACACCTATCCACAAAAAATACAATAAAAACACTTGGAAGAAAAGTATTAGCAACCTTTAACGCGAAAACGCACACTATTCTCACGTCAAAAGTGTTCCCATCCAACCTGTTTTTTGCTAGACCATACGTATTAACATGATAAAAAATTTTAACTTTGCATAGGAGGTATCACGCCTACCATTCAAATTCGGTCTGTCTTTTATCTACACAATGTATCTTATTAAGGAGGTTACTGATACAAAATTCAAAGGCGCTACCTATTGCAGTTCTCTAGATACAGGATAATAATTTTATACTTTGTATGGGGGGTACCACGCTCAATGAACCGGTATTTCAGTCTGTAAACTAAACTATGTACGTTAATATGGCGGCTATTGGTGCAAAATTCCAAGGCGCTAGCTAGTGCAGTTCTCTAGATACAGGATAATAATTTTTTACTTTATATGGGAGGTACCACTTCCGATATTCCAATCCAGTCTGTGTTTAGCTAAACTTTGTACGTTAATACGGCGGTTATTGGTGCAAAATTCCAACGCGCTACCTTTTGCAGTTCTCTAGATACTGGATAATAATTTTTCACTTTGTATGGAAGGTACCACTCCCGCTATTCCAATCCAGTCCATCGTTCTCTAAACTATGTACGTTAATATAGAGCTTACTGGTGCAAAATTTCAAGGAGCTACCTATTACTGTTACCAAGAAACACGATGGTAAATATTTCCTTTGTATGGGAGATGCCACGCCCACGTCGAATATCAAAAAAATATGTATAGGGTACATCCGTGTATCTAAAAACAAACTGTGAAAATTTCAGAAAGACCGGTTCATTGGTGTAGGCAGCTATAGCTTCCCGACAAACAAACAAACATAGAAACAAACACATTTTTTGCTTTATATATATAGAAGATAGATGATTAAAAATTTTACTTTTATAGCAAAAAACACTTTTCACTTCTTCACTAAAATAATTTCTTAAATAATCAGAAGCTGTTTTTAAGACTCCCCCCACTGCTACAATAACGGTTGACTCTATAACTTTAGATAAATTTACAATAAAAATAAAAATTCTAAAAAAAATTTAACTCGAATAGTTTTGGTCCTACGAACAGCAAAGTAAGTAGCGTATTGAAGGTAATGGGGTACAGATCTTTTTTAAAATATATATAGAGAAAATTAATTTTGAGGCGCTATTTTTGTCAAGTAGAGTACATACGAGTGCATTCAGGAATTAAAAATCAAATTTTTGTGTAATTTTTCCATTTCTTTTACATTTAGCAAATACCAAATAAGTTTTTTATTTAAAAAAAATATATCACAGTGATCAGGAGACCAAAAATTGTCTTTAAAAATAGATTCATACTATAGATTCTAATAATTTTTAAAAATTGATATTTAAAAGTATTTTAATAATAATGACTATATTTCTTTATATCTATCTCTTCTTTTGGTTTGCTTACTCTCCTTTCCTTTCCTTCCCTTTTCTTTCTCATTCCCTCTTTCATATAAAAAATTTACTATTTCTCAATTTTTATTCTTTCTTTTCAGACGTTCCTGATATTGTTTGTCAAGAGTATGCTGTACCCCATATGCAAGATTTAATACCCACACAAAAGTCTAATTCTATATATAGTGGGGCTGGAAGTATTTTAGGCAGTGGGATCGGTAGTAGCAGTTTGAATTGTAGCAATAGTAATTACAGTGCAACATTAACTACAAACCGCAACAATACTCTCAACAATATGTTTCATATGAAGATACCACCACCACCGCCACCGCCAGCTAACTCGGCACCAACATGTCTAACATCGCATACAGCAACAGCAGCAACAGCAAAATCGGTCTCATCAACATCATCATCTTCAGCGGCATCACATTATGCACTACATCAACATCAACATCAAAATCAGCAACAGCAACCACAAACATCATCAGCTTCACATTTCATAGTAGATAGTTCTGCAACAACACCACCACCACCACCACCGCCGCCAGCTTCAGCACAAACGACAACAATGTCCTCAGAGAAATATTATGCTGCAATGGCAATTTGTAAAGCCAATATGGCGTCAACATTGGCTAACAGCAGCAATGTCAGTAATAATGCAGTAGAGCAGCAGCAAAAAACTCTTTACACTCAAACACACATACAGCAAACACAACCCGTACAAGCAAATGCAGCAGCAACAACAATAGCATCAGCATCAATACCAACTGGTACCGGAACATTGCCAAATGGTAAAAGTGGTTTTCTACATGGAAATTCTTTAAATACACATACTCTACCTACAAATTTATGTCTAAATTTTGAATCATCAACTTATGGCATTGTTGGCACAGGAGCTGGTGCTGGTGCTGGAGCTGGCGCTGGAGTTGGGGGGAAAACAATGGCAGGTGCTGGTACTAATACCAGTTTAACTTTGACAAAACCACATCATTACAATTTGGCCGAATTGAATGATTTCATGAATAATGTAGATGCTGCAGATGAACTGGCCAATTGTCAGTTGCAAGAATTTCCAAGACATTCGCTTGTTATTGTGGAAAAATTAGGCTGTGGTGTATTTGGTGAATATCATTTGTGCGAAACGACAGGATTAAGGTAAGTTTTAGAATTTAATGTTGCCGATATTGAAATAAAAACTAAAGTTTTTTTTTAAATGTTTTAATTTACTGTCTGCAAGCGAAAATGGTGAAAAATTAAAAACGAAAAATAAAAAATAATCATACAAACTAGAAAACAATTAAAACAGCAACTGGGATGTTCTTAGTATTTTAATACCTTAGCAGTGCATTATTAGCAGGGCTGCTTTCTATTGCCAGATGTCAAGGGAACTTTATACTACTACATCAGCGACAATAGCGACAATAAACAAAAAACTAATCCAGAAGTCAAAATCTCAAAGAAGCTAAGGATTCGTTTCAATTATTTTCTTAAATTTGCTTTAACTGATGGTTCTAAACAAAACTGTAGTCTTCTTTATTTAGTTTGATTTTTAAAACTCTGTGGAATGAATCAGGTTTGACCAAAGCCGGAATCTTTAACACAAAATCTAAGTGTATTGCCGATAAATGAACTTTCTATGTAAAATGTTGTGTTAAGTTTGACAAATAATTTTTTTAAATCATTGAATAATAATAAATATAATTATGAATTATACTTTACAATGTCACAAAATTATTTATTCATAAGTCTAGTGATATGCAGGTACCTTCACTTTATTTTGTAACAAATCGATATTTTCTTTTCAACATGCTAAGGTGCAGATTGCTTGCCCTTATTATTTTAATGTGGGGAGATTATCGAAGCAGAATACTTCCTTAATGGCTCCCTTGTCGACCCCCTTCCGTCCTCTATGATTATAGACAGACGACTTGTAATTTACGGCAGTCTTACCCTCATAGAGTCATGAGCTACAACCAGCCTTTAATCTTGACTTTAGTTATTTCAGACTGTCGACTGGTAACTGTCGGCCTTCTTTCTCATCACACAGTCTCTAGTAATTGCTAGCATTTATTCAAAGCTCATGTCACCCATGGCATCCACATTTGACAGGCTTCTTTCAGTGGTCCTAAGTTTTATGCTAGCAAGTGCCGGACGTTCATACACAATATGAGCTGACATCTCTCAGCCTCTTGCATGCACAGTCTGCAAGTATCATCTTCTTCGATTTTCATCTTGTCCAGATGATACTTAAAATTTCCATGACCTGTCACCAACGCAGTAATCCAGCTTAATGTACTTTTATTGTATCTGAGTACCTTACTGGTCTTCCCGCCCGTTGGCTCTTTGAGCACGATATTGCTTGCCGTAACCGAATGCTCTGTCAGTTGATTCGTTTATACATTTTCGTGGTGGCAGCCATTATTGAAGCTATGAGGGATAACATTATTTATTTGTACCTTTTTTAAAATTTAATTTGTAAGAATAATATGATATCCACTAAGTGGCAGCCGCCATTTTTAATACACAATAAACGGCGATATTGCATATTTCATGACCTTCAGCAAGATTCAGAAGAAAAAAAGTCGTCAATGGTTTAATCGGACCCGGAAATGCCTCCTATACAATATTCATTGCGGCCATTGCTATGCACCATTTTGTTGAAACCACATGTTCACCAAGCCCAGCTCACTCAATTGCGTCAGTAAGAAGTCGCTTGTGATGGCCCTGTAATGTTAACGAGTAACAGTACCCGTATTGCTGTTTGCGTCCTCAAAAAATATGGTCCAGTTACTTCTCCCTCCTGAACGTGCGCACCATACGCTGGCTTTGAGTTGATGTAACACCTTTTCGTGCATCACACGCGAATTTTCACTGCCTCAAAAGCGAAGATTAAGTTTATTAAGTAACCGCGTAAATGAAAATATGCCTCGTCGCTGCCATGGTGATTTTCGGCTCAAAATGGTTCACTTCACATGCGACTGACGGTCAGCAGCCATTAGCTGTTGATGCTGTTTACACTTTGCACTGAAATTCGCTATAGAGTCCGTCTGTTGATACCAATTTCCTTGGCTAAATGATGTTTCTTCGTTCTCACCGACATCGGCAGCAACAGCCCCGATATTGTTGGCAAAATGACCAGTCGGGTGGCGAATATGCCCTGCAAAATCTTTTGTGGAAATTTTGTCCAGTGTGCGCGACATGATTAGGAAATCTACGTCGAAATTCAATACCACCGATCGATTACACAGTGCAACCGTGAAAAATTCAAGGAAGTGACAGTTTGGTTCGATTCTAATATTTTTTTATTTTTATTTATTTTTTATTTATTTAAATGAAGTCTATGGATTAATATTCTCCTTATAGACCAATAATAATAACAAAAACATTAAAATAACAACATCAGTGAATAACATTCAAAACTAAAATAATATTTCGTTTTATATTATTAACATTTACAGAGAAAACAATGAAATTGTAAAAGTCATTATAATTTTTACATAATCTTCTTAATGGATCAGCATTTGCATAATTTGCTTGAAAACACTTAATGTGAAGTGGTGTAAAATTCCTAGTAGATCTAGAAGGTACATTAAAGTTTATATTTTTTAACAGGAATTCTGAACAAATTGAGCCGTTTATCAAATTTATTAAAATGCTACATTGAGCACTAATCGTCTGCTTTCCCAGACAAAATAAAAGGAACTGTTTCTGAACAGATTCAATGCAGTTCTTCTGATTATCAGTATAGGGATCCCATATAATAGATCCACACTCCAAAATAGGCCTCACTAAGGCTGTGCCTTTGGTTATTATATAATCTATGAATTCCTAAGCCCAATGCTTAATAAAGGCTAGTACACCACGAGCTTTGTTTACCATCATAGTAATAAAGGGAATTAAACCATTATACTTAGTTTGGCGAATTTGGAGACCAATTTTTTTTTATGGGCCTCGAAAGATTTGGAAAATGTGTGGGCCCTTTATTGGTATGTTCAAAAAAGTTGTGCAGTTTTACAGTGGCTACAATTTTCCATATATTTTTAGTGAAAATTTAAGCGTCACTATAAGTTATGCTGAAAAAAGTAAAACAAAAAATATTTTTTTATTTTTCTTATTCAAAAAAGTGCAGAAATAATTAAAATTTTTAGCATAAAATGTTAATAGAATTTTTCCAACGAATCCTCAGCTACATTATTGCTGAACAAAGTTAAGCGCTGGAACGTAATTTGAATGAGATATTAGACAAAAACTGATGACACCATTTTTGAAGGGCCAACAGATTTTCCGAAACTTGCGAGGCCCATAAATAAAAATTGGTCACCAATTTCGCCAAACTGACAATAGGGTTTTAGTACCCTTTGATAGTAGAATCGAACTTACATATATTCTCAAGTTCGGGTATTTTTCAAAAAGTTTTTATTTGTTGCACTGTGTTATTAGGAAAAAAAAAATCAATACAATTATTACATGCTCTTGCGGAGTAAAACACTCCATTGCTTGTTTGTTTGTATACCGCCGCTATCAAAGTCATTTGGAAATATTTTAACATCTTCTAGTAGCGTGATTCATTTTCTGCCACCTTGTATAGCAGCGATTGGGTGAATTGTTTTTTTGCAAGATCCAGCGTTGGAAATATCGGGTGGTTAAATTTTAAGGGCCAATGTTGAATGTGGGCCACACCTAAACGTCAAGTTTTTTTTTTCTGCATTTAATTTGACATTTCTCAATTTCAGACCAACTCAATTTGAACCATGTAAAGATACACAATCGAGCAATGGTCAGAATATTAGCAAGAAATGGCAACGTTGGATGATAAATTTTCAAATCATCCTAAATGATGAGGCACATTTTCACCTCAGTGGATTCGTCAACAAGCAGAATTGCCGCATTTGGGCGAATTATAATCCAAGAGTGATTGTCGAAAAACCATTGCACCCAAAAAGAGTGACTGTTTGGTGCGGTTTATGGGCTGGCGGCATCATTGGGCCGTATTTTTTCCAAAATGAGGCCCGTCGCGTGGTACAAACTGTAAATGGTGTTCGCTATCGTAAGATGATAACGAACTTTTTTGGCCCGAATTGGAAGATATGAATGTGGACGATATGTGGTTTAAACAGGACGGTGACAGATGTGTTCAAGATTAACGTGGGCTCCTGCCACGATGGCTTTATCCCACGGTGCTCTTAATACCGAGTGAAATAAAGACGTAGACTAGCGCCCCCATTGTGTAGTATAACAACACTTTACGATTGCCACAAATCGCAATTTGTGTATATACAGTCACAATGAGTAGCAATTTATACAATATGGCAAGCCTTTCCAAGGCAAGCCTAGATCCATATTATAACCTCTTGCTTAGGGGTTTGGAGACTATCCAAACTCCGTCTGTTGAGAGTGCAACAGCACACTTGATCGACCTTGCACCACATCTGCTTTAATCGATCTTAAACCACAACCACCACGTGTACCCCCGAAGGGGACCTCACCAATAACCGGTCACAGAGAGGATAGGCTCTCTGTGGTCTACCGATTCCCGTGGTACCAGTCCTTTGGGCACTGGTCAGGCCTCGAAGAGGACCCGTGTTATAAACAGCAGACCTTTTCTTCCAGATTTAGGCTCTAGGAATCCTAGCGTTTGGTGCCCCTATTTTCCCCGAGTGGACCGCGTCAAAGCATTTGCCATTACTGCAGTGACAATTGGAACCCCCGGGTGTACAGGACGGTGACACTTGCCACACAGTTAATGAAACAATTTCTCCTTTGCGCGACAAATTCAATGGCCGTGTTATCTAACGTGGTGGCGATGTCAATTGGCCGCCAAGATCATGTGATTTGAAACCGTTGGACTTCTTTCTTTGGGGTTAATTAAAAGAAAAGGTTTTCGTCGATAAGTCAGCAACAATTCAAGAGCCAAAGGATGAGATAATTCGGCACATTAACGGCATAGAACCTCAATTATGCCTCAGTGCCATCGAAAATTTGGAGCATCGGATGGATGTGTGCAAACAGAATTGAACCACGCCAATATTATCAAAATAAAAAGAAATGACAACAATTTTCCTAAATAATTTGTTTTTTGTTGGACTTCTTTCTTTGGGGTTAATTAAAAGAAAAGGTTTTCGTCGATAAGTCAGCAACAATTCAAGAGCCAAAGGATGAGATAATTCGGCACATTAACGGCATAGAACCTCAATTATGCCTCAGTGCCATCGAAAATTTGGAGCATCGGATGGATGTGTGCAAACAGAATTGAACCACGCCAATATTATCAAAATAAAAAGAAATGACAACAATTTTCCTAAATAATTTGTGTTTTGTTCAAAATCAACATCGGCCTTTTAAAATTTAACAACGCTTTACAAAAACGCAAGGAATTATCGAACAGCCATTATTTATTGTTGTTTTTAAGACATCTGTTCCTTTCTTAAAAGCTAATATTTTAAATTTTGTTTAATTAATTTTCTCAGACAAAACAGACCAAACTATTTTATTTAAATGCATAAAACACTTTTAGTTGTCTACTTCATTAACTTTTGTTGTTGCAACATTTTAGTTTTTTTTTTTTTTTGCTTTCTTTCTACTCAATCTCAATATTGTTTTATTTTATTTCTCTGTATTCCCAACTTTCAAAACTACAACTTTTCAAAATATTTCTACAAATTGTTCTGTGGTCTCTATGCTGCATACAAAAACCATTTGCCATTCTACTAAATATTCTATAGACGGGAAAGATACATTTAAATATTTCCACATGTCGTAGAAGTTGTTTGTTTGTCAGTTTTTCAATGCTGTTGAAAATAATGTTTTCTATTTTATATGAGTTTCTGTTTGTCTGATGGTACATCTTAAATGAATGACTGTATGTCTTCTTGTGGGTCTATGTGTCAGTCGAGAAGAGTTTTGGTTTTGCAAAGAAAATATAGAAAAAAAATATTTAAAATTGTTTTAGTCTGATGAAAAGTTGGTGCTAGAGAAATTTGATTTTGAAAATTGTTAATAAAGAAAGTTGTGTGAAAAGTTAAGAAAATAAGTAAGATTTTGCATCAAAAATTAAGTTTTAGAATGTTATGTTTAAATATAGTTTATATTCTACTAGCTAATTTTGATCCTTGTCACCGGATTTAAAGCTTAGGTTTATTTTATGCATTCGTGAAATGGAGAAATCTTTTAATGCTTTGTCTGAACCTCTGAAGACGAAAGAGAGAAATAGTTTTTGAAATCGATTCAGTTCGTAAGAGGAAGATTTTTTAGATCTTAACATAAGCGCCATCTATAAAATCCACTCGATCAAGTTCTCGTTAAGTTCTGTTATTCTTTTAGTCAGTTAACCTCTGCTTCGGTTATAATTCAGTTCTAGTTAAATTCAAGATTCAGTGGAGCTAATGTTGAGGTTAGATTAAGACTTGGGTGCCTCGGTGGACTAGTAGGTAGTGTGCTAGTCTATCAGTACGGGGATTGTAGGTTCGATTCCCACCAATGACTCTGGAATTTTTCACTACAAAATGGCAGGAAGAACAAGAAGGCGATTGGACATAACCTGGGTGCCTACAAATGGTTAACAGGGATATATAAGTTCATTTTTTCTAATTTAGTTATTGCGTAGATCTGGTGCCTCGTCTCTATTCAGAGCACGCTTTTTGCTGTTTAGTTCTTGTTCAGTTCTATGTTAGTTATAGTTCAATTCCAGTTTAGTTTATACTTAGTTCAGCCTTAGTTTTCCTCCAGCTTTCTTTTCGATCCATTTCAATTCCATATTGATTTTTTTTAGTTCCAGTTCAGTTCAAATTTTTGACAAGCCGGATATCAAGGTGCTAATTTTTTTATAAAAAAAAACTTCTTTTGAGATGAATTTTGATTTGAAATACATATTTACCACTGCGTGAAAGCAATGGGTCTACCAGCACTTCTGCTGATCATAGCGAAACATCGATAAGCAATTTTGGATTATGGCTGCAGAACCGTCCACATGGTTTAGGGGTTGTAGGCTATCTAAACTCGCGACACTAAATTGGTGTCTCTGCGGGTTTAAATAGCCCTTCCTGCGATTTAGGTCAAAACCTCTGCCACCACGTTACTCTCCGAAGGACCTCACCAATTAAATGGTCACTAATTTGGAGAAATCCCTCTGAGTCTATTGGTTTCCCTGACACCAGTCGTTTGCAAACTACACAGAATTTTTTTTTACGTCAATTAAAGGTTTTGATTAGTTTCAGATACAATTTTAATTAATTTTTTATTTAATCTATACATACTATACATATAATAAAACAGTAAGTTTGATTTGCTGGCTGTCTTTCTCTTTGTTTTCGCATCGAGCAAACTATTGCAAGGCCGCTGACGAAGTGGTGGGACAGCTAGTTCAATTATATGCCTAATTAAGAAAGAAAAAACTAATATTATTTTTTTATAAATAATTGAATCAATTAAAAATTTATTTAAATTTGTATCTGAAACGAAATCCTTTGATTAGTGCAGAAATTTTTTTTTGTGTGCTTAAAACTCCTGCAGTTTCAGAGCCATAAAGTCAACAAGACGCTATGCTATTGGTTGAGCTAGTGGGTTAATGATGACGACAAATTCTAGTTCATTTCTTTTCCTAGTTCCCTTATAAATCGGTGTTAGTTCTATGACAGTTCTATTAAATTAACAAGTAAAAGTGCTAAATTCGGCCGTGCCGAATCTTCTATACCCTTCATCACGGTAATTTTTTTTATACATACATGTGCAGCATTATCCATATTGTTGACTCTTTACATAAATTAAAATAAGTCATATGAGAAAAAACTCATTATTCATGCTTTAAAGAAATAGAAGACAGCGGCGACGCAGCTAAATGGAAACAAAATCCGTTGGCTACAATTGTCGCCGTGTAGAAATACCTATTTTGCTTTTATAAAATTAAATAACTTTTTCGAAAAATAATAAATATTTCCTCCAAAAGTTTTTGTTTGTATATGAATTTGATATTTATAATTTTGCGACCTTTTCTTTTGTTGAATAAAATAAAATTGTCGCATACAAAAATAGAAATTATCCTAAGTTGACTACAGCCACAATGGAGGTCGTGTAGCCATGTAGCTTTGTTGGCTTCAAAATAATCGTTTACCTATAAACGTGTGTACATTATTTTTGACAGTTTGTAGTCGGTATCCTGAATTTAATTGCATCTAAATTTTAAAACAGAGATCACATCTATTTAAAAATTAAACGCCTTTAAAAAATATGTTACTCTATATACATACATATATTTTTAATATTAAAATATATTATGTTACTGTCATGATTTTTATTTTCACAGAAATACGGAAATTTTTTTTTAATTTTTCAAAAATTCTTTATAAAATTTTTTTGTAAAAATATTTTTTTGAAAATTTTTAAAAAATCTTTTTCTCGCAAATTCTTCTGTGGAAATATCGTTTCGAAAACGGTTTGCAAAGTTTTTTGCAAATTTTTTAATTTTTTTTTTTTTTAATTAAAATTTTTTTTTTTAATTTCATTGAATTTTTTTTACCAGTGGCTACCTATATGAGTATTGTTTTCTATAAAGGTCTTTAATTCAAATCAAAGCAGAAAACCCCTACCAAACAAAAAAAAAAAACAAAATTAGACACTCGCAGGGGGTTATTGATCCCTCGAGATCTGTATGCACTCCTTGTAATCTACCTGTCGCGGTCTAATATTTATTTGACAAAAAAAAGCAAAAGATAATCATTAAGCCGAAAAAAAATTAAAACAAACACGTGAAAAAATATAGGTGGGCGTGGGTTTTGGCCCGCAGCCTCCAAAGGAATGATCCGATGTCGCTAAATTGCAATCCCAAAATTTTCGAAATTATGCCTGATAGATTGGTGTGCTTAAATTTTAAATTTTTTGTATCTCTTCTGGTGCCTTGGCAAATGACATTTCAACCCGAACACGGACAGACGGATAGACGGACAGACGGACATCGCTTAATCAACTTCTCTATGTATAAGGATCCAGAATATATATACTTTATGGGGTCGGAAATGAATATTGTAGAAATTACACATGGAATGACAAACTTATATATAGCCTTTCCACCTGCAGGTGGTGAAGGGTATAAAAATGAGTTTATTTGACTCCAGCTGTCTGTTAGATCTAGTTCATTTCTAATTAAATTCTATTTCAAATAAAGTTTATTTCTAATTCATTTTATGCCAATTCAATTTATTTTTAATCAACTGTATTTGAATTTTGTTGAGTTCTTATTTTGCTTCAATTTTAGCGTAGTTTTAATTCATTTTCAAACCAATTCTTGTTTCATTGGCTTCTGGATCTGTTTTAATACCTCTCTAATTCAATGGCAAATTAGTTGTAGTTTAATTATAGTTTGCTTTTATATTAGCTCCACTATAATGTAATTACCTAACCAACCTCGCATTGTTTATTATTTAATTATCACTTTTCTTACGTTTTATTTAAAATTTATTTATTCCTGTTTGTTAAACTTTTCTGTCTCTGCATTCATTAAATTTCTGTTTATTTGTTTTGTTGCAACTCGTATTTTCCCAACAACTTTCTGTTGTGTTTGTCTATTATAATTTTCATCTGTGGTCTAACAATAAAGTCCATCTGTTGTCTGATAACTGTCTATCCAAATGTCTATTAAGGCTTCTTTCAGACACTGTCGCATTTTATATTCTCATAACTATAAAATAGCAACTACCAATACACACATACACACACAACAAATTTCAGACGCATACAACAAATTCATTTTATACTTTCACACACACACATACACACACACACAGACACTCTCTATATGTCTAAAGTTAAACTAACACGCGCAAACTTTTAACAAATACAGACACATAATAAGTCAGTCGCAATTTTAAGTCAGTCTAACGACGGAAAGGCATACTGACAATAACTGCATGAGTATGAAATTAATTATTTTTAACATTTTTGTTATTTTTCCTGATCATTGATTTGCTTGGGGAAGAGTATGAGGAAATTAGTAGTTCTGCAATATAAACACACTTCTCTTTCTCCTTTTGTGTCTCTGGCTTTTAAACTACCAATTATTCTATAGAGAATTTTTAACATTTCATTCTTGAGCATTTGATTTCTGTCGAAGTCAAGTAACATTTTATGCCACATATTGAGTGTGAATCTGTTGCAGGTGTGTAAGTCTTTTTTTTTCTTACGAGCTTCGTTGTCAATTACTATTATTTTCAATAATACAACTCAATATGTAAATGACTTTTGAATTTCTAATTACGATGGGATTTTAGCAGACAGAAACATTAAAATGAAATCTAAATTACTTTTATTACACCATTTATGTGGTAAAACTTAAAGATAAAGGCTGGTAATAGACGAAACAATGTAATACAATAATTTCACCAACGTCGAAAACATAATTTTTTATTTTGTTTTACTACAGGGACAAAACAACCATTAGTGAATGCTGTCTTGTAAATATAGAAACCAATTTCTTTTACAATAGGTTAGATAACACACTGTGTAATTTTTTAAGTCATGGCAAAATAACCATATACGGACACCACTACGTCATAAAAGACCAACAAAAAAGACCCCTGTCTCCCAGTTTTGCTCAAGGTCCTCCAGGTTTTTTTTCATGGGCCCTCAAAGATGTGGGGCCTCGATGTCATTTTTGCAAAAAAATGATCATTTACTCAAGCTCATATTTTGCAAACCGTTTGATATTTTGATACACTCTCTGAGGCAAAGTTGTAGCTCTTGTCATAAAGATCTCAATAAAGAACTTTCTAGAACATATGAACTTCCTAGGAATGATTCTTAACACCGTTCAGGTAGCGCTTAGGTAGCCGAAATGAATTTAAAAATTTTCGGGAAATTTTTCACTTTTGCGGCTACCTAAGCGCTACCTAAACGGTGTTAAGAATCATTCTTAGAAAGTTCATATGTTCTAGAAAGTTGTTTATTGAGATCTTAGGTTCATTTTTCTGGTTGACTGTTTCCTTGAATTTTGAATGGTTTGCTACCTATGGACCTGAACAGGGGAAAAAAGGTAAACAAAATTGAATTTTTTAAAGTTTTTTGCGATTTTGACCTTGAAGATGGAGTTTTTTTGATTTTATATGTTAACAATTTTAGTTCTTTATGACAAGAGCTACAACTTTGCCTCAGAGAGTGTATCAAAATATCAAACGGTTTGCAAAATATGAGCTTGAGTAAATGATCATTTTTTTGCAAAAATGACATCGAGGCCCCACATCTTTGAGGGCCCATGAAAAAAAAAACCTGGAGGACCTTGGGCAAAACTGGGAGACAGGGGTCTTTTTTTGGTCTTTTATGACGTAGTGGTGTCCGTATATGGTTATTTTTTTCCGTGTTGCCTGTGTAAGCATACATTTTTTTACGTATAATAAAACAGTAACTCATTTCCTGTCTGTCTTTCTGTCTGTGTTTTACCGATTTAAAGGTACTGCATACTTTAAGGCATCTTCTATTTTTGAAAGCGGAATATTTAAAAAACGGTTGCGCAACAGATAGCGCTGTGTTAAATAATTGCAAAATATGAACTGAAAGTGCGACATTTTAAACACGGTTGGGCAATAGATGGCGCTTTTTTAAATTAATGACAAAATATGAATTGAAAGTTGGACATTTTAAACACGGTTGTGCAACAGATGGCGCTTTTTAAAAATAATGACAAAATATAAATTGATAGCGGGACATTTTAAACACGATTTCGCAACAGATGGCGCTGTTTAAAAATTTTGAAAAATATGAATTCAAAGCGGGATATTTTAAACACGTTTGCGCAACAGATGGCGCTGTTTAAAACACGGTTGCGCTACAGATGGCGCTGTTCTGTAGATCCATAAGAATGCGTTCAAGGACCTTTGCTTTTAGTATTTATATCAATGATACATGAATTTATTGTGGTTAATTTTGTATATTCTGATAATAGATTATGATAGATGGTATATAACTAGTTGGTGTTGTTGACGATATGCATTATAGACTTCATTAGCAAGTAAAGGGTATTTTCACGTGGTCTAAAAGTGGTTTTACATGACGTGTATTTGTCATATAACTTGTCACTTTTCCATGTGTAAATTCTAAACACGTCATGTGAACCCTTTCAAACATAACATAACATTTTCCATGTGTACAATACATATGACATTTTTCATTTAGAACGTGTTCTATTTTGATTTGATATTTTGTCAACTTGATATTTTGCTATTTTAGGTTTCTTGTGGTACCAAAAGCACTAAAAGCGTGGCAAAAGCACTACGTTTGCATCTTTGCATCAGCTGTGGTTGGCACTACAAAACTTTGTGGCGGAAAAATTATATATTATAGGTTATGTCAGATGTAATTACACATGTACGTTTGAAAGCAAAAATTATAAAACGTATGTAAAATGCCTATTTTGACAAACACATGAAATAACATACGGGTTATCAAACTGACAAGTCATATGACAAACAAACATCGTGTAAAAGCACTTTAAGGCAAACGTTGTCATGCTTTGTGTCTTTAAGAAATTTCTAAAACCTTTTAAAAAATAAGTAAATATTGTCTCAAAATCTGCTACTTAATAGAGCATATCTCCTTGCCGATAAACCATGACAAAAAAATCTTTTAGTCCGAGGAGAGGGGAAACTCAAATAACATCTTGTTACTTGTTTTATCAACGCCAAAAGCTGCATATTAAAAGGTTGTATTTTTTTTTGCTGACATTACATTTTGCTAACATTAGATTTCTACAGGAGCATAGTTATTTAAACTTGCTTTAATCAAACCATTTCCCACAGTAAAAGAGCTTTAGTGTTAAAAGTTTTCGATAATGCATTTGACGTTTTCAAAATG
Source organism: Phasia obesa (assembly GCA_949628195.1). Taxonomy (NCBI): domain Eukaryota; kingdom Metazoa; phylum Arthropoda; class Insecta; order Diptera; family Tachinidae; genus Phasia; species Phasia obesa. Next base: position 137,384,369 of record OX451216.1, on the reverse strand, counting down.
TATTTCTAACAGTCATACGATCTGTAAATTTTTCTACCAGCTACAATAGAGCTCCAAGGTAAACAATCATGACAATTATTACTTAAGTATACGTGTCTGTGTCTGTATATGTAAACGTGGATATAAAATTGAATGTGAGTATAAGTACAGGGTGGGCCAAAAGAAACCAAGGGCTCTCCAAAAATTTGTCTTAAAAGTGCCATTGTGTCTCGGGCAGTATGGGCAGTGGCTCCGTCCTGCTGAAACCACATACCAGGTCTGTTTTCAAGAGCAGGACGTAAAAAATTTTCTATCATAAACCGATACCGCTCTCCATTTACGGTTACAGCACTTCCATCTTCATTCTCGAAGAAGTAGGGCCCAATGACATTTTCAGATGTGATCCCACACCATACTGTACACCTGATGGGGTGCAATTGGCGTTGATGAATGGCTCTTGGATTTTCAGAACCCCAGAACCTACAGTTCTGCTTATTAACAAAGCCATTCAAATGAAAATGAGCTTCATCACTCATAATCAAATTTTCAATAATGTCGGCGATATGCTCTTTGCGTTAAAATAATTGATCTCTGGTTTAAATAATACAATTCCAAGTGTTGTCTATATAATCTGAAAGAAAAAATAAAAAAAGTTAATAAACAAAAAAGTTATTAAACTTTTACACCCCTTGGTTTCTTTTGGCCCACCCTGTAAATGTGTGACTTTTTTCACATTTGTTCAGAAATTTTAATGATGTAATTTTTAATGTACTCGTATGCCCATGTCCTGTTTAAAAAAGTTCTCGTTGTTTTTACAAACTCTCGCAGGTATACAATTAGCAAGTCATATTGTTGTTGTAGTCATTGAATTGAACGGTAGTGGTAATAATAATAATAGTAATTATAATAATAATGTTTTGTGTGTTTTAAAATTTTAGTTTTATTTCTATGTTTCAGTGTATGGGTAAAAACAATGTGTGAGTAGTTGTTTGCAGTTGCTTGAATAATTTATTATGCTGTCGCTTTTCATATGAAAAGCTTGTCTAGTTCGTTATTTAAATATTGAATGAAGTACATTGATGTAAATGTGACTGCAATATGCGCTTCTAATTAGTTTTCTATAACAACTTATAATGTGGAAAAAATAAAACCTAAAGTATATTAGATTTATAAAAGGATATTTATTTTAAAGCAGACAACTGTTTCTCTACTTAAAATATCAATTAATATTTGTGTCCGCCACGTCGCACATAGGGGTGCTTTGCCAATCTAGCCGGACATTATTTTTTTTTTTTTAGTTTAGTTTTTAGCTCTAAAAATGTACTGAGTGCCCCTAGATTAATAAAACTTTGTAGAAAAATCTGTTATGGTCATAGGCTATCAGTGCTATAAAATAGAAAAAATCGGATCAAGGAGAAAAAAGTTCCCCTTGGAAGAACTAATCTTACCTCTGAAAAATGCAAGTTTTTTTGATTTTCCCGACATTTTGTTTAGCAATTACAACTTTTAAGGTCAAAGAATGTTCAAAAACTTAAAGTTGGACTCAAAAGTTGTGGGCGGTAAAAAATAATGCAATTATTAAAAGAAATAGATTACATACTTCTTAAAACCATAAAAATTAATTTTTATGGGCAGGAAGAGGTATACCTCCAATCCCACCCCCAAAACGTCCATGTGAAAATTTTTTTTTTTTTATTTTTTTTCCAATTTCCTAAAAATATTAATTTTTAAGCTTTCCAATGACTAACCAATCCCCGCCTCCCAAGAATATTATTAAAAAAATACTTTTGTAATTTGTTACTTTATAGTATTTTATTTATCTGAAAATAATTAATTTATTCATAGTAATAACTTATTTATGATTGTAACGACAAATTTTATTTAAAATTATAACAATTAATTTATTTAAAAAAACTTCTCCTTTGCACTCAGATGATGATGAGTGCCATGGTTCTTCTTCGTCGGATTCTTGAAAGACCTCTTCCGAATTTGAATCCTCTTCAGTGTTAAGTACATTTATTTCTGCAGCTAATTCAGGATTTTAAAAAAATCTTCTGCTAGTGTTACCATCGTTAGTGTTTCCAAATCCAGCTTTCGGTACACCCACTACTGAGCCTAATTCACTTTTAAATTTTTCTTGGATATTTTTTTCCTTGCGTTAACAATGGCTTTGTCCGCATCAGATTTTATTTGCCATTTTTTCACTGACAGTTTAAATGACAGGTGTAATATGCTCTCAAATAGATGAATTCTGGTGTGTAAAGTAGATATTCCGAAAGAAAAGGCATCTACGTCTATATATCTTTTGATATTTAATTTTTTTTTTATACAGGGAATAACAGTGTTAGATATAATTATTTAAATAAACAACATCTACCTTCAGTTATTAAAAACCAAAACATTTAATGAATACAAAAAGGTTTCTTACTCGTATTTACCTATCCAAGATAAGAAAAAACATAAAAAGGTAAAATTTTCAAAAAATCCCAAACAAAATGGCGCAAATATGCGCAACGTTTTTTTTTTACAGCATAAAAGAAGAGTTCGTAAATTTTTTAGTGATATATAACATTTTTAGGATCGCGAAAAGCTTTTCACTTTTTTTTTACCAAACATTTTACAAAAAAAAAAAACTTTTTTTTAATTTTGAACAAAATTTTTTATCATTTAAAATTAAAAAAAAAAATTTCTAAAAATTAACATAAGTAGCTACTGATAAACCCTTTCACAGAAAAAAAAAAAAATACAAAATCTTTATTTGCTTAGCCACCAAAAAATATATTGCAAACCTCTTAAAATCGTTTAAAGCCAATAAAAACGTATGCGATTTAATCAACTTTCCTGACTTTAACAGTGTCCCAAAACGACAAATCTCAAGCAAACGCCTTGAAAATTCACTATACGATGATTGGCAAAATACCCCTCTGTGCGTCGCACAGTGATTCATTCTGCCAATCCAGCTGATAAAAATTAATAGCGCCTAACAGAGTCAACATATATGATTAATGTTTTATGGTTATTTATTTATTGGTGAGTAGAATTCGAAGTTGGAGTTAGATTTGAGGAAAACATTACACAATATAATGCTAAGAAGAAGTTTTATACAGGATGAATGTATCTAATATCTGTGATAAATGTACATCTTAATTATTTAATATTTCTATCCTAATATTTTAATTTATGAAAATTTTATCCAATTTACAAAAAAAAAAATTCATTTTAATAAAGGTTTTTACGGTACTCTCGGTTTTGTAAGAAATCAATGTAGAGGAAAATAAATCGCGCCCATATTGTGTTATAAATTTTGGATGTAATATTTGAATTTTAATTTTTTAGAAATATATATATCGCACTTGATATTAACTCGAAATTTTAAAATATTGAGTAGAGGTAAAAAACTTTTTGTTGACATAAAGGTTCTCAAGACACCATCACGAAAATGGTCTCATATGCGGGTTTCGCGATGAAAGATTAATCGGAATACTTTGAACTTTTTACAGTAGATGGATATTCATGTTGTTGGTTGATTTCATGCAAAACGTATAATCATGTAAGTAACAAAAATTTCAAAATAGATTTTTTATTGAATATTGTGTACGCGCAAAACTAAGTTCCTCTACAGATCTACTCAGTAATGATCATGTCTTCTTCGATTTTGACAGCTGCTACTAGAAAAAAATCCTTAGCAGGTCTCCCTATTTTTTGTTGGAAGTGCTAGGGACATCCAGATTTGATATTTCAATAGACTTATTAAGTCAGTCGTCATATTTTCTGTTAAAATAATCAAAATTCTTGTGACATGTAACCCATTTTTTCGTGGACTTTTCAAAAAAACACACTCAAGTATATCAAGGCATGTGCAAATTATACTTCCTTTGCTTTTTTCCAACAAAACTTTTGCAGAAGTCGGGTAGCTGGTCTGCGTGCCATAGCATGAGGAGAAGGTCACTTCTTCTTAATGAGAACGTTCCGCCTAAAATCAAGAATAATTAAATAATAGTTGTAGCTATAAACGAAATTTTCTAATCAATTGGATATTGAAGAAAGGATATTGACAAACAACTCATTGATCCAAAGTGATCTTGAGTAGATATGCTTTTTAAGGCATGTAAATAATACACTAATTTCCAGTATTTATAGTTCTGATTAAATGTCACGTAAATGGAAGCTGATCAGGAATTAAATATAATATTTTACTTACTTTCAAGTGACGAGGTTCTTTGTTTTTTTCAAACAAAAATTTTAATTGGCTTGTTATTATCAACGTTCGAATTGAAAGTGGCACGTAAAGTCGCTGTTTGTTGTTTACCTACCGAGTCAATGTACTTTGATCCCACAAATGCCAACCAAATATGTTGTCTACAACTTAATAACAAACGATAAATAGCGATTTGGATTATTTTACTATCAACTAATTTTAGACTTTAGGTCATCTAGATTAGCGGAATGGATCACTGTGCTTCGTGGGTATCCTCAACACCAATCCACACCAAATTTCAGGACTCTTACTTTTTTTACTTCAATTATGGTTTATGTATTTTCATTATATAGAGGTACCCATCCTTATAAAAAAAATTTTAAATTTTATATAAAAATCATAATATACACACTGTGAAATTTTTTAAGTCATGGAAAAATAACCATATACGGACACCACGATGTGATAAAAGACCAAAAAAAGAGACCCCTGTCTCTTCCATTTTTCCCGCCATGTTTTAAAGTAGCGCTTAGGTAGCCGCAAAAGTGAAAAATTTCCCGAAAATTTTTTAGCTACCTAAGCGCTACCTAAACGGTGTTAAGAATCATTCCTAGGAAGTTCATATGTTCCAGAAAGTTATTTATTGAGATCTTAGGTTCATTTTTGTAGTTGATTGTTTCCTTGAATTTTGAACGGTTTGCTACCTATGGACCTGAACAGGGGAAAAAAGGTAAAAAAATTTAATTTTTTAAAGTTTTTTGCGATTTTGACCTTGAAGATGAAGTTTTTTTGATTTTATATGTTCACAATTTTTGTTCCTTATGGCAAGAGCTACAACTTTGCCTCAGAGAGTATATCAAAATTCCAAAGGGTTTGCAAAATATGAGCTTGAGTAAATGATCATTTTTTTGCAAAAATGACATCGAGGCCCCACATTTTTTGGGGCCCATAAAAAAAACCTGGAGGACTTTGAGCAAAACTGGGATACAGGGGTCCTTTTTTGGGCTTTTATCACGTAGTGGTGTCCGTATATGGTTATTTTTTTCTGTGTTGCACTGTGATATTAAACAATTCTCTAAATTATCCCGCTGACAAAAATAAAAGGCGCTGTAAATTTTGCAGTACCTTTAAATCGGGTAAACTTGAGATATTTTTTGGGAGAAAAAAGCATCATATATTTGAACCAAGATAATAAGGTACCTCCTCACAAAATTTTATTAAAATTTATCCAGTAGTTTTTACTTGATGCGAATACAGACAGACAGACAAAAATTCCAAAAATGTTTATTTATCTATTTATTTATTTACAAATTTAATTAATACATAAATGTATACGCTAAATATCTTATAGATAAAGGGTTTACCTATATAATAAGCTATGGCGAAGAAGCCTTAAGCTAAAGATTTAATAAGAAATATATAATTAATTTAATATAATTTTCAAGGCGTGTCTTCTTTAAATACTGAACTATACTATTGAAAACTAGTATGGTGAGGAGAGTAGGGTAAGAGGATTAATTTCCGCAAATATGTTTCTCCTTTCTTGGTCATAATTGGTATATTCTAATAGAAGATGAGTGATGTTAAGTATAGATATATTATTGCATCTATATGTTAAAGGGTTTTCCCTTGTCATAACATGGTCCTGTGTTAATTTTGTGCGCCCTAGTCTTAACCTCAAAAGTTCATTAAATCCTTACGATTTATTTTATTTATATCAGAGGACCACAAAAGAATATTATTTTTATTTAAGTTTTCAGTTTTGTACCAATTGTTGGTCGTTTTCCAAATGCTTGCAGTCATATCATAGGCATGTCGGTTGATAGCTTTTTTATGTTTGAAAAACTTTAATTAGTTGTCTTAATTAAAGGTGATTTCTATGCAAGTCTTTCAGTAGAAGCCGCAAGTTCATTAAGGTCTATAGAGTAGACTGGTATCCAAATTAAAATGACCTTTGGAAATGTTTTTATTAATGCGTCTCTGATAACTGTTATATAAAACTCCTTATTATTAATATTTTTAATTGCGTATATTGCTGAAAGAGTGTCAGAACATATAGCGAAATTCCCTGTTCCTTGGCAGTATTTTATTTCAGTGTGGATCGCTATTATTTCTTCTGGAAAAAATAGAGCTAAAATCGGGAAGTAAGGATGATATCGGGATAAGGTTGTGGTTTTTTTTTATTAACATTTGTTGTCGTCCGATGGAGGATCTATTAAATATTAAGCTGATAGATTAGCCATAAGGCCGAGAAGCGATAATTCTAAAAATTGCGGTTTGGTATTTTACTTATAATTGCACCAGCAACAAAATTTCCTAAAATATTTCATGTAAACAAATGGTCCTGTTGCAGTTTTATTACATATACAGAGGATAAAACAAAGTGTGTGTTAGATATCGTCGAAATTTTTATTCTTTTGAATGGCCTATCGAAGCCATTATTAAGAAATGTTGTCAGCGCCCTCCTTCGAAGTTAATATCACTAAATCAGCGGAGAAGTAAAATAATTATAAAATGGCTATTCTAGCTTCAAAACTAATACTGTTCTAAAATAATCATAACGTGCAATTACAGTGTTGCCATAAGTGAAGCTTTACTATCACACTAACCATCCGTATTATCTCTACACCCTATCCTTTTCCAAAGGAAGAAAAAAATCAAATTTTCCAAGACTCTGATGTATAAATCAGTTTCAGTTTGACCGAGGGTATGCTTGAGATTGGCTAACCATCGGTATTATCCCTACACCTATCCTATTCCAAAGGAAGTAACACGGTGCTCTTAAAAAAAGCTAATTTTCCACGACTCTGGTGTATAAATCAGTGTTAGTTTGAGCGAGGGTATGCTTAAGATTGGCTTTGAATTATTCGCATAGATCTGCGACTTGAGAAAACCCACAAGAAAAACCATTATCAGGTTAAATCGCACGATCTCGGTGGCCAGTTCACATCACTTTCACTTAATATGAGTGCATGTATTCAAATCGGTCGTACAAGATGGTTAAAAACAGTTAGTTTCCATATCATCAAAAATAAGTTGATAATCATCCACCTCTACCGCTTGCGGTTGAAGGTGATGGCCTGGCCAACGACGATGAAACAGCCAGCTTGAAATTAACAGTAAGCAGTGACTTTTATGGACGCTCTGGGATCTCATGTTGATTTGTATCTCTCGAAATTCGTTAATTTTGTTTGTAAACTTACACATTCATCCAGAAATTGGCCTCATCGCTAGTGATAATGTTTCGATTAAAATTAGGAGAAAGTTTGCAATTTGTTTAATAAAACAGATTTATCATTTGTGCATGTTGTCGAACGTTGTTTCTATCCATGGATATTAGGCAAATCAGACGAAAATAAACGACAGCCACTCCGCAAAATTAGCTTCAAAAATATGGACGCTATCAACTGTTAAAGTTCAGCAGTCGCTGTTTAAAGCCCCTAGGTTTCTCACTAAATTTTACCCAAGTTGAAAAACGTAAATTTTTTTACCTCAGAAACATTTAGGGGAGGGGATCTCGTACTGCCTCCATTAGATTGCTCACTAAATTTTAACCCAATTTAAACAAAAAAAAAAATTTTAATTAATTTTTCGACCTCAGAAACACTCTAGAATGGGAAGTGGGTCAGGGAACACTTCCTTTCTTCTCACTAAATTTAACCCTAATTAAACAAAAAACTCAAGGTGCCTCGGTGGGCTAGTAGGTAGTGTCTTAGTCTATCAGTCAGGAGTCGTAAGGCAACTCCCACCAAAGAGTGGAATTTTTTACTACAAGTTGGCAGAAATACCAAGAAGGATCTTAGATATAAACTGGGTGCCTACAAATGGTTAACTGCGTTAGTGACAGGTCACGAACTCTCAATTATGATCTGGCCAAGACGATACTTGTAGGCAGTGCCTGGAAAAAGGCTAACATCAAAACGCACACGAAAAGAAAAAACATGGTTGAGATAATATGAGATAATATCTTAAACATATTATTGTCATACATAAAAATAACATTGCAAAATACAAGCATAATTATGTTTATAATATAAACATACAATAATATAATGTGAAACCTGTAAATAGTTATATGTGTCAACGTATGAATATATTTATAAATAACAAAAAACAAATACACAAATATTTCCATTTAGACCTACATTCATACATACAAATTTTTATATTTTCTGCTTACCTTTTTATATGTTTGATATTTTTAATCTAAAACTATAATTTGTTGACAACAAATATTTATTTAATGTTTTTTTACGGTTTTAGATGAACCGATAGCTTACACATATATTTCTGAACTGAAAAAGTCCAAAACCAAAAAATATATATTTTTAAAACCAAACATTATTTGTTTATTTTTAGTCATACTTAACATACTATGTTTAATAATAATATATTATAGTTATAAATATAATTTTATTTTTAAATAATAAAAATAATTTGGTTGTGGTTTGAATTTTAATATGGTTCAAATCAACTATGTTGCTTTTTTGGTGCGTATAACCATTGAATGATTAACTGTTAACAAAAATTTGTTTATCATGATCAAAGTATTGTTTAAAATAACCATAATTTGTTCACAGCAAACATCTATTGTTACAGACAACATATTGTGTTTGCCGTGACCATACATTAACCATGTTTTTTCTATGCGTGCAGACACATATTAAATGGAGATAGTGTGGATACCTTAGCATTCAGCAAATATTAGTAATTATCAGAGACTCTAAGATGAGGAAGAATGTCGACATGTATAAGTAGCCAGTTTAATATCACTACAGGGTAAAATGCCAGTGATAGCACGAGACTCAAAGAACGTAAGGTATTCGTAAATTTCCAGTTGGATACGAGAAAGCATTGCAGAACAATGGGGATGGAAAAGGGACTTATGAGTTAGTGGCCTGTTTCAGTATTCCCCTACAAAATAATAAACAAAAATATTGGTAAACCCTTTAACAGAAAGGCGTCAAAATTTTCCATTTTTTTTTTTTAATTATATGATTTTTTAAATTGTATGATTATTTCTTTTTAAATTTTTTTATTTTTTTTTTTTTTATTTGTACTCGACTTACATGCAGTAAAAATACATTTTCGATTCTCCAGTAAATTTTACAACAATTTAAAAAAATTTCGAACAGTCTATCCTTTTGTCCCGTTTTCGTACTTGGTCATATACGTAAGAATATATTTAAAAAGAAAATTAACAAAATTATTCAATTTAGACCTTATAACCTCGCTGTTATATAAACTTTTCAAAACGAAACTAAAAATTTACAAAAATCAAATATTTGTTCATTCAATTATAAATATGATACAGCGCTCTCTACAAATTTCATCATTCTTTTACAAACATCATCAAATCTATTTTAATAATGGCTCACAAAAACCACAATATCTTAAAACAATTAAGAAGTTTTGCTCTACATGGTGGGTTGTAAAGTATGAGCGAAGTAGGTTTTTTAACTGAATGAAAGAATAATAATGTTGAAAAGAACACTAAACTAAAAAAAAAAAACATTTCTGAAAGTTTTGTTAAGGGTAAAATAACAATGGCAACTAACAACACAGATACACAGGTCCACAGATACACAGCCAGGCAAACACACATGATGAATATTTAACGAATTTTTGAGTAGAGTTGAAATGATGATGACTTCAATCGTTGCAAACCGAATAAAGAAACATTTACAATAAATAATTAAAAAAAAAAAAGAAACAAAAAAAAAATAACTACAGCAACTTTTAACTGTCTGTTAGTAATCAAAAATTCCATTAAAATTTTATTTCTTTCCATGTTTTTCCTGCTATTTGCTATTTTAATTTTTACATGAACCACACAATTTTTAGCATATTTTCAGGCAAATATACACCAACCAACCAACCAACACACATATGCATGTGCTTATGTGTATGGTTTGCAATGGTTTTGTTTGTGAAAGTTTTCAGCATAAAAATATTTGAAAGTTGAAAGGTAGCATGCATAGTGGTTTTTCTGGTTAAAATTCATATTAATTGAAATAGAGATTGTTTATTATGTTAGTTTTGTTTTAATGGAGTTTCATTAAAATGGATTTGATTGACATTTAAAATTTATCTCATAGTTGTTTTTGAAGTTTCTCTTAACGTTTTTAATTAAATGAATATTACATTTAATGTGTCTGTATTGTGGCCACAAAAATTCATTTATGTATTTACATCTACATACATATATATTTTTTTATTATTATTAAATTTAACTTCATAAAAAGTCATAGTTTTGTTATCTTCCGCGAAATAACAGTGATATGGTTGGCTATAAAAATAACGTCAGGTTTGGGCATTTCAATAATTTGTGGTAATTGAAGTTTATAATCAGAAAAAAAAAATAATACCGTAAAATTCCATTGGTATATCACAAATTGCACTTCACTGCCATTGTTTTTATACACATCTAGGAGTGTAATCATTTTTGCATTCAAGTATAATAAATCAGATCTGTTTTAAAATTTATTGAAATAAAGTCTATTGTTTAAGTTAAGTTATTGTTATACTAACTATGCCTACACCCAAAAAATAAATTGAGTAATCCGTACTCAAATCAATCCGTAGTGGTACAAAAGTACGGTAAGTACGGATTTTCTTAAATTAAGTACAAAACGCTTGACTCAAGATCGAATTCATTAAGCGCTGAATTCTTAATTTTAGACCTTTTTAAGCCTTTTCGGGCCGAAAGAGTCTTGTTTTAAGAATTCTTTGCTTAAATTAAGTATAAATTCCAGCTTGATGTGAGCCTACTTTAAGTTTAATCCAAGCAAAAAAGAGATTGAATCAATCCAGAAATACGATTCTTTCAAGAATTTATTGTTCTCTTTAAATTAAGAGTGCTTGATATGATCCAAAAATCAGATTGATTTAGGAAAACCGAGATGGTTTCAATCCCAAATCAATCAATTCTATTTATAATAAAATTTATTTTATTTATTCATGCAAAGAAAAAAATGCTTGAGGGAACCATAACACACTGTGTAATTTTTTAAGTCATGTCAAAATAACCATATACAGACACCACTATGTCATAAAAGACCAAAAAAAAGACCCCTGTCTCCCAGTTTTGCCCAAAGTCCTCCAGGTTTTTTTTATGGGCCCTCAAAGATGTGGGGCCTAGATGTCATTTGTGCAAAAAAAATTATCATATTTTGCAAACCGTTTGGAATTTTGATATGCTCTCTGAGGCAAAGTTGTAGCTCTTGTCATAAAGAACAAAAAAATAATATCAAAAAAACTTCATCTTCAAGGTCAAAATCGCAAAAAACTTAAAAAATTCAATTTTTCAATTCTTAACACCGTTTAGGTAGCGCTTAGGTAGCCGGTAAATTTTTCACTTTTGCGGCTACATAAGCGCTACCTAAACGGTCTTAAGAATCATTCCTAGGAAGTTCATATGTTCTAGAAAGTTGTTTATTGAGATCTTAGGTTCATTTTTGTTGTTGATTGTGATTTTGAACGGTTTGCTACCTATGAACCTGAACAGGGGAAAAAACGTAAAAAAAATTGAATTTTTAAAGTTTTTTGCGACTTTGACCTTGAAGATGAAGTTTTTTTGATTTTATATGTTCACAATTTTTGTTCTTTATGACAAGAGCTATAACTTTGCCTCAGAGAGTATATCAAAATTCTAAACGGTTTGCAAAATATGAGCTTGAGTAAATGATCATTTTTTTGCAAAAATTACATCGAGGCCCCACATTTTTGAAGGCCCATAAAAAACAACCTGGAGGACTTTGGGCAAAACTGGGAGACAGGGGTCTTTGTTTTTGGTCTTTTATCACGTAGTGGTGTCCGTATATGGTTATTTTTTTCCGTGTTTCACTGTGTAATCTAAGAGCAACATATTATGTTTAAATTATATGGCTGTTGTCAAATCATATTACTGTTAAAAATTACAATGTTATGGTTAAATAAAACAATTATAACAATTATGATTTAAAGTAATAAAATGCCATATGAGAACAATTATTATGTGTAGAGGAAAAAAAACTTCATTATTTCATATGTAGGCAAATGAAATAAAATACAAGCTTCTTACGATCGTAAGCGTTCCTTCTTTTCCCTATACAGTGCCAATAACGATACGTTAGCAAATTTACCAACCTTAAAACGCATGAAGGGAATATTATCGAGGACATGATCTTTACGACCGAAACCAGCAACTAACACTTCATCGTTGACTTCGGTGTAGGTCAAGCAACAGTTACGAGGTGTCGTAGTTTTTACCGTTCTTCATCAATTACACTCTCACGCACTTACCGATAGCAGAATTAGGTTGTTTGACTGCAACACCAACTTTAAGTTCAACTTCCTTGGCATGGGAAGCACCACTAAAAGGCTATTTTTTCATTTTGAATCTGTTTGTCGTCTTTATCAGCTCAACGTCGATCAATCATGCCTTCTAGCAAGCAATGCGGAGACATTTTCTCTAATAAAATTTTATTTTATATTATCATAACGATTTCATTTATGTATCAACGAATTCTTCGTTTAGATTTCATGATATATAATAATATAAATATGTATATAAAATTCACCAAAAAATTTGTTTACACATTTTTTATAGTTATCTTCAAATTTTTTTGACAAGCAAAAATCAATGAAACACCATGAATAAAAACACACAAGTTTTGGATATTTTGTAGTTTATCAAGAAATGTAGAATATAATTCTTCCTTTAATCAATTTCTGTTTGATTTCAGAATTGTTTAATGTTAATCGTTGTTGAGTTTTTGAGAACGATTATGTCTAAAAACAAGAAGAATTTAATTAAATTTAGAATGGGTTTTTTCTTTCTGTGTACACACGTCGTGTGTGTCCTACCGATATTTTGTTCGATTTTGCTTTAAACGTAATTCACACTAAATTTTAAGACTCTTACTTTAATAGTAATAATATACGTTTTTTCTTTATAAAAAAGGTACCCATCCCTGGATAAAATTCTAAAATTTATATCAAATCCTGAACATTATTCTTAAGCTCTGTAAAAGGTGTTTAAAATATCCCACCTTTAAGTATGCATATCAGTAAAATCAGCGTACTTTCTCCACTTTCTCTTGGAAATTAAATATTTTTGCGGACAAAAAGTATCCTATATTTTAATAAGGTTACCTACAAAATTTTATCAAAATCCATCCCGAAGAAAAGCTGATAAAAAATTTGCTTTAGAAGAAATCTGTAGTTAGTAAATAAAAGTTTTTCCTAATGACTAACAAAAAAATTTAAATACATTTTTCTTTATAAATATATATCTATAAAAAAAAGGAAATATCTATGTTTATTCAATGGTAAAGAAGTCTTCCAAGCAGGGAACATAAGAAACAAACGCTTATTACCCGCAGCAATAAACCGTTCAAAATGTTTCTCCTGGAGATATTTTAAAAGTAATCGTGCTCTAGAGCTGAATGCACCACTTAAAATTTCGCATCCAATTTTGCAGTCGTCTTGAAGCAAGCAACGAGACATTAGTTTATTCGTTAAACAAGTTTATGAGCTCTATGTGCAGCATGATAAAATAATTGGTACGATTGCAATCTATGATGTTGCAGGCAAACCACGAAATGATTAAACTATACACAACAATGAACTAGAGTATTTCCTCCTAAATAAACAATTTTACATCATGCTGATTTCGGCGACTTACTTGACAAAAAACAGTTTTTTTATTAATAAATGGCTACATATTTTGCGCAACTAAAGACCTACGTGGCAGAGAATACGGAGGTTCGGCAATAATAATAAAGGCTCGCCTAAAGCACTATCTACAGTGTAATTTCTGTGCAGACTATATGGAAACAACAAATATCTTCTTCGAAGATTCGATCTTTAAACTAATATATTGTTATGGCTCTTGGTTATGGGGTACTTTCTCAGCTTCGAATCTATAAAAAATTCAACGACGCACAGTGACCGAAGGAGTAGCTTAATGATGGTAGCTTAATGAAATTTTTGGCACATATCTCTCTTGGCCTACTATTTTCAAAAATAAATTAACATTTTTAAAAATCCTTTTATTTTTAATGTTCGGGGACAATTAAATACCCAAAATTCCCCTATTTTAGTAATTATTATTTTTTTTTAATTTTAATCTATCATTTCACATAGAAAATGATAAAGCGTGATAGTTTTTATATAAATCTTATTATTTAGGGTTGCCGTATACTTTTTTTTGAATATAACATCATTTTAAACTTTTTAGAATTTTTATTTTTCAAAGTTTTAAAATACTCACAAGCATTGGTATTCAAATAACATTATGTGAATGGGGTTACCAAATTGACAACACTAAATATTTTAAAACTAAATTATTATTTAAGATAAAAAACATATTTATATAAAGGTTAATAATCCAGTTTCAAACAAATTCAAATAACATAACAATTGTAAACAATTTCTTAATCACTAAAATAAGTTTCTGAGTCTGCACCAGTGTTAATAGATTCATCTACTATTATGTTATTACTAGTTTCTTGATTATTGTTGAAAGAGCTGCTTGTATTTATTGCATTTCTATTAGATAAAATTAATGGATCAGAAGAAATTAGGAATTTATTCATTAAATCTTGATTACAATTTTCTCTGATATTTTTTCGAGTGTGCTAAAGTCTGTTCCTTCTTAATTGTTTTGTGATGGCATTCTAAAGCATTCGCCCGTGGAGTCACCTTGTATTAATTCGCCCTGGTTTAAATCAAAGCCTACTATTATTATACATTTTCAAATATTAAAAATATAAACTGATAATTTTAATAAAAATATCAAATATGGATGATTTTTAAAATCAATTAAAATATATTTCAAAAGTTGGCATAGAAAATGCTTTTTTATACATATTTTAGAATACTCGTATATAACAGAAAACAAGACTATTGAATCATAAAAGTAGTTTTTTGATGTGCCTATTTTTTCGGGTCCATCGAAACTGACTGTTTTTTTTTTTAAGTACATATTTTGGCTAAAAACTTCACAATTTTTTTTACAGTGTTGTTATAAATATTAAAATTTTAGGATTTTTGCATTGTTTCTGCTTCATTTCTGAATAAAAAAAATAAATTTGCATGCATTTTTATTGAAAAATGAATTTTTGAGATTTATTTTTCCAAACCCATCTTTTTTTTTACTTAAAAATTATCAAAATAATTTGAGTTTAAAGCCGTGTAACTTTTTATAGGTGTAACGCACATGAAAACCCAAACCACCTTTGGAATCGCGGGAGTCTTAACTTTCATCCCACATGTATTTTATTGATAAATTCGAAAGTTTTTTTTTTTAATTTTTTCCACTAGACTGTGACTGTGCGACGTCAAAATAAGATTTGACGAATAATTACAGTTGCATCATGGTATATTAAAAACTCGCACATCCACAAAGATCTAAACTTGACACTAGTTAAGGCAGTAATAGCGAAACATGCAGCAACATATCTGAAGAAGCTTTAAGCGCATCCAAATACGCTGACCCAGAACATCCTGAATAATCGTGGTTACGTTCGACTAAACAGGAGGAATATTGCTTATCTTGGCCGAACATAGGAGAGATGACCTATAAATGCTAAAAGCGACCGTGGCATCATACAGTTTTTATCTAGCACTGGCTGGACTTAAGTAACTGAATAGAAAGCCAGGCTTTAGACTTTCCAATTTTCTATACATATAATAAAATAGTAACTCACATCATGTAAAAACTACTAAATGGATTTTAACAAAATTTTGTAAGAAGATATCCTGGTCCCATTATAGGAAACCTTTTTTTTCCGCAAAAATATCTTAGAAATTGGAGAAAAAGCAGTGAAAGTACGCAGTTGAACTAACCGGATATGCATACTTTACTTTTTATAAAGTAAAAAAATACATAAACTGATACGTAGCATATCTTAAGGCGGAACTAAAAACGCCACATAGCACTAAATCGCCGGCGAAGTAAAATAATTATTAATTGGCTATGCCAGCTTCCGACCAATTCACCTAAAGAACACTAGAAGCGCTTGCGAAGCTTTACTATCGCACTAACCATCTGTCGTACCTACTACTATCCCTTTCTAAAGAAAGTAACACAGTTAATGTAGGCATTAAATGCCTGAGTGTTACTTCTCTTAAAAAAAAAAAAAAAAAAAAAACTAAAAACTTAAGGGTCTTTGGTGTGGATTGCTTGCAAAGCATAATTGAACAAAATATTAAAGGACGCTGACGAAGTGGCGGGCACAGCTAGTCCTACATAAATTTAAATTCACCGCCCCAAACTAGGCAACGAAGTTTTTCTTAATTACACTATTTATTGTTTGTAAGATATTTTACTTCTTATTTCCTGATTATAATAAGCGCCTATACAATTTTTCTTTTTCTTTTTTAGCACCAACTTAGTAGCTGTTGCAACTTTACGACCTGGCGCTCCTGATCATATGCGTAAAGAATTTCGACTGAAAGCCAAACAATTATCGCATTTAAAAGATGCAAATGTGGCGCCTTTAGTAGGCGCCTGTCTACGTGATGAGCCAATTTGTATGGTCTTAGATTACAGTAATTGTCTGGGTGATTTAAATCAATTTCTACAAGAGCACACAGCCGAAACAAATATGGCAACGCGACAACAGCAGAGTATAATAAAATATCAAACCTTAAGGTGGGTGGGTGAAAAAAATTTGAAAATTTTTCAAAACAAAAGAGAAATTTTGCTTAAAGGAAAAACGCATTAGATTTTATGTTTCTATTTATTTATTTTTTTTTTTTTTCAAGAAAAATTGCGTTTTTCAAATTTTACTGCAAAACTTTTCATTTCATTTTATGTATTTCCGTTTATTTATGTAACTGTATCTGTATCTGTGTTTTTCTCTTTTTATATTTTTACACGCTTTATCTTGTTTCCGGTAACGAAACTCCAACGTCTATAATAATAATAATGATGATGATGATGGCGTTGATGATGATGACAATGCTGGCAATGCTGGCAATGACTACAATGACGCCACTTTGGATTGCATACTGTAAATGCTACAATTACAATATACAAAATATTGTTGCTTTTAATTCAAACTTTTACTTTATGGTGCTGGCTCGCTGGCTGGCTGGTGGTGTTGGTTGCTGCTGTTTTTAAAATTTCCGGTCTCGTGTTGATTTCATTTAAACTGCTTGCTTGGTGGTTATGCTAACATTATGTCTGCTCGAAAATATACGCATACATTACAAATATATCTGTATGTATTGCTTTAACGGATGTACAAACTTTGTTAACTTGTTGTGCTACTTCATCTGCTTCTGTGATTGCAACTTTACTATATCTTTATATATATTTATTTTTTATTTTTTTTTTCTAAATTTTTTGTATTTATTTAATGTCTGCTAATGTTGTCTGAGGTTGTTGCATTTTTCGCTTACATTCAAATCCCTTAACATCCATATGATATTTTATTATCCTCTTGGCTCTTATATTACTTATATTACTCTCCTTTTCGTGTTTATTTTTTGTTTTTTTTTTCCTCCTTATTTCCTTGCCTTTATTTGCTTTATATTTGTCTTGGGTTAACAGTTATGGCTGCCTGGTTTATATCGCCACACAAATTGCATCGGGTATGAAGTATTTGGAACAAAATAATTTTGTTCATCGAGATTTAGCAACAAGGTAAGTTGTTTGTACTTTTCCTTTATTGTTTTTTATTTATTTTTAAATTGATGTACGGGAATCGTGTAAAGGTTTTCTGTTTCCTGTTTTAAGGAAACAAACTCTTCTTTGAGATCTTGTTATAAAATTTACATAAATGTCTGCAACTTGTCTATATTCTTGGTATATTGCGGAATTTGTGTAGTGGAATGTTTTCAATGTGATGTACCAAAGAACTTGGAAGAATAACTTGTAAAACATATTTAGCTTAAAAATGTACATGATGGTTTTCTAGACATCAATATTAAAATAAAAAAAAGATATAACAACAGCTGTTAAAAATTTTTTTTGATCTAAACTAAAATATCAACGAAAAAGCCCACTCTTCAAAATTTTAAAATAATTCCTAATGAAATATTTAAAACCCCAGAACCTCATTAATTTGAAATAACATTAACTCATTGTTCTAATAGCGCAATGTGATTAAAAAAAATGTTTTAATTTAAAAATAAAAGTGTAGTTCTTGAATTATAGAACAAAACTCAACAAAATCTCACACAGTGGGCTTAGAGTGTTTTTTATTCAAGCAAGTGGTTTTCTACAAGAATGGTAAAATAGTGGAGAAGCAGACTAAGGGGAATTTTAATTACAGTTTGTAATTAATTAAACATGCAATTACGCCATTTTATGTAATTGTAATTGTAACTTATCAATTAATTAAAATTAAATGTAAATTTTCAATTACAATTACATTCAACCACTTGTAATTATAATTTTTTAAAATTTTCAATTACACACTGTAAATTCCAATTACAATTACTTGCAATTTGTAATTAAAAAATCCAATTACTAATACATGTAATTGAAAAAAGTAATTACAATTAAATGTAATGGAAAAAATTTAAAAACCAATTGGCAATTATTACCTCTTAACGTATTTATTGATCAAAAAATATTTATTTAACAAAATTATTAATTACCTTCGCAAAACCACAGTGTAATATATAATATTGCTGTAGCTTAAGTGGTTAGCACGTTGACTACCAAGCAATGGTCACGAGTTCAAATCTCAGCCTTGGCAACATCAATTTTTCTGATATTTATTAATTTTTCTTCATAATAATGCATATCACAGCGCCCTCCTTCGCCGGTATTACCACATAGCACTACATCGCCGGCGAAGTAAAATAATTATAAATTGGCTATGCTAGCTTCGAACTAATTTGCCTAAATAACACCAGAGGCGCTGCAATACTGTTCTAAAAATAATCATAACGTGCAATTGTAGTGTTGCCAGAATCGAAGCTTTACTATCACTAACCATCTGTCTTATCTACTACTATCCCTTTCCAAAGAAGTATCACAGTTTATGTAGGAATTAACTGCCTGAGTGGTACTTCTCTTTAAAAAAAAGAAATATAAACAAAACAATGAAAAACATTTAATTTCAATTAATACTGAACAACATTTCACTTTATCACTTTAAATTTATTTGTCCTTAATGTTCAAAAGTTCATTATCAAAATTTTGCAATGAAACTGACCTCTTTTAAATAGTAATTGAAGTTTGTTCAATTGCATGTAATGATCATTGCAATTACAATTATTAAAATGCTCTTGTACCATAAAAAACGCGATAGGTTGGTTTTTATGACCATTTCGCTAAGTGCCTAATTTACCTAATCAGCTCACCGCGTAATAATTTTTGGTGAATTTATAATTTTTATTATTATATTAAACTTAAACAAAAATATTTTTTATTATAAAAATTTTAAAAATTTTGGTGATTTTATTAATTAAAAATAATTTGTAATCGTTAAAAAAGTTCATTGGCATTTTGTTAGACTCCCTCATGTGTGTTGAATTAACATGACATGTATATTTGCTAAAAGTGGTTTTACACGACGTGTATTTGTCATATGACTTGTCAGTTTGATAACCCATATGTAATTTCATGTGCTTATCAAAATAGGCATTTTACATACACGGTTTATAATTTTTGCTTTAAAACGTCCATGTGTAATTACATATGACATAACCCATAATATATTATTTTTCGGCCACACAGTTTTGTATTTCAGTTGATGCAAAGATGCATATATAGTGCTTTTGCCACGCTTTTAGTGCTTTTGGTACCACGAAAAACCTAAAATAGCAAAATATCAAGTTGGCATTACAGGATGTCAGTGTTAGTAATATATTTATATAATGAAATTACTCCTTCTCAATATATTCAAATATTGCATAATAAATTTATATAAACTAGAAAATAAGAAAATAATTTAATTACATAAACCAATTATCTTTATAAGTTTTAATATTTTAATCCTCTGTAAAGGTTTAGTTAAAATATCAGCTAACATGGAATCCGTTGGACAATAAGTATAAGTAACTTTTGAAAATTTATACAATTCACGAACAAAATAATATTTTACATCCACATGCTTGCTTCTGGGGGATATCTTCTCATCCTGAGGCATTTTTAGACAGCTTTGATTATCTTCATAAATTGTAGAATTCTGCACATCAATTTATAATTCTTCCATTAGCTGAGTAATCCATAAAAATTCTTGAGATGCCTCAGCTAGAGCCACAAACTCGGCTTCGGTAGATGATAACGTCACTTGTGATTGTTTTGTACTCGCGTAGCTGATTACTGCAGCACCTAGCTTGAAAATGAAACCACTCGTAGACTTTCGACTATTGATATCACCTGCCCAGTCGGCATCAGCAAAGCCTTTCAGCTCCAATCTAGACTTAGATCCCACACATAATTTTAAATTTTTAGTGCCCTTTAGATATTTAAAAATTCTTTTTACTTCCGTCCAATCATTTTCATCTGGATTATTTATCTTCCGAGATAATATCGACACAGCGACAGCAATATCAGGTCGAGTATTATTTAAAACATACAGAAGTGAGTCGATGCTTTGTCAAATTAAAATAGAACACGTTCTTAATAAAAAATGTGATAAGTATTGTACACATGGAAAATACACACGTTATTTTTGAAAGGATTCACACGACGCACAGTGTTGTGAGTGTGGCCATAAATAGAAAAATCCAATTATGGAAATTAAAAAAATGGCTAATGGCATTTAAAAAAGCGTAAAAAAATTAGATTAAAACAATAATTTTTTCTAAAGATATGGCTCTTCAAAATTGTGGTTTGAAAACTACAAATTTTTATAAAGAAGGAATACAAATGAGCATGTATTTCGTAGGGTTAAATAATTGAAATTAGTTAGCAAATAAACCAAATTTGTACTAGATTAGTTGTTGTATTATGTTTTAAGCATACAAACGGTATTTTTAATTATATATGTCGATAACAGTGTATGCATTATTATAAGAATGATATTAATAAAACAAAACTTGTTGTGATAAGCAAACATATAATAGTGTAGAAAAAAAATTTTCAAGTATTTCCGGGATATTTTTTCTTGCATTTTATAACAATAATTCTTGCAAAAAAAACCGACTTCAAAACAGATATAAGGGCACAAATCCTAACCTAAAAATGTAAGAAGTAATCTGTAAGATCTAGATTTAAACCAAATAAAATATGCGCCAAAATTAGAGGGAAAAGAAGTAAAGACTATGTCAAGCCTCTCTCTATTACTGTTCAAAAGTTAAGCTATTTTCACCAGCATCCGTCTTTTATGGGGACACCATTCAAGCCTCTGTGTATAACGGTTTCAAAGATAGGGTCACATAGATCAAATAACATCTCATATTGGGACACCCTTTAATTTACAATTTTAAATTAAAGACAGTCTGTCTATTACAGTTCAAAAGTTTGGCCATATATATCAAATTACATGAACTATTGGGACACCCTTTACATTATAAATCCAAATATTTATACTTGTTATTATACCAGAGAAAGTAGTGGATATTCTGCCTAATTTTCAAGTGTTTGTGTTTTACGGTTCAAGAGATAGGGCCATATAGATCAAATTACATAATTTATGGGGACATCCTTTAATTTCTGAATTCAAATTGTATATTAGCTATAGTGGACTTTGGAATACAGGTTCCTTGAAAATTTCAGCTGTTTGTCTATAACAGTTAAAAAGTTTAACCACATATATAAAATAACATTAACTATTGGGACACCCTTTTATTTCCAAATTCAAATTTTATAATTTTTGTTATAGCTGACTTAGCAATACAGGCTCTTTGTAAATTTCAGCGGTCTGTGTACGACTGTTTAAAAGTATGGCCATATACATCAAATTAAATGAACTATTGGAGCGCCCTTTAATATAAAATTTTGAATATTTATATATTTTATTATAACGGTCATAGTAATCGACATTCTGTAAAATTTTCAAGGTTTTGTCTATAAAGGTTCAAAAGATAGGCATATATAGGTCAAATTACGGCACCTATGGGGACACCCTTTAAATTTTAAATTCATTTTTTTTATTAACTTCTGCCGTTGGGAGTTATATCGACACGCATTTTTTTAAAATTTTAATTTGGTGCCCTTTACGGTTCTTAATACACGTAAAAAACATGTATGTTGTATGGGGACACCCTTTAATTTTTAATATAATGAACTGTTTTTAAAATGGGACGAACCTGAAATCATAACCTTTCAAATAAAGAAAAAAATTTTAAAATCGGTTCAGAAATGGCTGAGTTCTGCGGTTACATACATAAAAAAAGCAACATTCAGACGAATTGATAACCTCCTTCTTTTTTGAAGTCGGTTAAAAAGTATGTTAATTTATAAAAATAAAAATTTAGCTGCGCTTAAGTGCGCCAATTTAAATTATTATTTTTTTAGTGTATCAAAGTAAACTATCTAGTGGAAAAAATAATATATGGGATGAAAGCTGTGATTCCCACGATTTCAGAGGTGGTTAGGTTTTTCATGTGCGTTATACCTATAAAAAGTTACACGGCTTTAAAGTCGAATTATTTTGATAATTTTTTCACAATTTTTAAGTAACAAAAAATGAGTTTGGAAAAATTAATATCAAGAATTCATTTTTCAATGAAAATGCATGCAATTATATTTGTTTTATTCAGAAATGTTGCAGAAACAATGAAAAAACCCTAAAATTAAATATTTAATTATAACAACATTGTGAAGTTTTTAGCCAAAATATGTACTTCAAAAAAAATTGTCAGCTTCGATGGACCCGAAAAATAGGCAAAAAATATGTATATACTTAAGTTTAAGAATATATTGAAGGTGAGGGTCCATTCATCTAATTGAAAAAATATTAGTGTCTTGTATTCGAAATTAATTAAAAAAAATTTATTTAACTTTTATTTTTTTTTTTTTTTAATTTTTTGTAAAAATATATTTTTTTAGCCTAACGTGGGCCTTATCTGAATTGAATCAAATTTGGTCGAATCTTTAAAAATATCACATCCAATTACTATAAAAAAAAATTTCATACAGTTAGCAATTTTTCTAACTTTTATGACACTTTTAAATTTCAGGATATATGGGAAAGATACGAATCCTTGCTTCGAATTTTTTTAAATTTTAAATTTTGTTACGTTTTGCCATCCTAAATATATGTGCCAAATTTCAGCTCTTTACAATAACTTTTTCTATTTATGGCCACTCGTTATATGAAGTCACGACACTGTGCGACGTGTTTAGAATTTACATATGGAAAAGTGACAAGTCATATGACAAATACACGCCGTGCAAAACCACTTTAAGGGAGAAGTAATGTCATAGCTGACAGAATAGGAGTTGGGCCTCTATGTACTCTATGGCTCTATGGTTTCCTCATACCCAACTAATGGGTAAGGTATTTATTTTCAAATATTTGAATTCAAAGGATTTTGATTGTCCATGCTTGTTGTTAAAGAGATGGTATTATCTTTTGTAATGACAAACTCTCAAAGTTGTATATGAAATGAACAACTATTTTGACTATCACTTTAAAAAATCTGGATGTGCATGTATTGATAAAAGAAATATTTTATAATTAACTTTTATTTTTTTAATATCAAATGAAATGGATAATATTTTCTTTTATTAACCAATATTATGTGCTCAGAATTTGTTTATAATTTTGTCATTATTTTTGTAAATTTACTTTCTATTTTTTCATTCATTTCATTACCAACAACAAAAAATATGCTTTAATCTTTTTAGCAAATATTTGAATTCATGTTTAAACTTAATAATTTCCCCAAAGACTGAACATGAGACTAGTAATAACCAAACCGAAACGATACGATATGAAAAGGAAAAGACATGTAAGAAAATTTATTTTCTAGAAAAAAAAAAAATGTACATATATGTATATGTCGGTATAAAGCAAATAAATGAAGTAACCATAAAGAAAACTAAAATAATTTACCCCAAGGACACAATTTCTTTAACTGTTTAAATTAAAAAATATGGAAAAAGCAAAAAACACATGTACGAGTATACAGCTGTACAAAGTATATATTAGTATGAGTACTGAAAAAAAATGTGCAAAATTTTTTTATTTTTTTTTTTTTTTTTGGTTTTTAATAAGAAATATGCTTATTTTGTATACTTTAAAAACAGAAAGTATAAGAATTTGTTAAAAAAAAAACTTAAAAGCTCCTAAAGGCAAGAAAACCAACAACTCAGCAGAAGAACTTTAGCAAGAAAAGAACATGCATAGCAACGTAACTGCCTTCAAAGAAAAATTATCAAAAAAAAACTAAACTACTTTAAACTAGATACAAGTCAATAAACAAGAAAAGCAAAACAAAATAAGCACGCTATAATCAAAGTAGGGTTTGTCATGATATTAGGGATGAAAAAATTTTAAGAATTTCATTCATGAAGATTAGAATCATAATTTAGCAAAATAATATTATAAACTTTCAACGTTGTGCTTTTTTATCGTTAAACTTGCTCCAGCGAGGCTCAGAAACTTGTCTTTCTAGTAACCCTATTAGAAAGGAAACTAGCTCATGACTGGTCACATGACTGGTTTTGAAGTGATAGAGACCGGTTTGAGTTTTAGAATTTTCTATGAAAGCGACCTTTCGCTTTAACATGGCGATGGCAATTAAAATAGTAACTCATTTCCTGTCTGTCTGTTTGCGTTCGGATCACGTAAAACCTATTAGGTGGATTTTAACAAAATTTTGTTAGGAGGTACATTAGTATGGTGATTCCAAAATAGTATACCTTTTTTCCACAAAAATATTTTATTTCCAAGAGAAAGTGGAGAAAAATCAGTGAAAGTACGCAGTTATTTTAGTAAAGATGAGACCCATCATATAAATGTAAAGTAAATACATAAACCATAACTAAACCAACAACCGAAATGCATGCTTTAAGACGGGAGTTATTTTAGTAAGGATGAGAACCTTTATATAAAGTAAAGCAAGGATCTTTGGTGACGATTGCTTTCATAGCAAAATCGAACAAAATATTGCAAGGACGCTGACGGAGTAGCAGGCACAGCTAGTATTACTTAAAAAATAAAAGCTCAAAGTATATTCTAATCAAAAAATTATTATTTTCGCTTTGGAGTGCAAACTACCCTTTCCCCCTCCCGATTATGCCCAAAAACTTTACAGCTCTTCATCTCCTTATACCAAAGGCAGCAATTCAGTATGAATTTCATTTTTATATGTGAAACCGTATGACCTGTAGAGCGTTTTTAAAATAGCTCCCTCCCGATTATATCCAAAAACTATATAGCGTTTTATCTCCATATACCAAAGACACATTCTTGTCAAACGGTATGACATGTAGAGTCGTCACAAAAAAATGTGCACAAACACACCCATAGACATCATCGCGAAAATAGTCAAAATGGATTTAGGAGACCTCAAAACGCATAAATCCGTTTAAATCCCGACATCAATTTTTTCACGTAAACTACACTTTACCTATGCTACGTATGGTAAACCAAAAACGCTATATATTGCAGAAACGGTGGGATGGGTGAAAAGAATTGACTTGCATATGAAAAGCCTTCAAATATTTATAAAACAAAACTACCTGCGAAGCCTTTTGCTAGTTTGCAGAAAACAATCAAAGACTTTGGAGCGAATCGAACCTCCTACCTACAGAAAGCACAGTCTATCGAGGCACTTAACCGAGCATTACATAGTTTCAATTTTAAGAACAGATTAAATAAATAACTTTTTATAGCCTTTGCTCAGACTGTGGGACAAAATATATTTAACTAAACCCACAAAAATAAAACACAATAAACACTTGGATGAAAAGTATGGCAAGGTACGACGCCCACTGTCCAGTCCAGTCTGTATTATAATCCAGTCTGTATATGCACATAAGTCTGAGAGTTACTTGTGCAAAGTTTCAGGACTCTATCTATCTCTAGGTACACAATAATATTTTTCACTTTGCATGCGAGGTAGCACACCCAGCGGCCGAATCCAGTTTGTATTTTGTTGGACTACGCACATTGGTATGAGGTCATTTGTGTAAGGTTTGAAGACTTCACCTACTGCAGATCAGGAGATGGACAATAATAATTGTTCACTTTGTATGGGAGGTATCACACCTACCATTCCAATCAAGCCTGTGTTTCGCTAAACTATGTATTTCAAAGATCTACCTATTATAGTTCTGTAACTTCTTGAAAATAGGCGTAAAAGTGGGCGTGATCAATTTTTCTTTCCGTAAAAACCTCATTTGGGTTCTTAAGTGAAGCGATTACCAACAAACGACATTTGATTTAATTTATATAGAAGAAGATAGATTTATATAGATAAATCATGAGATCTTATTAAATCCTACCAATATAGTAACATCAATCTTTGGAATGCCACCCACCCAATAACCATCCAGTTGGAGATAAGCAGACGCAAGTGGTGTTGGATTGGCCGCACGCTTAGAAAGCAACCTGACAACATTAACAGAAATGCCATCGACTGGAATCCACAGGGTCACCGATGTATTGGAACGCCTGCTCATTTAAAGAACACAATTGGATACCGAAATTAAATAAAATGTATTGCAAATGAAAGAGATGATTGGAGGAAATTTCTTGCGGCCTTAAGTAGGAAAATATTTTTTTCCCTTCTTAGTATAGAGTCAGTTTTCGCAAGCCCTTATGATCAGTTTAAAGCGATAAAGATTACTTTCGGAATATCCTCTATTTAATATTCCGAAAGTACTCTTTATCGCTTTAAACTGAACATGGAGGCTTGCGAAAACTGACTCTAAACTCAGAACGAAATAAAATATTTTTACCTTTAAGTTTACAGGCTTTTTATTGCAGATAAATGTAAAGCATACTCTTAGCATAGTTTGTAAAAACAAATTTATAAAACAATTTACCGGACGAAAGCTATAAAAATATATTTTCCCTTCACTATTAGTCAATAAAAATATTCAGCAGTTAGCCACATAAATGAAAGCAAACATAAACAAAATATTCAATATTCAAGACAATAAAATGGAGGCGTGTGCTAATTGCATAGTCTTATTTTGATTTATTTTTTACATATTACCGTGTGTAGTGCTACCAATATAAAAATGTTTTAATAATAACAAATTTGTTTGCATGTTGTATTTTCCCTACTTTTAAACTTTAAATGAATACGAAAATAAGTGTTGTTAACTGCCTAAAAACCAATAGAAATATTACGACAACACTTCTTATTTTTTTTTTTTCTTTAAAGTTTCTTTGGGTACGAAAATAAGTGTTGTTAACTGACTAAAATCCAAAAGGGAAATGGAGACAATTTATTTATTTTTCTTTAAATGCTGTGTGATTCTGAGATTTTGAGAAACTACAACGGTATGACTTAAAATAGTGAAACAATGGATACCGGCCGGTGGCACAAATGATAAGAATTCCTAAGCCTATTCTAGAGGAGTGATATTTTATTGGCTTTAGGTTAGAGAGGATCACACATGATTGTTTGTGTGTAGGTTCACAAGACCATTATTGATCCATAGTGACTCCTCTGATATTTTCCGGTATCTATAGTTCTGTTCTATTCAGTCCCTCTAAGTAGTACAGTGATCCTTGCAAATTTGACAATCAGCATAGCTTCCACACCCCTCAAGTACTCAATATTCTGAAAGAAAAACGAGCCAAAATATTTATTGCATCTGTGTGATAGTGCATGG
Source organism: Phasia obesa (assembly GCA_949628195.1). Classification (NCBI taxonomy): domain Eukaryota; kingdom Metazoa; phylum Arthropoda; class Insecta; order Diptera; family Tachinidae; genus Phasia; species Phasia obesa. Next base: position 137,356,503 of record OX451216.1, on the reverse strand, counting down.
CATTCACAAAGATAGTGGAATGTATTTTCCTCTTCTTTGCCACACCATCTGCAAATATCATTATCGCAAAGTCGAATCTTTCTTAAGAAATATCTGAGATCGTTATGTCCTTTATAATACCTACATAAACTCTCAGTTCAGACTTACTCATAAGTAACAGCTTATCCATCTCCCCATTACCATTTTCCCCCAGCAAGGATTTCGTCTGTGGGCATCTCAATGAATTATTCCACATCTGACATTTATATACCAGTCAGCTCCAGCTCAGCCTGATATTACTAGAGAATATCGGCCTCATAGATAGTAACCCAGCAGCTTCAGACACTGTAAAAATTTCGGCTTTAAAAATGTTGCATAGTTTATTCCGTCTAGAACTGTGTCTGATTCCTAACTTCTCGCAGAATATTCCACTTCCTGTACCATTGTCTATTTTTGATCCACCTGTATATATCCCAATATCTCCAGTTAAGTTATCCAGAGTTTTATTGGCTTTACTATTTACAATTAAAAATTATTATATAAAAGCTATTATTTCTTGTTGAAATCATAAAATTTTTATAAATTTTGGATCCTATGCGAAACTATACTCGTATATTCCTAAAACCCTACAATCAATGTATTCTTCCTTCTTAAGCAATTGAAATAAATGTAAAAAAATTCTAAAAAAAAATTAAATTTATATTTAAAAAACAAAATTGCGTGACAAAATAGTAGTGGAAAAGCGAAGACATGTAGATATTTTTTTAATAAGAGAAACACAGCCAGCTGCTCCGAGCCTTAAACCCTCCTCCCTCTTAACATAAAACAATAGTACAAAAAAAAAAAATAAAAGCATAAAACTCGACAACATTTACAATTGCATATTGTCAGGCGAATAATACAAATTACATGACAAATAAAAGTATTTTGAAACAACAAGCACAATTGTAGTATGCCATGCAGAGATGCAATAGAAAAAAAATCATGAGGATAAGCAGATGTATAAATAGCATTCAGAAAAAATTTTTTAGTAGCTTGAATTCAAATTACTTTAACTTTAGTTCAAGCCATTAAAGCAGAAAATAGATTTTTTAATATTAGTGAAAGTTTTATAGCAGTAAATGTAAATTTGAACCCGCAAAGTATGCAAAATATTAAGAATTTATTTTTAGAAAATAAACTTTTTCCTTTACAAAGCAGAAAAACATAAAACAAAACCGTGGAAACCAAAAGAAAAGCTTGCTGGCTGCTGCGATCTGACAATTTTAACAACTAACTTTTAAGAGCTTGAGAACTTTTTTTTTTAAAAAAACGCATAAAATTTGCAAAATCTCATCGGTTCTTTATTTGAAACGTTAGATTGGTCCATGACATTTACTTTTTGAAGATAATTTCATTTAAATGTTGACCGCGGCTGCGTCTTAGGTGGTCCATTCGGAAAGTCCAATTTTGGGCAACTTTTTCGAGCATTTCGGCCGGAATAGCCCGAATTTCTTCGGAAATGTTGTCTTCCAAAGCTGGAATAGTTGCTGGCTTATTTCTGTAGACTTTAGACTTGACGTAGCCCCACAAAAAATAGTCTAAAGGCGTCAAATCGCATGATCTTGGCGGCCAACTTACCGGTCCATTTCTTGAGATGAATTGTTCTCCGAAGTTTTCCCTCAAAATGGCCATAGAATCGCGAGCTGTGTGGCATGTAGCGCGATCTTGTTGAAACCACATGTCAACCAAGTTCAGTTGTTCCATTTTTGGCAACAAAAAGTTTGTTAGCATCGAACGATAGCGATCGCCATTCACCGTAACGTTGCGTCCAACAGCATCTTTGAAAAAATACGGTCCAATGATTCCACCAGCGTACAAACCACACCAAACAGATTAGAATCATAATTTAGCAAAATAATATTATAAACTTTCAACGTTGTGCTTTTTTATCGTTAAACTTGCTCCAGCGAGGCTCAGAAACTTGTCTTTCTAGTAACCCTATTAGAAAGGAAACTAGCTCATGACTGGTAACATGACTGGTTTTGAAGTGATAGAGACCGGTTTGAGTTTTAGAATTTTCTATGAAAGCGACCTTTCGCTTTAACATGGCGATGGCAATTAAAATAGTAACTCATTTCCTGTCTGTCTGTTTGCGTTCGGATCACGTAAAACCTATTAGGTGGATTTTAACAAAATTTTGTTAGGAGGTACATTAGTATGGTGATTCCAAAATAGTATACCTTTTTTCCACAAAAATATTTTATTTCCAAGAGAAAGTGGAGAAAAATCAGTGAAAGTACGCAGTTATTTTAGTAAAGATGAGACCCATCATATAAATGTAAAGTAAATACATAAACCATAACTAAACCAACAACCGAAATGCATGCTTTAAGACGGGAGTTATTTTAGTAAGGATGAGAACCTTTATATAAAGTAAAGCAAGGATCTTTGGTGACGATTGCTTTCATAGCAAAATCGAACAAAATATTGCAAGGACGCTGACGGAGTAGCAGGCACAGCTAGTATTACTTAAAAAATAAAAGCTCAAAGTATATTCTAATCAAAAAATTATTATTTTCGCTTTGGAGTGCAAACTACCCTTTCCCCCTCCCGATTATGCCCAAAAACTTTACAGCTCTTCATCTCCTTATACCAAAGGCAGCAATTCAGTATGAATTTCATTTTTATATGTGAAACCGTATGACCTGTAGAGCGTTTTTAAAATAGCTCCCTCCCGATTATATCCAAAAACTATATAGCGTTTTATCTCCATATACCAAAGACACATTCTTGTCAAACGGTATGACATGTAGAGTCGTCACAAAAAAATGTGCACAAACACACCCATAGACATCATCGCGAAAATAGTCAAAATGGATTTAGGAGACCTCAAAACGCATAAATCCGTTTAAATCCCGACATCAATTTTTTCACGTAAACTACACTTTACCTATGCTACGTATGGTAAACCAAAAACGCTATATATTGCAGAAACGGTGGGATGGGTGAAAAGAATTGACTTGCATATGAAAAGCCTTCAAATATTTATAAAACAAAACTACCTGCGAAGCCTTTTGCTAGTTTGCAGAAAACAATCAAAGACTTTGGAGCGAATCGAACCTCCTACCTACAGAAAGCACAGTCTATCGAGGCACTTAACCGAGCATTACATAGTTTCAATTTTAAGAACAGATTAAATAAATAACTTTTTATAGCCTTTGCTCAGACTGTGGGACAAAATATATTTAACTAAACCCACAAAAATAAAACACAATAAACACTTGGATGAAAAGTATGGCAAGGTACGACGCCCACTGTCCAGTCCAGTCTGTATTATAATCCAGTCTGTATATGCACATAAGTCTGAGAGTTACTTGTGCAAAGTTTCAGGACTCTATCTATCTCTAGGTACACAATAATATTTTTCACTTTGCATGCGAGGTAGCACACCCAGCGGCCGAATCCAGTTTGTATTTTGTTGGACTACGCACATTGGTATGAGGTCATTTGTGTAAGGTTTGAAGACTTCACCTACTGCAGATCAGGAGATGGACAATAATAATTGTTCACTTTGTATGGGAGGTATCACACCTACCATTCCAATCAAGCCTGTGTTTCGCTAAACTATGTATTTCAAAGATCTACCTATTATAGTTCTGTAACTTCTTGAAAATAGGCGTAAAAGTGGGCGTGATCAATTTTTCTTTCCGTAAAAACCTCATTTGGGTTCTTAAGTGAAGCGATTACCAACAAACGACATTTGATTTAATTTATATAGAAGAAGATAGATTTATATAGATAAATCATGAGATCTTATTAAATCCTACCAATATAGTAACATCAATCTTTGGAATGCCACCCACCCAATAACCATCCAGTTGGAGATAAGCAGACGCAAGTGGTGTTGGATTGGCCGCACGCTTAGAAAGCAACCTGACAACATTAACAGAAATGCCATCGACTGGAATCCACAGGGTCACCGATGTATTGGAACGCCTGCTCATTTAAAGAACACAATTGGATACCGAAATTAAATAAAATGTATTGCAAATGAAAGAGATGATTGGAGGAAATTTCTTGCGGCCTTAAGTAGGAAAATATTTTTTTCCCTTCTTAGTATAGAGTCAGTTTTCGCAAGCCCTTATGATCAGTTTAAAGCGATAAAGATTACTTTCGGAATATCCTCTATTTAATATTCCGAAAGTACTCTTTATCGCTTTAAACTGAACATGGAGGCTTGCGAAAACTGACTCTAAACTCAGAACGAAATAAAATATTTTTACCTTTAAGTTTACAGGCTTTTTATTGCAGATAAATGTAAAGCATACTCTTAGCATAGTTTGTAAAAACAAATTTATAAAACAATTTACCGGACGAAAGCTATAAAAATATATTTTCCCTTCACTATTAGTCAATAAAAATATTCAGCAGTTAACCACATAAATGAAAGCAAACATAAACAAAATATTCAATATTCAAGACAATAAAATGGAGGCGTGTGCTAATTGCATAGTCTTATTTTGATTTATTTTTTACATATTACCGTGTGTAGTGCTACCAATATAAAAATGTTTTAATAATAACAAATTTGTTTGCATGTTGTATTTTCCCTACTTTTAAACTTTAAATGAATACGAAAATAAGTGTTGTTAACTGCCTAAAAACCAATAGAAATATTACGACAACACTTCTTATTTTTTTTTTTTCTTTAAAGTTTCTTTGGGTACGAAAATAAGTGTTGTTAACTGACTAAAATCCAAAAGGGAAATGGAGACAATTTATTTATTTTTCTTTAAATGCTGTGTGATTCTGAGATTTTGAGAAACTACAACGGTATGACTTAAAATAGTGAAACAATGGATACCGGCCGGTGGCACAAATGATAAGAATTCCTAAGCCTATTCTAGAGGAGTGATATTTTATTGGCTTTAGGTTAGAGAGGATCACACATGATTGTTTGTGTGTAGGTTCACAAGACCCCATTATTGATCCATAGTGACTCCTCTGATATTTTCCGGTATCTATAGTTCTGTTCTATTCAGTCCCTCTAAGTAGTACAGTGATCCTTGCAAATTTGACAATCAGCATAGCTTCCACACCCCTCAAGTACTCAATATTCTGAAAGAAAAACGAGCCAAAATATTTATTGCATCTGTGTGATAGTGCATGGCATTCACAAAGATAGTGGAATGTATTTTCCTCTTCTTTGCCACACCATCTGCAAATATCATTATCGCAAAGTCGAATCTTTCTTAAGAAATATCTGAGATCGTTATGTCCTTTATAATACCTACATAAACTCTCAGTTCAGACTTACTCATAAGTAACAGCTTATCCATCTCCCCATTACCATTTTCCCCCAGCAAGGATTTCGTCTGTGGGCATATCAATGAATTATTCCACATCTGACATTTATATACCAGTCAGCTCCAGCTCAGCCTGATATTACTAGAGAATATCGGCCTCATAGATAGTAACCCAGCAGCTTCAGACACTGTAAAAATTTCGGCTTTAAAAATGTTGCATAGTTTATTCCGTCTAGAACTGTGTCTGATTCCTAACTTCTCGCAGAATATTCCACTTCCTGTACCATTGTCTATTTTTGATCCACCTGTATATATCCCAATATCTCCAGTTAAGTTATCCAGAGTTTTATTGGCTTTACTATTTACAATTAAAAATTATTATATAAAAGCTATTATTTCTTGTTGAAATCATAAAATTTTTATAAATTTTGGATCCTATGCGAAACTATACTCGTATATTCCTAAAACCCTACAATCAATGTATTCTTCCTTCTTAAGCAATTGAAATAAATGTAAAAAAATTCTAAAAAAAAATTAAATTTATATTTAAAAAACAAAATTGCGTGACAAAATAGTAGTGGAAAAGCGAAGACATGTAGATATTTTTTTAATAAGAGAAACACAGCCAGCTGCTCCGAGCCTTAAACCCTCCTCCCTCTTAACATAAAACAATAGTACAAAAAAAAAAAATAAAAGCATAAAACTCGACAACATTTACAATTGCATATTGTCAGGCGAATAATACAAATTACATGACAAATAAAAGTATTTTGAAACAACAAGCACAATTGTAGTATGCCATGCAGAGATGCAATAGAAAAAAAATCATGAGGATAAGCAGATGTATAAATAGCATTCAGAAAAAATTTTTTAGTAGCTTGAATTCAAATTACTTTAACTTTAGTTCAAGCCATTAAAGCAGAAAATAGATTTTTTAATATTAGTGAAAGTTTTATAGCAGTAAATGTAAATTTGAACCCGCAAAGTATGCAAAATATTAAGAATTTATTTTTAGAAAATAAACTTTTTCCTTTACAAAGCAGAAAAACATAAAACAAAACCGTGGAAACCAAAAGAAAAGCTTGCTGGCTGCTGCGATCTGACAATTTTAACAACTAACTTTTAAGAGCTTGAGAACTTTTTTTTTTAAAAAAACGCATAAAATTTGCAAAATCTCATCGGTTCTTTATTTGAAACGTTAGATTGGTCCATGACATTTACTTTTTGAAGATAATTTCATTTAAATGTTGACCGCGGCTGCGTCTTAGGTGGTCCATTCGGAAAGTCCAATTTTGGGCAACTTTTTCGAGCATTTCGGCCGGAATAGCCCGAATTTCTTCGGAAATGTTGTCTTCCAAAGCTGGAATAGTTGCTGGCTTATTTCTGTAGACTTTAGACTTGACGTAGCCCCACAAAAAATAGTCTAAAGGCGTCAAATCGCATGATCTTGGCGGCCAACTTACCGGTCCATTTCTTGAGATGAATTGTTCTCCGAAGTTTTCCCTCAAAATGGCCATAGAATCGCGAGCTGTGTGGCATGTAGCGCGATCTTGTTGAAACCACATGTCAACCAAGTTCAGTTGTTCCATTTTTGGCAACAAAAAGTTTGTTAGCATCGAACGATAGCGATCGCCATTCACCGTAACGTTGCGTCCAACAGCATCTTTGAAAAAATACGGTCCAATGATTCCACCAGCGTACAAACCACACCAAACAGTGCATTTTTCGGGATGCATGGGCAGTTCTTGAACGGCTTCTGGTTGCTCTTCACTCCAAATGCGGCAATTTTGCTTATTTACGTAGCCATTCAACCAGAAATGAGCCTCATCGCTGAACAAAATTTGTCGATAAAACACATTTCGAACCGAACACTGATTTTGGTAATAAAATTCAATGATTTGCAAGCGTTGCTCGTTAGTAAGTCTATTCATGATGAAATGTCAAAGCATACTGAGCATCTTTCTCTTTGGCACCATGTCTGAAATCTCACGTGATCTGTCAAATACTAATGCATAAAAATCCTAACCTCAAAAAAATCACTCATTAGATACTTCTTTAAACGTAAATTTTGGAATCGTCAAACAAGGATATTCTATGAAAACAAAATTTCCATGATTTTTAAGCTTTAATATTATGTACTTATTAATTTTTTGGCAAATACCCCATTAGATTTCATAATAAAAATATTTGATTTATAAAAGGTTTATTTAACAAATTATTTATGGCAAAATAAATAAAGTCTACTTCTAAGTTTTATTTTCCGATTGAAGAATAAAAAAATACTTTCCGAGTTTTATATTTCACTTATAAAATAAGGATTATTTTCCAAGTTTTATATTTCGCTTAGAAAATAAAAATTATTTCTTGTGTTTTATTTTTTACTTAAAAATAAAAATTATTTCTTTCTTTTGTTAATTTGGACATATGTAAGTATATAAATAGTACTTTTTAGAACTTTTTAACTGAAACACATATCTCACTGAAACCCTATCTCAAATAAAGATACTAATATTATTTCTATGTGTTTCAGTAAAAAAGTACCAAAGTACACGTTTTATCCCCGAAATATTGAAATGAAAAAAAAAGTACCAAACACTAGTTTGATACTGTTACTAGATCAAAAGAATGCCAACTAAACTAATTTATATGTTTTTTAGATAAAAAGTTTAAAAAAGTACTATTTATATACTTACATATGTGCAAATTAACAAAAGAAAGAAATAATTTTTATTTTTAAGTAAAAAATAAAACATAAGAAATAATTTTTATTTTCTAAGCGAAATATAAAACTTGGAAAATAGTCCTTATTTTCTAAGGGAAATATAAAACTCAGAAAGTAATTTTTATTCTTCAATCAGAAAATAAAACTCAGAGAGTATTTTTTATTCTTCAATCAGAAAATAAAACCTAAACATCAATCATTAAATGGCGACCTAAGAATAAAACTCAGACAATAATTTTTATTCTCTGAGCAGCAAATAAAACTCGGAGAATAATTTTTATTTTCCAAGCGAAAAATAAAACTCAACAAGTAATCATTGATGTCTGAGGAAAAATTAGAATTGAAAAATAATTTTTATTTTTGATTTTTTTCAATAAAACTTAAAAAATAAAAATCATTGGCGGAACGGACAGTCCCCTTAAAGACGATTGCAATGGTGTATTCTATGTATATGTAGCATATCCCTAACATAATGATTTTTTTCTTTTAAAATGTGATGGATAGTCATTATTTGCGATCCCTAGTTTACACCTATAAAAAGTTATTATTTTGATAATTTTTAATAATTTTTAAGTAACAAAAATGGGTTTGGAAAAATTAATATCAAGAATTCATTTTTCAATAAAAATGCATGCAATTATATTTGTTTTATTCAGAAATGTAGCAGAAACAATGGAAAAATCCTAAAATTTAAATATTTATAACAACACTGTAAAAAAAAATTGTGAAGTTTTTAGGCAAAATATGTACTTATTTTCTGTTATATATACTAAAATATGTATAAAAAGGTTTAGGCGTTTTCTATGCCAACTTTTGAAAAATAATGATTTTAAAAATCATCCATATTTGATATTTTTAATAAAATTATCAGTTGATATTTTTAATATTTGAAAATAATAATACTAGGCTATGCCTTAAACCAGGGCGAATTAATACAAGGTGAGTGCAGGGGCGAATGCTTTAGAATGCCTTCACAAAACAATTAAGACTTGAGGACACTCAAAAAAATAGCAGAGAAAATTGTAATCAAGATTTAATAAATGAACTCCTAATATCTTCCGATCCAATAATTTCATCTAATATAAATACAATAAATACAAGCAGCTCTTTTAACAATAATCAAGAAACTAGTCATAACATAATAGTAGATGAATCTATTAACACTGATTCAGACTCAGAAACTTGTTTTAGTGATTAAGAAATTGTTTACAATTGTTATGTTATTTGAATTTGTTTGTAACTTTATTATTAACCTTTATATAAATATGTTTTTTATTTTAAATAATAATTTAGTTTTAAAATATTTAGTGTGTCAATTTGGTAACCCTATTCACATAATGTTGTGAGTATTTTCAAAACTTTAAAAAATAAAAAGACTAAAATGTTTAAAATAATGTTATATTTTAAAAAGGTATACACGGCAACCCTAAAAAATTAGCGATTATTTATATTTTATAAAAAAAAACTATCACGCTATATCATTTTGTAGACTTAATGATAGATTAAAATTCAAAATAATTATAATTACTGAAATTGTGGAACAAGATTAACGTGAGTACCTGCCATACTCGGCCTAACCTCACGGTGGTCTTACCACCGAGTGAAACTTAGGCGTAGACTAGCGCCCCCATTGTGTAGTATAACAACACTTTACGATTGCCACCAATCGCTTTTTGTGTGTGATACAGTCACAATGAGTAGCAATTGATATAATATGGCAAGCCTTTCCAAGGCAAGCCTAGATCCACATTATAACCTCTTGCTTAGGGGTTTGGAGACTATCCAAACTCCGTCTGTTGAGAGTGCAACAGCACACTTGATCGACCGTTCACCATACCTACATAAATCGATCTTAAACCACAACCACCACGTGTACCCCCGAAGGGGACCTCACCAATAACCGGTCACAGAGAGGATAAGCTCTCTGTGGGGCCACCGATTCCCGTGGTACCAGTCCTTTGGGCACTGGTCGGGCCTCGAAGAGGACCCGTGCTATAAAACAACAGACCTTTTCTTCCAGATTTAGGCTCTAAGAACCCTAGCGTCTGGTGCCCCTATTTTCCCCGAGTGAACCGCGTCAAAGCATTTGCCATATTCCTGCAGTGACAATTGGAACCCCCGGGGGTATAATTACTGAAATGCGGGAATTTTGGGTATTTAATTGTCCTCGCACCGGAAAAATAAAAGGATTTCTAGAAATATTAATTCATTTTTTAAAATAGTAGGCCAAGAGAGATATGTGCCAAAAATTTCATTACGCTACCATAACTCCTTCGATTTTTTTCCAGTTTTATTATGGGGACCGTTCACTGTGCGTTGACACAATACGACGACGTTTTGTGTCGACGGGCTTAAATTGGTATTCCCTTTGTCGTCATCAAAATTTATCGATGACTGTTTATTTTTATTTGGTACTAGCTGTGCCCGCCACGTCGCTGAGCGTCCTGACAATATTTTGCTCGATTTTGCTTTGAAAGTATTCCACAGCAATTGAAAGACTCTTAGTTTTATAGTGTTTCAGTTATGGTTTATGTATTTACTTTATATAAAGGTACCCATCCCTGGATAAAATTGTAAATATTATAAAAATTATTGCAAAACTCTGTTAAAGGTGTTTAAAGTATTTTAATAATAATGTAATTCCACAAAGTAAAAATACAAATCAAATACAAATGTTATTGAATTGGCGTCTAATGTTTCACAATAGTGTTTAAAATATCCCAGTTTTAAACCGGAAATGGCGTTTTTCACTGCTTTCTACTACTTTCTCTTTTTTATTTTTACGGAAAAAGAGTATCCTATATTGGAATAACGATGCTAAAGTACCTCCTGTTCTCGATTCCTTTTTTGAGATTAGTTTGGTTTTAATATATGTATATATTTCTAAGTTTAAAAACGAAATTCAAATTTCGTCTAAAAATATTATTTTCGTCTCTAAATTAAATTTTTCAAACAAATTTTATTTAACCAAATAATTTTAACAACTTCTTCGTCTCGTCGCATGTCTAAATATTATTATCCCATTATATATAATAAAAATTTTCTCGATTTATTATATGCAATCTATCACGTTTGTTTCTTAACTCCATTTGCCATCAATAAATCTTCTAATAAATACTTCAAAACTAAATCATTGCATGTGCGTGCTTCTAAAATTATATTTTCTTTTTTATTGCCTGTTTATTTATTTGTGTATGGCTCTGTGACGCGCTCCTCTAAATATGCAATAAATATTTGTAAGTCAAATATAAGAAAACTTTAATAAAACTTTGAAAAAACAAAATATTAAAAAAGATTTATCAAATAAACAAATACTGCAATCTTAGAGGCAGAAATGAAAGGAAGGAAAGAATACTAAACGAAAATATTATTTTGAATATAAGCATGGTGGGTAGATGTAGAAGAGAAAGTTTAAGTTTAATTTATAATGTTTTTCATTATAATATCTATTACCAATGTACACAGTACAGTATGTTAAAAATAGCATAATTTGACAAAAATTTTTTATGCCCGTGCATGTGGACTATACCAGAAAAATTAATTTCGCAAAATGTTGTATCAAGATAAACCGTGTTTTTATATCCTTAAAATGCTGCAAGACTAGCTGTGCCCAAACACGTTGTGTGCATACTGACAATATTTTGTTCGATTTTACTTTGAACGTAATACACACCAAATTTTAAGACTGTCAGGTATTTACTTTATAAAAAAGTTACCCATCCCTGGATAAATTTTAAAATTTTAATGCACTTTAAACTAACTACTTTGCAATCGGTAGTAGTTGATACTTGGATAACTTTTATTAAAAACTAGCTTCGTCAGCGTCCGTCCTTCAATATTTTGTTCGATTTTGCTTTGAAATTAATCCACACTAAACACCCTTACGTTTTTAGGTTTTTTTGTTTTTAAAAGAAGTAACACTCAGGCAATTAATGCCTATATTAACTGTATTACTTCCTTTAGAAAGGGATAGTAGTAGATAAGACTATATTGGGACCAAGATACTTAGGTACCTCCTCACAAAATTTTGTTAAAATTCATCTAGTAGTTTTTACGTAATGGAACGTAAACAAAAGCAGACAGACAGACAGACGAATATGGCTGATATGGAACTGACTTTTTAACATTGTTTTGTCCTATGATGAAGTCAGTTGTCTTATTGACTACTCAGAAGTTAGCTTAAATTTAGTCAGTTAGTGTGTTATTTTCGTAGTCAATTACCATATTGCTAGTAGGGAACAAACAAAACATTGTTAGAAAACTCATATTCCTCCAAAATACAAAATCTTTGCTGAATAATGAAAAAATGCTGTTTTGAAAAAAAAAAAAATAGTAACATTTTAGTATCAGTCCTGTTGGGTTGCTAGATTTACAGTCTGTGGCTGCCAAGATAAGTGACTGTATGTCTCGCGACAGTCATGCAATCAAAGAGAAGGTGTCTCATAATTCCTTTCTGAATTACAACATTTAAAGAATTAATTAATCATAAAATGCAATGCCTAGCCAAAATACGTGTAAGTCTGCCAGGGATTTCAAACAATCTTTCATGTTCATCAGTGTGTCAATCGTGCGCACTACACGCAAAGAAAAACCATGGTTATTGTATTTTCACGGCAACCATATTATGTTCTCTGTAACAATAGATGTTTGCTGTGAACAAATTATAGTTATTTAAAACAATACTTTGGTCACGATAAACAAGTTTTTTGTTTAATCATTCAATGGTTATACTCACCAAAAAAGCAACATGGTTGATTTAAAACATATTAAAATTCAAACCACAACCAAATTATTTTTAATATTTAAAAATTATAACCATAATATATTATTATTAAACAAAGTATGTTAAGTTTGACTAAAAATAAACAAATAATGTTTGGTTTTAAAAACACATATTTTGGTTTTGACATTTTTTCAGTTCAGAAATATGTGTGTAAGTTATCGGTTCATCTTAAACCTTAAAAACATTAAACACATATTTGTTGTCAACAAATAAATTTGTTTTTTTATTATAAATAATAGTTTTAAATTAATTATATCAAACACAGAAAAAGGTAAGCAGAAAATATCAAAATATGTATGTAAGTCTGAATGGAAATATTCGTGTATTTGTTTTTTATTATTTATAAATATATTCATACGTTGTCACATATAACCATTTACATTATAGTATGTTTATATTATAAACATAACTATGGTTGTATTTTACAATGTTATTTTTATGTAAGACAATAATATGTTCCAACGACAACAATATTATTTTTATATATAACCATATAATTCAACCATAACATGTCGCTCTTAGATTATGGTTACCATGTTTTTTCTTTGCGTGTAGTTTTAAAGCACGTTAAAGGGATGTCTAATAGACGATGTATTTAGCAACTTTTTACACAAACTATAGATTTTTTCCGCAGTTTTGTGAATTTGGTTATATCATTATGGCTCTGCATATATTTTTTATTTATTTATTTATTTATTTATTATCAGTCTATGGATACAATCCTTACAGACAATTTAAAATACATATTAACTTAATCTTAAGAAAAAAAATTAAAAAGTTAGATCTGGAATTTAAAAAAACAATGATTTTATGTTGAATTACTTTTACATTTACAAAAAAATCAACAAAATTATACAAACTATTAAATTGACGACATATACGCGTAGAAGGATCAGCTAGGTCATAATTTGTTTTAAGCAATTTAACAAAAAGAGTTTCATGATGACGAGTATTGCGACACGGAATATTAAATTGTATATTACTCAACAGAAATTCAAAGCAATCATTACCATTTATAAGGTTTAACATAAAAGAAACATTTAGCATAGTGCGATGGCTTTTTGGCGTAGATAGTTTTATTAACGCAAGTCTGCTAGAATACGAAGGGAGATTTATTGCAGTATTCCAATGAAGATTACGTAAACTGAATAGCAAGAACTGTTTTTGCACTGACTCAATATATTGGCAATAAATATTGTAATAAGGATCCCATACGACTGATCCATATTCCAAAATAGGTCTGACCAGTGAAACGTAAAGTTGCTTGGTAATATAAGGATCAGAGAATTCTTTTGCTCACCTTTTTATAAATGCAAAAACACCTCTAGCCTTATTGACAGTCATAGTAATGTGTGCAACGAAGTTTAATTTAGAATCAAGATCCAAGAAAGTGTCGACTACATCCAGCTGACATCCTCCCAATGAGTAGTTAACAGCTATACAACTATTTCTAAAAAATCGCATACATTTACATTTTTTAGATTTAGCTCCATTAAATTATCTTTGCATCACAAAAAAGAAGTTGTTAAGATCACTTTGAAGATAAGCGTGATCAACATATTGCTTGAAGCTATAAAACATTTTTACATCGTCAGCATACATTAAAATGTGGGAATGACCTTTCGGAATGACCTTTCGGAAGGTCATTTATAAACAGCAGAAAAAGAAGAGGTCCGAGATGAGTGCCTTGCGGAACACCGGATAGAACATCAATGTTCTTAGACGTACTCATGTTGAATCGAACATTTTGTTTTCTACAGGTTAAATAAGACATTAGCCAGTTTAAACTTCTACGGGATACACCTAATAAATCCAATTTTGTTATTAGTAATTTATGATTGACTTTATCAAAAGCTTTACTAATATCATTATATACAGCATCAGTTTGTTTTCTTTGCGAAAATACAAAATTTTTTAGAGTTGAACGATGAAGAACGTTAGTCGTAGTCGAGCATCCCTTTCTAAAACCATGTTGTCTAGGTGATATAATTGTTAAAATCTGATTACAAAGCGTATCCGCAACTAGTTTTTCAAACATTTTCGGAATAGCACTTAATTTCGCAATTCCTCTGTAGTTTGTAATGTCAGACTTATTCCCAGATTTATGTAGATGGATGATATACGCCAAAGCAAAGGAAAGTATCCAAGTCTAATCGAAGTATTAAACAATAATATTAGAGGAGGAGCAACTAGTGATTCTGAACAACGATTTAAAAGGTTTCTTTTAAAGTAATCTTGATCTATCGATTTGTTTATATCCATATATGTTTATTTTTTGCAAACAGGTCATAGTTTTAAAAAAATAAAATTCACTTTTTTTACACAAACTATAGATTGTCTACCCTGCCATGACTGCAAGTACGTTAAGCTAATGTCTTTGCTCATAAACAACTTCGGTCAAGTTATAGAGACAACAACAAATTTCTGGTGAACATGACAGAGTTACAATAACATCATTCAAAAATAAAATTCAATTAATAAATTTCATAATAACTATTTGCCCTAAAATCCTATACAAAACTCTGTTTCATATTTTAAAATTTCAACAAACATCCCTTTCATATACAACAGCAATGCAAACAAATTTAATTCGTGCAATATTTGAGCAAAATTTTTTTTTTTTTTGATTTTTTTGGTTTAAAACACCCAAAATTTGTATGAGTGTTAATGTAGTTTTTTTTCACCAGCACCTACTCACACATACATTTGTCAATTTAAGCTTAATACAAAAGTATGAAATGTCAACGTTGTGGAATTTCCTGTCAGGCTAATTTCCTTTGGGGTATAACACACATGCACTCAATACTCAAACACTCAAACATAAACACATTGCGGCGAAACTCTGCATATATATATGTAAAACTACTTTAATACACATGCGAGTATATGTGTTTTAATGTAAACATAAATACAAATGCATAGATTTTGTAAAACTAATGTGTATAATGCTGGCAGCATCGGGACGAAAAAAAAACTTAGAAACAGAATAAAAGTTAACAAAAATCACAATGAACTCACCAAAAAAAAAAATAATATGTAAAATTATTCAAAACCTTGCATATTTTATGGGGCTTATTGACTACATACTAAACAACACACAAATTTAAGCTCACCTACACACAAAATGGCAATAGATGCTAGTATAGAATGCATATGTGTTGTAGGTGCGTTAATTTAGAAATGTGTGAGTGTATGTTTATGTGTGCTACTAACAAGAGTAACAAGAACTTTGTCCTCTTGCTATACCTGTATAAAAAAAACAGCCACAAAAAAAGACACACACACACACACACAAGAACAATCACCTAAAGCAACATGAACAAAGTTTTTGGAGTTGTAGTTCTATTCACTTTACCCAGTTACACACAGGTGCTTTTTCATGTTCGACATGAAAAGTTAGAAATAAAAATTTATATGTTAAATATAAAATATAAAATAGATTTTTTTTGTCAGAGTCAGTATTTTGTAAATGTATGAGTATTAAAGTATATTGTCATATGAGTGCATAGTTGAGCGTATACATATTTTCGAACATATTTTCCTGAGGTATTTATGCATTTTAAAAGCTTTTGTTGTCGTTGCTATCGTCGTTGTTGTTGGTGTTGTTGTTGTTGCATTATATTGGTTTTTGTCACAAATTTCAATATAGATGGTATACCCCAATAGAATAGTTCACTGATTTTAAGAGAATTTGGTTTATTTTTAATTTTATTTCGGTATTTTTAGAGAAAAAAATAAGTAAAATGCGGGGATCGTTTTTGAATTCTTGGAAAGAAGAAAACTAAAGAAAAAATTGTAAAATTAGGGAAGTTAACATGGTGTCTTTTTAAGGTGCTTGAGGACTTAAAAAAATAAATAGAAGCCCCGGTAGGCTAGTGAGTAAAGTGCTAGTATATCAGTTTGGGGGTTGTGGGTTTAATTCCCAACTAAGACTCTGCGTGTTTCACTACAATACGTGTGAAAGTCTTCGTTAATTTCGATAATTGAAGGTATATAATTTAAGTTATATAGAATATAATTTAATATAAAAATTTAATATAAAAATAAATATAAAAAAATATAAATAAAATGATAATAGAAGACAACAATATTATTGGAATTATTTTTAGAATTTATTTTTTTAATATTATTTCCGGCATATATCCAACGCGAGTACAAGTTACATGTTCAATTCGATCAGTACAATTTTTGACTACTTTTGCAAACAAATCTGGCCGAATGGCGTTATTATATGACAAATCAATACGGCACCCAAAATTACTACTTCAGATTCAATTGAAACTTTTTTTAATATTCTATGACTCACTGAAATATAATTTAAAAAAATGATAAATTTGTAAACAAATTTCTTTTTTTGTTGAATTAAAATGGAATGGCTCACTGGGTGGCTTGAATATTACCTTCCACTTCTTTAATAGCCGTTAAAACCAATGACTTAACAAAGCCCTGAAAGAAGGTAATCCAGGTGCGTTTAATCGCATAAACGAGTGGGTCAGTGAACACGATTGTCAGCCAATTTATATCTTACATATAATAAAATAGTAACTCACTTCCGTCTGTCTGTCTACCTGTCTGCTTTTCATTTGTGTTCGCATCACGTAGAAACTACTGGATGAATTTTAATAAAATTTTGTAAGAAGGTATCTTAGCATCTTGATTCCAATATAGGATACTTTTTTTATTTCCAAGAGAAAGTGTAGAAAAAGCAGTACGCAGTTATTTTCGTAGCAAAGTAAATCCATAAACCATAACTGAACTGAACTAACCGGATATGCATACTTTATTTTTTATAAAGTAAATATATAAACTGATATACAGCATATTTTAAGGCGGCACTAGAAACGTAAGTGTTTTTGGTGTGGACTGCTTTCAAAGCAAAATCGAACAAAATATTGCAAGAACGCTGACAAAGTGGCGAGCACAGCTACTTGCAAATAAATCGATTGCTAAGCGCGCTGTATGGCAAGTTACGCCATCTTGTTGGACCCAAATGTCGTTGATAATTAGATGATTAATTATTGAAAAGTAAAATTCTGTCACCATGGGTCGACAAAGCTCGCCATTCACCTAAATAGCTTCTTGCTTATTTCGAAACAAAAAATAAGGACCGATGTTGCCGACAGCTAGAAAATCGCACCAAACAGTCAATTTTAATGAATGTATGGTGATAGGTTAACGGTTTGAGGAATGTCTTCGATCCAAACATGGCAATTTTGCTTACTGAAGTAACCATTTAACCAGAATAAACACAATTCTTTGATAAAAAAAAATTTCATTTTCGGTCAGTTTCAAACGAGCCCAATCAGAAAAAATGAGAAGCAAAAGATAGTCATTTGACTTTAATTCTTTCACTTAAATTTTTCCACGTATTCGAGGTACAATGGTCTTTGCCGTATTAGCCCTGAAATAATAAACATGCCGGTAGCCAAAGATTTATTACATCCTTTACCCGCTCAAGAGAAGCGTAAAGACTAATTGAAACGCTTGTTGCAACATCATAACTCCTATAGTCTGACTGCTACAGAATCACGACGTCTTCAGTCGCGCTCAAGGAGTTGTTGTGTAGGCGAAATGTGCAATAATAGGTGTTAGGTTGTCGTCCTAAACTCACAGAAGGTTGCCATTTCAGAAGGAAGCCTTTATAAATGTGTGACTTTAGTTTACTGCCTGATATATTTTTCAAATTTAAATTTTAACAAAAAAAAAAGAAAGAAACAGTTGGAGACGAAAACGACAAAACGACATTTCGGCGTCTTCTTTCGCAATAATCTCCTGAGTACGCACATTTCTTTGTCTTGCTGATGGTTTTGAACCGATAATAGTAAAATTAAGGCGAAAAAAATCAACAACTGCACGAATTGCTGGTACTAGGACGAATATGTTGACCGTAAAATGGGCGATGTGCTCTACGAACTGAGCGATCTAATCTGTGTTTAATTTCAATTATCAAAATTGAAATTATTTATAAGATAATTTCTACAATTTAGAAGCGTTGTTCTGACACTAGACGATTCATGATGATTTGTACCCCTTGCTGAACAGAAATATCAATACATATATAGCAAGTAAAGTATTTCATATTTCATCAAAATCTATGAATAAATCTTGATTTTATATACAATTAAGTGAAGGTATTTGAATTCTAAAACAAATTGGAATATACACTCTTTGTATATCTTTGCAAACTTTCATTTTCTGATATGCATTGCGGTATAATCACAATCACCTAAAGTTAAAGGGTGAGTTTTTAATTCTAAGAATTAAAAAATTAATTCTTATATTTTATGGTTGAGAAAACCCTGCAGCGAAGAGTCCCAAATCTGGAACAAGTTCATTAAAATGAGACTGTTTTAAGTAATTCAGTTTTCTGGGTGGACTTCAGAAAGAAGTACGTATAGAGTAGTAACTAGATGGATTCTCCTTAGAAAGCCAATATCTCCGTCGTTTACTAATTCGTCTTTGTAAAGAGTCGCTTGTGGTCAGAGATAATTTATTTCTTCAAAAGATCTAGAAATAAAATAATTATTTTTCTTCAACAACAAAGCCGCCGTTACTTCATAAATAAAACTAGAACTTAAAATGTTAATTAAAGTTACGATATAGAAAAGAAAGTGTTCGAAAGTTTTCGTCTTGAGTACTTTCCTTCAAAACGGAAGATTTCTCTGCTTACCATGCGTGTTTCACATATACTTTCTTAGTCATGCCAAACATTAGCGACATATTTAAAAAAGCACGTACTCATCCAAACAGACTGGGCCGTAGCAATACTAATGGCATATAGTTAATCTCGACCGAACATCAGAGGGATGATTTCAAAGTGATAGTAGCAAACACCTAGTTTATTGATCCCTTTGCAAACCGCTTTGTTTCTCAATGAATTCTGGTGCCCAACTGGTAATTACTGACCACCTTTCATTAATTAAATCTCATGTTGTCACCATCCTTTATTGTCGAGTGTTTTCAGACAGTTCTTCCTTATCGGAGAGTTCCTCGTAATATTTCTTTAAGGCTAAAGTCCACACAGGCGTACCCGTGGTCGTACGCCTGTGTACACTACCATCTGAGCCTTTTCTAGTAATAGCATGCTAGTGGAATCTTCTCAGATTTTCATATTAAACAGAAGCTACATAAAGTTTCAATGACCTGGCCAAGCAAGTTCAAGCAATTTTCAGGACTTCCTGCGGAAAATTTGTTGATTTAGGACTTTACAGATTAACACGTCAATCTCTAGAGTGCACAGTGGGCCAGCATCAAAATATTGTGGAAATAACTCAGCCATTTGTAAAGGGCTAGGTCGATTGATCCTAAATTTGGCATGAGTATAGCAGAAGAGTATCTCAGCTTAAGTTTTGACGGTAGGCACCATCCACTTGCTAGCGGTAGCATTATGTGGTCTCAAAACTGGGTAACTTGTCCAGCGAATTCTTTTAGAGCTTGATATTTTTCCAATTTTTGTTTGAATCATTTTAAAATCTAAATTTTTGATTTTTCGAAACCCTGGTCTAGTTTTCTTTTTAATATTTTTAACAATTTTCAGCAAATAAATTTTCTCCCTTATTTAGTGAGCAAAATTTAAAATATTGTGAACAAATATCATGATTATATCTTTTTTGAGTTGAAAACTAGACGATTTTCAATTTAACAATTCCAAAATGATTGAATTTTTCTATATTTTAGCCCAAACAAGGCCATCAATCTTTTTTTCTAATTAGAAAAAAATTTCTTAAGAAATATATAAAAATTGTCTATCAATGTATAAGCTAACACTACCTTTAAACCAAATTTCGTGTGAAATTTATCAACCTTGTAGAAGATGGAGGTCCTTCAATTAGTCTTATTCTACATCGAAATTTTAATTTTAGCTTATGTGTTCTAAAATCCTAAAGTTGGAATCGGAAAATGAATACTAACTAGGTGCCTGATACCTAACGCCACAGCTAAGAGGTATAAGTCAAACTACAAACAGAACATTCAGTTATGCCGGGTCATATCTTTATGACTACCAGGCGTACTTTACTAATTGCAATTCTGTAGACTTAATTTATACTTATTGTTGCAGAAACTAAAAGGATTCTTCAACCGTTTGCCTTATTTTTATATATTTAAAAACCTTATGGTAGTTTAAATATTAACTTTATTTACTTTTCTTTATTTAATTAATAATGCTATAATTATCATCAACATTGTTATGTATTTTATCATAATTACCTAAAAACAACTCAAGATGAGATATTTGTATTTTTTCTGATATTAATTACTCTTTGCTTTGTTAGCTCTCTACTTAATTTAGTGGCTTGCTAGTAGCAACCTAATGTAAAGATTATTATCATTATTATGTAAAAATATTATCATTATCATTATTACCAAAGTAACTGTATTCTCAATAATCTCAATTATTGTAACTACAGGAATTCATTATTTTGCATTTGGTGTGATTATTAAAATATTTTAAAAAGATCATTCTATTCGTTTTGGACTGTGAACAACTAAACATCAATTTAATAAACAGAGCTAATCAACCACATTGTTACAAGGGGCCTTTCATTTTGTATGGAGTTTAAATGGTAAATTACAATATATGTAATAAAATTTAAATTTCTTAAAATAATTAATAACTCTTAAAAAGAAAATTAATTAATCGTAAACATTGGTGCCGAAACCCGGGAATTAGTTCGCCTTTAGCAATTTTACATTTCGTGATATTTCATTAAACCTCTAAAATCAAAGGCTTCAAATAGTTTTCTAATTCTAAAAGGTTGTACTAGCTAGGTATAAAACTAATTAAAGTGATAATAAGTGAATATATATTAAATTATCATAGTAGTTTTATAACAAAAGTTTTGATACTTTTTATAAAATTTGTGTTACAAAAGAAACACAAATCAAAAGGGTTTTAACCTAATTTGAAGATGATATGTGTGCTTTTTTTAATAATAAATAAATCGTGATCATAAATATTTGATCTCTTCAATTGAATTAAAAAAAAAAAAAAAAAAAAAACTTAACAACCGAAGAAAAAGCAGTTTTTCATGCCCTCTTTTTTGCGAAAAGAAGAAGTATACATTTTTTTAAGCAATGTTAATAAAATTGTGTTATTAAGTGAATTTTACAGAATAGTAAAAAATTAATATTGGTACATCTGTACATAGAAACCGTAATCTGAACCGGTTCTCAATTATAAAATTCTTATGTATACAAAATCTCTGCTAACTCACACGTGATTTAGTTTATAACCTAATCTTAGTACATCTGTACATTTAAATCACGATTTTATTAAAGAAAATAATTATTCTCTAGTACTTCTGTACATAAAAAACCGGATTCCCAATCGGTTTTATTTTCTAAATATCTTCTTTTTGCACAATATTTACAAATTCATTCACGTGATTTTGTTTAAAAATACGTGAGTATTTTATCATTATCAAAAATCTTAATCATTCTTTAGTACTTCTATACATAAAGCAGCCCTTAATATTAATCGGGTTTATTTGGTTCTAAAATCTTCTTTACAAAAGCGTCTCAAATTTATAAATTTTCTAGTCTATAATCTTAATACTGCGTACTTCTGTACATTAAAAGGTTTTCGTTAAAAAACCAAAACAAAAGTTTGTTTCTTCAATAGAACTAATATAATATAGTTTTAATTTATTTGCTTTCAAATACAAAAGGAATCTACATATATAAACCTTTTTCTTAAATCGAGTTTAACCTCAATTATTGCATATATTTTTTAACATCTGAAAGTAAATTCTAATTTCCTATCATGAGTGACCTACAATCACTTATTGAAAGACAACGTTCTTTGTTGTCAACTGTACAAAAACTTAGAGAAAAGTTTTTAACGAAAAATGATTGTGAAAAAACTTTTGGTTACATCGAGAGTCATACAATAGAACTTGATAACCTCTTTCAACAATTTAAACATCAACATGATGAAATTATCCAAACGCTTCGTGACTCTTCCGTAAACTCTGACGATGTCCCATATATCGCAGATGATTGTTTTTTTGATTTTTCGGATATATATTTCAGTTTTAGAGGACAACTTGTTGATAGTATACATAAAGACGATACTTCGCGTTCACCATTTAATAGCACTTTCGCTATGCAAAATAATCGCTCGGAAGCGGGTGTAGATGCACGGCTACCACGGATTTCTCTTCCGAAATTCTCTGGTCTCTATTTAGATTGGATTCCCTTTCGGGATATTTATATCTCATTGGTACATTCCAATACCTGTCTTTCCAAAATTCAGAAATTTTATTATTTAAAGGGCACTCTTACAGGAGAAGCATCATCTCTTATAAAATCTATCTCCGTAACAGAGGCCAACTATGAATCAGCATGGAATATGTTGGAGTCAAGATATCATAATAGGCGCAAAATTGTAGATAACCTTGCTATTAAGCTTTATAATGCTCCAAAGTCTGATGGAAGTTTTCAGAGTATAAAAAATCTTTTAGACGTAACCCAAGAATGTCTTAATTCTTTTGAGAACTTAGGTATTAAAACTTCCGACTGGGATCCTGTGCTTATTCCGATACTAAGTCAAAAACTTGACCAGCAAACTCGAAGAGAATGGGAACAGTCGTTAAAATCTTCAACGGAGGTGGCAAGTAGATCAGACTGGTTCTCTTTTCTTGAAAATACTTTTAGAACTTTGGAATCTCTATATGACACTGTTCCCTCTACCTCTAAATCCTTTCAAAAGAATAATTTAAAAAATAGGAAACAAACACACATTCATAATAGTAATGTTATCAAACCAAAAACAATTTCTTGCTTGTTTTGCGAAAGAAATCATTATCTGTCTCAATGCTATAAATTTTTAGCTTTACCCATTAAATCTAAAGATGAATTTTTAAACAACAGGAAAATTTGTAGAAATTGTTTTTCTATTGGTCATAAACAGGACTCGTGCAAATCTCTACATAAATGTGGAATTTGTAAGCTACCACATCACACTGTTTTACACGCTGAGGATTCCGTTTCCGTTCAAAATTTAAATGTGTCCAACAAGTCTTTTAGTACTCAGGCTAAGCATCAAAGTGATCATAATTTTCATAATGTGTTATTATACACAATTCGTCTTTTTGTCAATACCAATCATGGTCGGTTCCCTCTAAGAGCTCTATTAGATCCAGCAGCACAGGGGAGCTTAATAACGGAAGCTGCAGTCCAACTTTTACGCTTGCCTAAACAAAAGTGTCAGACTAAGGTATCTGGTATAGGTAAAGTTGACCAGTTATCAAGAAGTACAGTCAATATTGAATTGTTTTCTAGTGATTTTAAAGAAAGTATTTCTTGCACAGCCTTAGTTCTTCCTAACGTTTCATCCTATCGACCAAGTCTTAGTACAAGACAAATGTCTATACCAAAATTACAAAACGGTAGCTTAGCTGATCCATTTTATTATAAAACAGATGCAATTGATATTCTTCTTGGCTCGGAGATTTGTCCTAAAATTAAAATACCTGCTGAATCTTTTTTGTACAATAATTTGTTTTTTCAAAACACCATTTTTGGGTGGGTATTTTCTGGTTCTTTCCAATCAGCAAACACTAATATCATTAATTTTCATAATGTTAATATAGAAAAACTTTTGCGCTCATTTTGGGAACAAGAGGAGATTATTGAAAAATGTAACTTTACTGAAGAAGAGCTTGCTTGTGAAAACTTTTTCAAGGCCACAACTAAACGTTCCTCTTCTGGCCGTTACATGGTAAATTTGCCATTTAAATCTATTTTAATGGACCATACTTTTCCTAACATTCATAATAATATGGTTGGTGCTCTAAAGCGTTTTAAACAATTAGAAAATTCGTTTTTAAATCGTCCATCTTTTTCCGATACATATCAAAATTTTATGCGCGAATATGAAAACTTAGGACATATGACAAAAATCGGTACATACCCAGCAGATGTATCTAAAAATTCGTATTTTCTACCTCATCATGGTGTGTTCAAAGAGGATAGCACAACTACCAAGTTAAGGGTAGTTTTCGATGGTAGCAGCCACATTGAGGGACAAAAATGCCTTAATGAGGAACTTTCTCCTGGGCCTGCTTTGCAGAATGATCTGCCCCAGATTATTACAAAGTGGAGAGTTCATAAAATAGCTTTCAGTGCTGACATTGAAAAAATGTTCAGACAAATCGAAGTCGATTCACAGGATCGCGCATTTCAACAAATTTTATGGCGATATAGTCCTCATAACGAAATTTCCGTCTACCAGCTAAACACTGTGACTTATGGAACAACATCTGCTCCGTTTCTTGCTATACGTGTTCTTCAACAAATGGCAGAAGATTATAAAAACGAATTTCCTAAAGAATCCAAGGTCTTGACTTTGGATTCTTACGTTGACGATATAATTTCTGGAGCTGAAACAATTGAAGAGGCAATTAGCTTGAAGAAAAATTTACGTAGTCTTTTGAAAAAAGGCGGGTGTATTCTACATAAATGGATTACCAATTCTCCTGAATTACTGAATGAAATCCCGGAACACTTAAAAGAAAAATCTTTAACATTAAACTTTGAAAGCGATAACGTTGTCAAAACACTTGGAATTCAATGGAATACTACTGATGACACATTTTGCTTTAAAATAAATATTGACAAATTACGTCCTATTTCAAAAAGAGCCATTTTGTCAGAAACAGCTCGTATATATGACCCTTTAGGGTGGTTAACCCCATGTACTGTTATTGCCAAATCCATTTATAAAGAACTATGGGAAAATGGCGTAGACTGGGATAGCCCAGTTCCAATGGTTTTAAAAGAAAAATGGTTAGAATACAGATCGACCCTTAATGAATTCTCTAACTTAAAAATTCCAAGATGGATTAATTTTTCTGTTCATTTTAAAATTGAACTGCACTGCTTTTGCGATGCCTCGAATGTTGCTTACGCCGCAGCAATTTACTCTAGAGTTGTAACTCCTTCTGGAATTTTTGTAAACTTACTTCAGGCGAAATCTAAAATTTCGCCAATAAAAACGGTCTCAATTCCTCGATTAGAGCTTTGTGCAGCTACCCTACTAGTAAAATTAGCACAAAAAAGTCCATAATTCTTTTACGGATATTATTATAGAAAACACTTTCTTTTGGACTGATAGCTCTACTGTATTGAGTTGGATTAGAAAACCATCTTCAACATGGACTGTATATGTTGCCAACAGAGTCGCTGAAATACAGCGCCAGAGCAGTCCAAATCAGTGGAAATACGTTCCTTCATTATTAAATCCAGCTGATTGTGCATCTAGAGGTATATTTCCTCATCAGTTAATAAAATGTAAAATATGGTGGAATGGTCCCGAATTTTTATATGGGCCAGAATCTTCATGGCCAAAGCCCTTATGTAATTTAGAAACTTCCCAGGAAAGGTCAAAAAAATCGATTTTGGCAAATCCTGAGTCAAAAATAAACATTTCAGTTAATACCTTTTCCGAAGGTAGTATTTCAAAAGAAGAAAATGACAGAACTTCTAATTACCCATATTTTTTGCTTAAATTTTCTAAACTAAGCATGCTCTTGAAAGTATTATCCTTTTGCTTCAGATTTTTTCATAATCTAAGAAACAGCTGTAAATTTACTGGACCATTAACCCCATCAATTTTAGACCAAACTTTAAAAAAGTTAATTAAATTAACTCAAGGTATAGATTTCTTCAATGACAAGAAAATTCTTATTCGCCAGGGTGAAGTCAAACAAACTTCAATTCAAAAGCTACTGCCTTTTATAGATGAAGAGGATATTATTAGGGTAGGTGGACGTCTTCAAAATTCTAACCTACCTTTTAGCGTAAGACACCCTATTCTGCTATCTAGTAAAAATCCCTTAGCCAGACTTATAATTCAAGACTGCCATGAAAAAACCTTACATGGTGGCCTCACTTTGACCATGTCTTATGTAAACAGAAAGTATTGGATTATTTCTGGGAATAAGTTGGCCAAGAGTGTTATAGGTAATTGCATGCGCTGTTTTAAGTATTCTGCCAAAGCTGGTACTCAAATAATGGGAAATTTACCTTCTGTACGCTTAAACGTAACTAGACCTTTTAAACACAGCGGGGTCGATTATGCTGGCCCAATTATAATCAAAAATTCAACCTTAAGATCTGCTGTTATTTCAAAGGGATATATTTGCCTTTTTGTCTGTATGGTCACTAAAGCCTTACATTTAGAGGCTGTGTCAGATTTAAGCACAAATTCATTTTTAGCCGCCTTTCGTCGTTTTGTATCTCGAAGGGGTGTTTGCACAGATATCTACTCGGACTGTGGAACAAATTTTGTAGGCGCCTCAAAGGAGCTTCAAGTTCTGCTAAACAAAAATAAAAAATCGCTACCTGAAGATCTGGTGCAGTCTTTAACTTCTATTGGTACAGAGTGGCACTTCATTCCTCCTGGTTCTCCAAATTTTGGTGGCCTCTGGGAGGCAGGAGTAAAATCTGTCAAGTACCACTTAAAACGAATAACGCATGACAGAATCCTAAGTTTCGAGGAAATGGCAACTCTACTTTGTCAAATAGAAAGTGTACTAAATTCACGTCCCCTTTGCCCCTTGTCCACAGATCCATCGGATTTGGATGCTTTGACTCCAGCACATTTTTTAATAGGAGAACCAACTAACTGTATGCAAGAAGAAAATCTATTAGATCTTAACGTAAATAGGTTAAATCGATGGAAGGCAATCGAGAAGCTTAAACAGCATTTTTGGAAAAGATGGTACTTAGAGTACTTGAACCGTTTGCAAGCTCGTCCAAAGTGGCTTAAACCAAAACCTGATGCTAAAATTGGAGATCTTGTATTAGTTATCGACGACCGTTGTGGTCCTGGCCAATGGACATTAGGTCGTATTCAAGAGGTACACCCAGGCCGTGACGCTAGGGTGCGGGTAGTATCGATTTTAACGAAAAACAAAATTATAAAAAGATCAATTTCAAAAGTTTGTTTTTTACCTACAGATTCTATAGAAGACACTTCGAAGGCGGATAATGACACAACTAACCTTAATTGGAGGAAAGAGCCTGAATCAAACGCTGTGAGTCGGAGCACAGCGAAGTCAAGTGACTAAATCAAAATACTCCCAACTATAGGCTAACTTTCCAACAATTATGTATGTAAAAGCGAGTCAAAAACTATTGTTCTTCGGGGGGAGCATGTTGCAGAAACTAAAAGGATTCTTCAACCGTTTGCCTTATTTTTATATATTTAAAAACCTTATGGTAGTTTAAATATTAACTTTATTTACTTTTCTTTATTTAATTAATAATGCTATAATTATCATCAACATTGTTATGTATTTTATCATAATTACCTAAAAACAACTCAAGATGAGATATTTGTATTTTTTCTGATATTAATTACTCTTTGCTTTGTTAGCTCTCTACTTAATTTAGTGGCTTGCTAGTAGCAACCTAATGTAAAGATTATTATCATTATTATGTAAAAATATTATCATTATCATTATTACCAAAGTAACTGTATTCTCAATAATCTCAATTATTGTAACTACAGGAATTCATTATTTTGCATTTGGTGTGATTATTAAAATATTTTAAAAAGATCATTCTATTCGTTTTGGACTGTGAACAACTAAACATCAATTTAATAAACAGAGCTAATCAACCACATTGTTACAAGGGGCCTTTCATTTTGTATGGAGTTTAAATGGTAAATTACAATATATGTAATAAAATTTAAATTTCTTAAAATAATTAATAACTCTTAAAAAGAAAATTAATTAATCGTAAACACTTATCATTTTTAGTTTAATTATAAGTCTTAAGGGCTATCTTAGGTATAAAAAGTCTTTATTATAATTTTATTTCAACAAGTTAACATGTCATAAATGTATACAATGCTAAAATAAATTAAAAAGATTTCTGTAAGTGTAGTTTGAAAATCTATTTTTCAACAAAAAAATTTGTTTTAAATTCCATGTTGTTGTCGAAACAAATTCATGTTGATTGTTACTGTTGTATTTTCAACGACTACTGCAACAATGTTAAAAGTAGAAAAAGAAATGTGTACAAAATATTTTCCAGGATTTGTAATGTAATTGTTGTAAAGAACCTGTTGTGGTTGTTAGCAGTTTGTTAATTTGCTACAATTGTTCTTCATGTTTTATAAGTTTTTTTTTTGGAATCTCGTACATTTTTATTTTTTTATTATTTTTTATATTTACTCTAGATGTGACGTATTCATATTTACATTTCAAATTGATAGAAATTAGGAATGAGTACGATGTTATTTTCTTTTTTCCTAGCAGAATATATTTTAAGACCGACTTCATTCTACTGCAGTATCAGTGATATCAACAAATAATTTTTATAAGAATTTAGAAGAATACAAATATTTTTATTGGAGGCTTTATTCTTTCAATAGCTTTCTGTGTGTCTTCTAATTAATTGAGGGCTAGTGCTAAATGTTCTAAATTATTACAATATTTTGTTCTATATTTATTACAAATGAAACAAAGTTCATATATTTTATTATAACACACATGAAGTAGATTTCATTTTCAGCACTAAAACTTTTACTCCAGGTAATTGTAAGTGTTTATATTTGTTCCTTTGCAAGTTTTTAATCAAAAAACTTTTATATTAAATTCATTAATGTGGTTATTTTTTGTGTAAATATAATCAATTAGTATGGTTACAAAGTTTATTTTGCACTTGAGTTATTCTTTTTTTTTGGGTTTAACACTGCCGGGAATATTTGTGGAAGAAAAAGTTTTATCATGAATTTCATGTTTTTTTTTCTCCTGAATAGTAGTGTGGGAATAAGTGGATATTAAAATAACAAAATGAAGATTGAAGAGAAGAAGGTGTATGAAAATTGATAATAATTTTTACAATGTTATAAACGTGATTCCTGTCTTTTGTGTAACAATCATACGCAGCGAATAAGATAAATTAATATTAATCATACGCAAGAGCGTATAAAGCACAGGATGTAAGAATATTAAAACCAACTTGTTCAACATTTTTAATTGAAAAGAATTACAATTTTAAAATGGAAAACATTTTTATAAGATGAATATTCCACTCAAGAGCTGTAAATTTAACAATATATTTCAAGTCTGGCTTTATTTATTAAGGTTGTAATTAAATCTAGGTACATAGTAGAATGTGGATGCATTTAAAAGAAATGTTCGAAACTAATTAATATGTTTGAATTCCGTTAAATGTGCATAAGTAGAATCCGATGCTTTATAGTTCGCCAAAAGCTAATCGATTTAAGATGTTTTTGATATTGGAATATATGAGTTACGAAACCTTACCTTATCAATAAAAATCGATTATTTGCATAAAATTACCGGGCCTTAGTAGGTAACAAGTTAACCTCAAACTTTATACAATAAGCTTAACAGCAAATATATAATAAACTCTTTCTGGCTTAAACTTCAAATCAATCAAGTATTCTGCTTTTTCCCTTTCAAAACAAAGAGCGGTTCAAAACTATGGCAAGCAAGTGCTTGTCAAAAAAATAATGTTTTATCACTACAGTTTGTTAACATTTTCTTCAACCAAAAATGAATTTCCAAAAATTTTACTCTAACAAAATAAAATTTGTATTTAATTTTCAAATAGGGTGGACATAATAGATTTTCGGTATCGGTATCACTCCCTGTTAAGTCAATTTTATCTATTATACCCTCATTATCAAGAGTAACACTACTACTTTTAATATTTTATACATGAACTTTAAACCCTTTTATATGATAACCACTTCTTACTGCTTTAACCTTAATTCTTTTGAACTCTACTTTTAATGTCATTGTATGACATGCATCTTCCTTAAGATTTATATACACTTTTATAGGAATAAAAAAAAAACTTTAAAACATCCTTCCAAAAATGTACATAATAAAAGATTTAAATTATTATGAAAAAGTGTCAAATAATATACTGTGAATACACAAGTAGAAGGACATTCACCACTCTTATCAGCATGTACACAGGCTGTAAAAAAAAAGAAAAACACAAGTAAAAACTCTGATTTAAACTTAATGATTAAACGTGGAAAAGAATACAACATTGTGTTTTTTGTTTTATCATTAAATATACATACACATCATATTCACACTCACATACGACTGCAACATAACTCCATTTTACAAACAATGTAAGCCAACTAACTTTGTACACATTCTCATCTTTCATAACCAACCATATGCATGAGAGTCTTTAAAAATGTCAACAGATGAATGAAAAAAAAAATCATAAAATTAATGTATACACTTTCACATACATGCTCACGAACACACACGCACATTTGACAAGGGCCATTTATGAAAGTTTTGTAAATGGGATCAGCAAACACTGCGCTGTTGCCTGCTTATAAACTCAGCAGTATGCAGATGAAAAGTAACAACTACAACTACTCATGTATTTGGAGTAAAAGGAAACTATATCTCATGTGCACTCGTTAAGGTCCAAGAAGGCAACATAAATGACAAAAGAAAATTTATTGCAGATAGGGGCGTGTCAATTACCCTTTTGTAATTAATTACTCATGCAATTACGCGTATAAATATAATTGGCATTTTTAATTACAATTACTTGTACTATTAATTGGATTTTTGAATGTAAATGGTAGTTGAAAAAAATCATTTATAATTGCTTGGAATTTGTAAATAAGAAAAATTCAATTACAATATCATATAATTGTAATTTTAATAGAAATAACAATTACAATTGTAATTGAAAATTATTAAGACAATTACACGTATTCGTAATTGACTTTAGATTTTAAATTTCAATTGCAAATTAGGTGCAATTTTAATTAAAACATGGGAATTAAAGAAGGATGTATAAGTAGAGAAGACTGCATACTTTATGAGATAAAAAACTCTTCATATAAATTTAACAACAATCAACTTCCCAATGGTGAAGACAGTGGTATCTTCAGCGTTATGACATCTTGTTGTATGTTACTATTTTTCCACTTTCTCTTGGAAATAATATATTTTTTGAAAAAAATTGTCCTTTATTTGAGTCAGGATACAACGGCACCTTCTCACAAAATTGTTTGTAGGCATTACGTGATTCGAAGTCAGACAAAAAGACAGACAGGAAAAAACTTACTCTTTTAGTATATGTATAGATGTGATCGCAAGTTCTCTTGAGAGGGTAGTGTAAGTAAAAATACTAGTTGTACTTGGGGTATTTTTCAACAGGCAATCCAGCATCCTGAAACTATCGCATTTGGTATGGGTTTTTTAAATGTTAAAAACATTTAATAGTTATTACAATCAACAAACTGAAGAAGTAAAAGAAACATTTCTTTAGTTTAACTACGACGAACTACGATTATTTAGAATCTAAAAACTATTTGGAATTAATAGAATCCGCACAAAAGAAATACTTCAGAAGGTATTCCGAAGTTATTAGATTATTCGTAAAATGGGCAAAGTAAATAAGTCAAGTCAATATAAGTTTTTAAAGCAATGGTAGGTAGCAGAAAAATATAAAAAAATCTACATGCAGAGAAAAATATGAGAAAAAATATTTTGTTCTCACGTTGTGAGACGCCACGTTGTGGGCGTCCTGTCAATATTTTGCTCGATTTTGCTTTGAAAGTATTCCACACCTATCGTAAGACTTACTTTTATAGAGTAGCACCTATAAGAGAAAAATGCAACTAAAGTAAAAAGAAACACACAATAACAACAGAATTTAGTAGCCACACTCAAGTGGTAGTATTCTTACCAAATTTTAAAAATTAACGGTAAATAACCAAAAAAAAAAAATAATGTAATCACATAAATATGTATTTCACAAAATAACCAAATTATACAACATGTACGTGACTTGCTAACAAATACAAATTTTATTCAATTGGCTATTCGGCGCCATCTGTGTTTAAATATCAGAAATTAAAGGTGCCGTGCTGTACTAAGCAGTACTCAGTTAACCCTTTAGAAAAAGTATTCATACCCGTTTAGTTCAACTACGTATTTTCACTTTTTTTTTCTCCATTTTCTCTTGGAAATAAGATATCTTTGCGGAAAAAGAGTATCCTATATTAGGACCAGATTACTTTGGTACGTCCTCACAAAATTTTGTTAAAATCCATCTAGTAGTTTTTACGTGATGTAAACGTAAATGAAAGGCAGACAGACAGACGGAAATGAGTTACTTCTTTATTATATGTATAGGATTAGACAATAATATAATATAGACAGTAAAATAACAATATTGTTATTGTGTTTAATAATATGCTTTGACTGCAACCATATAATTCAATCATAATATGTTACTCTTAGATTATGGTTAACCAAAAAATTTTCCTATATTTCAACCGAGATACTGAATTCAACTAGTAGGGTTTATGTGTAGCTGACACAGACAGTTAGACTTATAGACATATAAAAATTTCAAAAATAATTGTTTTGTCTTCCACATCGATTTCTATATATGTATATATGTACGTCAGCAACCAAATTAAAAAACAATATCACATGACGCAGTCCTAATATTGTTTATGTAGATGTAGATACATGATTTCTTGTGGCATCCTTTTGAACGGTTCGTCGGGCAAGTTCAAGTTGATTGATATAGTGAGCAATAAGAATTGTATGTTAACAAAATAGATATAAAAAGTAATACAAACTTCTTTATTGTGCTGGCGAAGTTTGACAGTATGAGGCTACCACAAATATGTGCATGTTTTTATACTGCATGCGAGTAACATGTCTATGAAATTGTATAAAATATGTTAGTGAGGTATCTTTATTAATAGTTCGATAGTTCTGTATTGAATTAATTAAACAGTAATAAAGATAATAAACTAAGTTCATAGCATGACGGACGATTAAAATTTTTCTGTTTTTGAGTTCATTTATTATTTATAGTCTCTTAAATATCTTTTTGAACTAACAATAATTACTCTTATCTTAAGGGCCATATTCATAAAAAATATTTTTGGTTTAAAAAACGTTTATTGAACAAATTTTGTAGGAAAATTTGTTTCATAAACCTTTTATAAAACAAAAATGTTTTTTTATGAATTGGGAAAACATACCGCTACGAACACTAGAAGACGTGGACCAGAATCTAATTGATTTTGATCAAAACCTTAAATCACCTGCTGAACATGCGACAGTAGCCCGACAACTAGAAAGAAAAATTCAAGAAGAGTGGCAATCACACAGATCTCCTTAACTAAAATCTAGACCTAAAGATTGCAAGAAACTGCTAAGACAACTACTAGAATCTCGAAGAGTAGCATCTTTAAAATTACATGTAAGACCTTGACGCAACTGCACAATCAGATTATTCATTATGTCGTACATGTAGGAATCTTATAAGCCCGGTCGTACGTAAGCCTACCTTGTGAACTTTTGTGGAGACTGGGCAAGAAATAATACCGAAAAAGGCAATTCATTTGTTGGACATTTGAAGAAGGTTTTAACCCCAAATGTATGTGCTGATATAGCTGAGTTGCCACCAGTAGTTACTAGTGCCGTAAGGCCTCTAAAATTAAAATTTAGCGATATTGAAAGGCTTAAGGGGATTTAAACACCAAAAAAGCGCATGGCGTTGATAAAACAAGTAACAATATGTTACTTGAGTTGCCCCGTATAGGTCGCAGAATTATTCTGTTTGCTTTTAATGCCACCTTACGTCTTGAGTACTTTCCCACATATTGGAAGGTTTCTTTGATTACTATGATTCCTAAACCAGGAAAAGACCACACAAAAGTAGAATCATACAGACCTATAAGCCTTTTATCAAACATTTCAAAGTTGTTTGAGAGAATATTAATAACTAAGCCGAATCCGATTCGCGAAAGGATGTATTCCGAACCATCAATTCTCATTTTATCGACGTTTCTCAAGCATTCGATAAGGTTTGGCACGAAGGCCTAATATTTAAGTTAAAGCTGAACTTGCCCGAAAACGTTTATTGGCCCTTAAAAGATTATTTAACGAATCGTAAGTTTTTACTAAAAGAAGGTGACTTTTTAAGCTCGCCACAGCTCATTGAAGCCGGAGTTCCTCAAGGTAGTATTTTGGGACCAATTTTATATTTATTGTACCCATCAGATATGCCAATTAGCACTATAGTCCACACATCAACTTTTGCAGATGACGCAGCTTTTTAAAGTATTCATGAAAGTGCCCAAGAAGCATAACAACTCCTACAAGACTACATCCTCAATTTGGAAAAATGGTTAGAAAAATGGAGAATACAAGTGAATGAACAAAAATGTACTCACATAACTTTCACACTGTGTAGAGACTCATGCCATCCTCTTTACATAAATAACCGAATGTAACCAAGTTCATTCAGCATGTTACGTGCCAAAAGGTTTGGGTGAGATTTAAGCCTCTTTAGATATGTGACAGCATGTTCGAATTTTTTATATACCAGGGAGCAGAGTAATCATACGTAGTATCTTATTTTGGCGCTTTTGAATTTTTTCTACATTTCTGAGGCAGTGCCCCATAATTGAATCCCATAACACCAGATTGGTTTGAGGATCGACTTGTACAGTAGCAGTTTACAATCTAAGCCCAGGGTGGAGTTTCTGCCAATAAGCCAATTTAGTTGTACTGCTTTTAATTTCATTTGTGTTAACTTGAAATCTATGTGGCTAAGTTAAATAATTTTCTAACAGCTTATATATGTTTTCGGCAGGTTCAACTTAAATGCCTTGAATGCTTTTTTTTGTAAAAAAAAAAAAATAAAATCTATAAATGTTTTACCAACAAACTGTGCTGTTATTGAGTATTGTATACTCAATATAAAAATTTTTAAATAGATCTAGCTTTAATAAACATATGTATATATCCAATTAAAATTATATTCTAAATTCTAGTAGTAGTATTGTCTCCAGTAGTGCGATTCACTATTCAATATTAACGATTCTTGACTCCTTAAAAAAAATTAAGATCAAAACGAAAGACTTTGCTATTCAGAAATGCTTTTTAATAACATTTGATGTTGTTATAAATCAGCTGATTTTCTTAACAAGTCGGGTATTGTTCATTTAACTGCAACTATTTGTGTGTCGTTTACTTTATCAAAATATCAAAAAAAAAAAATTTGATGTATAATGTAAAATGTAAAATATTCTAACCCCCATATTTATAGAAAATAAAATATATTTGAAATCTATTTTAAAACTAATTTTTCATACAAAAGTTATTTTAAAATACATTTCAAATAAGTTTTTTTTTATAAATATGGGGGTATATAATTAATATTTATAATTAAAACACATACATATGTATTTTACCTACCTTATAAAAATGAATTGAAACAATTTTTTAGAAATAAAATTAAATAACATAATTCTTCCAAAAAAACCGACTACAAAACAAATATATGTGCATCAATTATGAACTAAAAATTTAAAAGAAAGTAATGTGTAAGAAATAGTACTCAAATCAAATACTTTTATACCTGTTGCTCTAACGGACATAGTAATATACGTTCTGTACATTCAAATGTCTATCCGTAACGGTTAAACAGATAAAGCCATATACGATAAATTACGTCAGATATGAGGACACCCTTTATTTTTTTACACTTATTATTACTGAAACAGTAACATTAGTGAAACTGAAACAGTCTAAAACGGCTGAAAAGTTTGGCCATATGCATCAATTTACATCAACTATTGGGACACCCTTTAAAATTTTAAATATTTATTAATTATTATACGGGACATAGTAGTGGAGATTCTGTCTAATTTTCAAGTGTTTGTCTATAACGACTCAAAAGATAGGGCTAGATAGGTAAAATTATATCAATTATGGGGACACCCTTTAGTTTCCAAATTTAAATTATATACTTGATGTTATAAAGGACTTAGATATACAGGTTCTTTGAATATTTCAACCGTCTCTCTGTTACGGTTCAAAAGTTTTGCAATATACATAAAATTACATCAACTATTGGGACACCCTTTAACTTCTAATTATAAATATTTAATTTCTGATTATAAATATTGGACATTCTGTCCAATTTTCAAGTGATTGTCTACAATGGTTCAAATGGTTCATATATTTGAATTGACGTCACATATGGGGACATCCTTTAATTATTAAATTTTTTTTTTTTATTAATTTCTGTTATTGGCAGCTATAGTAATAAGCAGTTTTTTAAAATTTTAAAAGGGTGCCCTTTACACGTAAAAAACACGTATGTTGTATGGGGACACCCTTTAATTTTCAAAATTCTGAACTTCTTTTAAAATGGGACCAATCTGTAAACATTTTCTTTCTAATAAAGAAAAAATGTTTAAAATCGGTTCGGAAATGACTGAGTTCTGCGGGCACAAACATAAAAAAAACAACATTCAGACGAATTGATAACCTCCTTCTCTTTTTGAAGTCGGTTAAAAAGAACAAAAAATGAAGGACTTTTGTGGAAAGTTTTGTATATTTTGTTTATTATTTTTCATTCGTCTTTGTTCTTTTCGCTATTTTGCCATTTTGTTTAGCAGCATTGCCATTTATTTTTGTTAGTATTTTTCATTAGTTAACCATTGGTTAGTAAATCGCAAATGCGTTAGGGCAAGCAAAAAACATGTTGATATATTTAACAAGTGTTAGATCGTTAAAAGTTAGTGAATTGCACAACAGAACTATATAAATTTTAGATGGTATTTTTTTGAGTTTGATTTTTCTTTATTGAAGTAATTAAACATTAATAAAGATAAGAAATTAAGTTGACAGTATAAATCTAATAAGACGGATTTGAAAAGTAAGTCTAACCTATTTACCCAACATCATTATCTTGTCGACCTCTATTCTCGATAATGCTATGTTGACATTTTAAAACGAATTAAAGATTATTCAATTTTCACTGAAGAATGAAAAAATTATTAAAATTTTTAAAGGCTTCTTGCTTCTTGTCATATAGCTGAAGATATACTTCATATAACTGGAGATAAACTTCAACCGACTGATGCAACCACATTCACAGCAAACAATTTGTTCCCAAAAAAAAAAATGGAATATAAAAATATGCAGATACTGCATACAATAACTTTAAGTAACAAAACTTTAAAAAAATAAAATTGCCTTCAAAGTTTTCTTGCTGCCTTAGCTAACAAAACATTTGAATGACATTAGTTGTGCTTTACAAAAGCTTATACGACATTAACACCAGAAAAGCATGATTATATATTTTAGTTATAAAATCCAAAAAGTCACTTTTATAATACAAACATATTTTTACCACTACAAACTCTTTTATGTTTTACTAAATATAAAAATGTGAAAAGGCCAGAAGAAGCGTGTTTAACATTTTGTGAAAGCTCTCAAACATTAAAAGGCATAACAATTGGCATTATGAACTCATCATCAAAGAAACCAACACACTATACTGCAAATACTCGTATGTTGTAGTGGAACTCTGTGTATGTTAAGAAATTTAAATTTTAAGTAGACATAATAAACATAAATTCATGAACAGGGTTTTTAAAAAGTAGAAATTGAAATACAAAATATTTAAACAAAACATTTAAATTAAAATTTTTAAATAGAAGCGATACTCACTTTCTAAGTAAGTATGATTAACTTTCATCTTGTGAGGTATCTGGCGTCCAGCAGCTTACTCAGCGACCGACAGTATGGTTTCCATAGGGGGCGCTCTACAGGTGACTTTCTAGCTTTCCTTTCGGAAAAATGGTCTCAATTGGAACCCCGGGGGGTTCCAATTGTCACTGCAGGAATGGCAAATGCTTTGACGTGGTTCCCTCGGGGAAAATAGGGGCACCAGACGCTAGGGTTCCTAGAACCTAAATCCGGAAGAAAAGGTCTGTGTGTTCAAACATACGGATTCTCTTCGAGGCCCGACCAGTGGCCAAAGGACTGGTACCACGGCAATCGGTGGCCCCACAGAGTGCCTATCCTCTCTGTGACCGATTATTGGTGAGGTCCCCTTCGGGGGTACACGTGGTGGTTGTGGTTTAAGATCGATTTATGTAGGTATGGTCCAAGGTCGATCAAGTGTGCTGTTGCACTCTCAACAGACGGAGTTTGGATAGTCTCCAAACCCCTAAGCAAGAGGCTATAATATTGATATAGGCTTGCCTTGGATAAGGCTTGCCATATTATATAAATTGCTACTCATTGTGACTGTATCACACACAAATTGCGATTGGTGGCAATCGTAAAGTGTTCTTATACTACACAATGGGGGCGCTAGTCTACGCTTATATTTCACTCGGTGGTAAGACCACCGTGAGATTAGGCCAACTAGGCAGGTACTCACGTTAATCTTGTTCCACAATTTCGGTGAAAGTAAGGTGGTGGCTCTATATATTTCCAAGACGTTTGATAGAGTCAAAACTCATTGCTTTTGGGGTCGGTGATAACGTCTCCCGATTTATATCGAGTTTTCTCAGGAATCGCACTATACGAGGTGTTATAGATGGGATTTCATCAAACGTGTTCAAGATTAATTCAGGGGTACCAGAAGGCTCTGTTCTTTCTCCTATCCTATTTCTTATTTTTCTAAATGACCTTATTTGTCAAACTTTCAACCCTATCTACTCTTTCGGAGATGACAGCACCATTTGCCATTCGTATGCATTTAGTAATAGACCGAACCAGTTGGAGGTTCGGTCAAAAAGACAAAGCATGAATGATACGATCAATCACGATCTCATAACAATATCCGAATGGGGTCGTGTGAATAGAGTCGATTTTAATGCCCGTAAGACTCAATGTTGCATGCTTACGCATAGGCGTTCGTTCGTAGATGACGCTTCATCTGTTATTATGGGTGATATAGATATTAAGCAATCAGAAGCTCTTGATGTTCTTGACATGAAAATCCAGTGTGATGTGCGATGCACTAAACACATTTTCAAGTTTCTAAAGAAGCTTTCAAGTGCCTCGGTTACCTAAAACGGTATAAAAGACACTTCACTCCATCCAAACTTCTTACTATTTATACCACCTATATCCGGCCGAAAATGGAATACAACTCTCATGTATGGGCCGGCGCGCCAAAGTCTATTTTGGAGCTGCTCGACCGCGTACAAACGAGGGCCAAGAAGCTCATTGGTGACAGTAGGGTATCCAACTCTATTGATTCACTTGAGCATCGATGCAATGTGGTGTGTATGTCACTATTTTATCGTTACTACAATGGTATGTGCTCTAATGAAATTAGGGAACTTGTTCCCGATTCCCGCACATTTTTGCATTTAACACGCTTTTCGTTTACAGCGCATCCATTTGGGGTCAAATGGCCAGTGAATCGCACAACGCATTACAGGGAAAATTCGTTTTTTAGCAGAACTGTTCGTATATGGAATAAACCCCCTCCAGATGTCTTTACAGCGCATCCATTTGTGATCGAATGGCCAGTGAATCGCACAACGCATTACAGTGAAAATTTGTTTTTCAGCAGAACTGTTCGTATGTGGAATAAACTTCCTCCAGAGGTCTTTCCTGTCACTTTAAATGTAGGAAAATTCAAATCGAATGTCCACAAACCCTATTCCCTCTTTCCTCCTTCCCACAACCTAATTTCCTAATTTTGGCACAATGCATTGCATCAGTAGGGGTCATCCCCTGAGTGCTGATCCAAAACGAAAAAAAAAACATATTTTTAATTTGCGCTTTTAACAGATTGGAATTTTGTAGAGCTTTTAGGGGACCTAGATCCTTAAAACGTTTCGCATTTTTAAATTAAGTCGGCTCAATGTTAGCAATTTTTAAGAACAAAATGACCTTCTCAAATATTAAGCAAACTGTTTAATATCATATCATTTTAAAATACCCTTACTGTTATACAAATCTCTGTACTTTAGTAGCCTTAACAAGTAAAATGCAAAAGAATAGTTTTACATTTTATACAAGTAAAGCTGTCCGTGTCAAAGTAACTGTCAACATGTCATTCAAAATGTAAATTAATAACACACTCATACACGGCCAGTAGACAAACTTACATTCAATCACTTATTTAACTCTACTCTTCAAACAGAAACAGAAACTATTCCAAAGAGGAAAAGAAATGCAACTTTATATACATAAACATAAAGACACACACACACCAATTTAAGAATCACAATACGCATGTATGTACGAGCAGGTCCATAATATTGTTACTGCTGAAATTTAGGAAATAGGGAAGGCATTTGTTTGCTGCTTGATGTATTCGCATCACACATTTATCATTCTTTGTTGCATAATTGCAATAATGCATGCTCGTTGCTGGTTTGCTACCTTCCTAACGGCCAATTGTCAAAAAGCATTCTCTAATGACCAAAAAGTCTTCTTAATCGTATGCCAAGCAAATGTCAAAGCTGTTTCAATGCAAATTTACTTACTTGGCTACCAGATATAGACAAGAGCATTTCCGTTTAAATCCTTGAAAATCTAAGCATTTTATCGCAACTATGCAGAGCATTGAGGTAAGGTGAGGCCTCTGGAGTGTTAATTTACAATTGTTGCTTAGCAAACTAGAGTGACATTTTACTAAAACGTATACAGTTATACATATCACATCATCAATGTGTTTTTGTTAACTAAGTTTTTAATAGATTGAGAAATTTTTATTTGAGAAATAAGCCCATATGAAGAGCAAAGAAAAATGTTAAGTTCAGATTGAGCGCAGCTTAAGTGGAATTAGGTCTAATGTTTGATTTTAAAAAATAATAACGATTTGATGAAAGCCTATATTTTTATTATAAAAACTTTAATTTCTGTTGACTAAAACTAAAATCAGACAATTAATAATTTTTGCAATAAACCAATTTTAAAAAATACAGAAGGACAGACGGGTATCGAATTTAAATACAATTTTATAATGAAAATTTAAATTTAATTTAAATCTATACATATAAAGCACAAAATGTTTTTGTTTGTTGGAAAGGTATAGCAGTGATCCGATCTTTCTGAAATTTTTACAGTTTGTTATTAGATATACGGTTGGGTACTTATTTTTTTTAATATTCGCCGTGGACGTGGCACCTCTCATACAAAGTAAATATTTATCATCTTGTTCC
Organism: Phasia obesa; assembly: GCA_949628195.1. Classification (NCBI taxonomy): domain Eukaryota; kingdom Metazoa; phylum Arthropoda; class Insecta; order Diptera; family Tachinidae; genus Phasia; species Phasia obesa. The sequence goes on along the minus strand of OX451216.1, from coordinate 137,314,747 downwards.
TTGGTAACAGTAAGAGGTACACGCAAAGAAAAAACATGGTAATGGTATGGTTACAAGAACTACATTATGTTCTCTGTAACAATGGTATGGTTGCAATGAAGAAATTTTAGTTGTTTATAACATTACTTTGGTCACAATAAACAAGTGTTGGTAAAGTTTTCATTACTAAATGTAAAGGCAACATGGTTGGTTTAAACTATATAATTTTGTAGGCATAACCAAAGTTTTATAAATATTAAAAAACAAATATTTTATTTTGACAAATTTCTGTTTTTTTTTTTTTAATAATAAAAAATGATAAAAAACGATTAATGTTAGGGTAACAAAGGCTACAAAAGTCTCATTTGGATATAAGATGGAAGGCTATTGGTTTGTATATTTATTCAATGTATTTCATTTCAAAGAGTATATTATAATCCTCAGCACCAATATTGGCATTAAATTGGTTGTAATTGTTGGTCTTGTATTGGGAAATAAAGAAAACTCCAAGATCTTACGAAGCTTGTGTTTTTTAAAACTTTTTTTTTCGCAATTTTTATTTATTGTATCTTCAAAATAATTGAACTATCAATAATTACTCATATCTTAAGTCTAAAAATATACTTGTTAAGTCCAACCAGTGCCGGACAAAAAAATGTATGTTTCACGGTTACTGTAATTTGTGGGTTATCCCTCTGATGTACGGATGAGAGAAGCAGTGTCCCTCCTTCTTAATCGAATGTAACCAGGTTCAGTTAGTATGTTATGGGCCAGTGGATTCGGATGAGTTTCAAGCTTCTTTAAATACCTTATGGCAAGTTTCGCTATTTCTGCTTTAACTGATGGCACGTTTAGATCTTTATGGATGTTCGAATTTCTTATATACCAGGGAGCAGATGTAATAATACGTAGAATCTTATTTTGGCGCCTTTGAATTTTTTCTACATTGGTAGCTGAGGCAGTGCCCCATAATTGAATGCCATAACACCATATTGGTTTTAGAATTGACTTGTATAATAAAAATTTGCAGTCTAAAGCTAGAGTAGAATTTCTGCCAATTAGCCAGTTTAGTTGGACTGCTTTCAACTTCATTTGCGTTAACTTTGTTTCTATGTGCCGTTTCCATGTAAGGCGCCGGTCAAGATGTATGCCGAGATATTTGACATCTGAAAGCTGAGGTATCGTTTGGTTATTTATCCGAATAAGGTGGCAAGATTTTCTGCGCAGTGTGAAAGTTATGTGAGTACATTTTTGTTCATTAACTTTTATTCTCCATTTCTTTAACCATTTTTCTAAATTGGATATGTGGTCTTGTAAATATCGTGATGCTACTTCGGGTCTTTCGTGAATGCTCAAAAAAGCTGTGTCGTCAGCAAATGTCGATGTGTGAACTCGGTTACTAGTTGGCATGTCTGAAGTATACAATAAGTATAAAAAGGGCCCCAATATACTACCTTGGGGAACTCCGGCTTCGATTGGCTGGGGTGAGCTCAAAAAATCTCCTTCTTTCACAATAAATTTTCGTTCGGTTAAATAACTATCTAGCAGCTTATATAGTTTTACGGGGAAATTCAGTTTTAGCTTATATATTAGGCCTTCATGCCATACCTTATCGAATGCTTGAGAAACGTCGATAAAAAGCGCAGAGCAGTATTTTCTCTCTTCAAATGTCTTCTTAACAACATTGACTAACCTGTGAGTTTGTTCGATCGTACTATGTTTTTTCCTGAAGCCGAATTGATGGGTTGGAATACATCCTTTGTCGCTTAGAATAGGGTTAAGCTTAGTTATTAACATCCTCTCAAACAGCTTTGACATATTTGACAAAAGGCTTATAGATCTGTATGATTCAATTTTTGTGTGGTGTTTTCCTGGTTTAGGAATCATGGTAACCAAGGACACCTTCCAATCTGTGGGAAAGTACTCAAAACGTAAAATGGCATTAAAAATAAAAAGAACGATTCTGCGAGCTACACGGGGCAACTCAATTAACATCTTGTTAGTGGTTTTATCAACGCCAGGGGCCTTTTTGGTGTTCAAATCCGTTATTGCCTTTTCAAGATCACCAAATTCAAATCTTATCGGTACTGCAGCACTAGCCTCGAGAACTTGCAACTCAACTATATCAGTCGATATATTTGGGGTAAAAACCTTTTTCAAATGTTCAGCAAATAAATTTCCTTTTTCGGTATCACTCCTTGCCCAGCCTCCAGCTGAAGTTCGCAAGGGAAGCTTACGTAAGACTGGCCTTTTAAGGTTTCTACAAGCACGCCATAACGAATAATTTGATTGAGGAGTTGCGTCTAGGTCTCCCAAATAGTTTTTCAGGGATGCTACTCTTCGAGATTCCAGCATGTCTCTTAGCCGGTTCGTGCATTCTTTAAGTCTGCTTTTGAGTTGAGGAGATCTCTGTGATTGCCATTCTCTACGAATTTTTCTTTTTTCAGCCAAGAGCCGTTCGATATCTGCAGAATAAATTTGATTGTATCTAGCTAATTGTCGGGTTATTGTTGAATGTTGGGCAGCTGATTTGAGGTTTTGTTCAAAATCAAGAAGACTTTTCCGAACAATGCGTACTAAGATACTTTCTATATTTCAACCAATTAATGCTTGTGGTAGTCATTGCTGATATGATGTTTTGTTTGTCCCATATATAGACGATAGTGGGTGAATGATCTGAGGATAATTCAAGTGACGCTTCAGTTTTAATCGTTTCTCTTGGAATACCCTTAATCACGCCAAAATCAATAACATCCGGTATTTTTTGTCGATCAGTAGGCCAATAGGTGGGTTGTCCACTCGATATCACATTCAGACGCATTCTTGAAATTGTGTCAAACAAAACACGACCTTTTGGAGTTATTAGGCGTGATCCCCAAAACGTATGTTTAGCGTTGTAGTCGCCTGATGCTATGAAACAGGGACCTACTGATTTGAAGAAATCGCTGTATTGACTCTCTGATATTTGAAACCTAGGAGGTGAATAAATCGAAGAAATAACTAAGTTTTGATGAAATTCTTCAATACAGATGTTTGTTGCTTGTAGGTAATCTTCACAAAAATCACACAGTAAATAATGTTTGATTCGAGCCTTTATTAGTATTGCTGAACCACCACATGCTCTGCCACGGGGGTCTTTGGTGTCATATAAAATATAGCCATTTATTTTAAAAAAGTGAGTTAAGTGAGTCTCTGCAACCAGCATGACATCAATTTGTTCCTTCTTAAGGAAGTACTCGAGTTCATTTTTGTGTTGGCGCAAGCCGTTTGCGTTCCAGAAACATATTTTTAAACAGTTCATGGTTTGTTAAGTAACGCCTGCAACATAGTAGATTGCATGCGTACCATTTCTTGCATCATGCTGCTCATAGAGCTCATAAAACTGTTTATCGAATGCACTAATGTCTCGATGCTTGCTTCGAGACGATTAAAATTACCAGATGGTGTTTGTTCTTTAGGATGCGATTGCAAATTAGGAGTAGAATTAGTTGTCGGTGTCGCTTTATGTACTGCAGTATGATTGGTTTTTACCATATCAGCGTATGAAACATGTTGTGTTGTTGGTTGGGCTAACTGAGGATAATGAGCATTTGCTCGATATTGTTGGTGCTTACCAGGAGTATTTAGTTTTTGAGTGGTTTTCCTTACCATGGAAAAAACTAGACAGCCTCTGTAGTTAGCAGTGTGGTTTCCACCGCAATTGCTACATTTTTTACTTTCGAATCATCCCTTGCTTTGTCGCATTGGGCGGAACAATGTAGCTCGCTACATACAACGCAAACCGGAGGCAACTTACAGTAAGCCCTAGTATGACCATATTCTTGACAATTTAGACACTGGACAGCTCCTGGACGCTTATGCGGCTCCTTTACAGTTATTTTACGGTGTAATAGGTATTTCAGATTGTAAATGGGGTGCATTTCGTTCTTCTTCAATCTGATATCTCCAGGTTCCAGTTCAACGCGAAATAGTGGTTGGGGGGCACGTTCCCGGTTACGGAGATTATCTACACTTTTTATTTTAAAACCCGCTTTTTGGAGTCCGGCTCTTATTTCAGCTGGATCAACGTATGAATCTACACCTTTAATGACTACCTGTAGACCTTTACTACTCTTCAGCTGATAGGTATAAAAGTTCTTTTTGCAGTTTTAGAACTCGCTTATTGCTTTACGATAACTACTTTCATCAATAAATTGTATTTTTGTCTCATCAATGTTACCGCGCTTAATGGGAATTACATAAAATGAATTCTCGCCAATAATTGTAATTAAATTTTTTATTAAATCGTTTGAATTTTTCTCCCTTAAATAAACTGGAGGTGGTTTGAACGACTTAATTGCCGTTTTATGTACACTCGTTTCACTATCTAAGATAGCAAAACGATTATGGGAATTTATTCCGGTAGAGTCCTTGTCTTTTTGTACTTTAGCCATTGGTGCAATCTGCGAAGATTTAGGGCTTCGACCTCTTTTCAATACAGTTATGTATCTGTCCATTCCCACTTGCGTCTTGGGTTTTTCTACACTATCCATATTATCTTTGGCAATACCGTGTTCAGAAGGCGATTTGTTTGTAGTTATTTTATTGTCATCGCTTAGTAAAAGTGAAGAACAAGATTGGGCACGTATAACTTGCGTAGCATTAATACACAAATTATTTTCAGTTTTTTTGCTTTTATTTAATTCAGCATTGTCAACATTTTTGTTGCTTAAATTAAACAGGCTCATTAGCCTTTATTGTTTTTATTTTATTTTAAAAGTAGCAATTCAATATGCCGTTGTACAAAATAAAGAAAAGGGGAAAAAAAAAGAAAAAAAAATATTTTACAAACAACTTTGTTGTTGTATTATAACAGGTTTGTTTTTTGTTTTTGTTTTAAATTGTTCACACAATGTATGTTTTGTTTTTTGTTAATGCGAGCTTAAAAAAAATCGCGCCCGCACTTATCAACGCCAAAAACAGAACAGAAACAGATTTAAAACTAAAAATAAAAACAATGTTTCCCATATCACATTTTGTAGTTTGACTACAACCATATAATTTAACCATAATATGCTGCTCTTAGATTATGGTTACCTCAACCATGTTTTTTCTTTGCGTGTAGCGCTTTGAAATTTTGCACCAGTAATCTCTATATTAACATACATAGTTTAAATAAAGATAGACTGGATTGGAATAGTAGGCGTGGTACCTCCTATACAAAGTGATAAATTATTATCGTTTACCTAGAAACTGCAATAGATAGAACATGAAGCTTTGCACGAGTAACTCCTATGTTAATGCGCATTGTCTACCAAAATACAAAAGGGATTGAGGCAGTGGGCATGGTACCTCCTATACAAAGTTCAAAATTATTATTATGTACCCAGAAAACGACAATATGTAGAGTCCTTAAACTTTGCCCAAGTACTCCTCCTACTAATGTGCATAGTATTTCAAAATACAGACTGGATTAGGATAGTGGGGGTGGTACCTCCCATAAAAAGTAAAAAATTATTATCGTGTTAATACGTATAGTCTAGCAAAAAACAGATTGGAACAGTAAACGTCGTATATTGCATATAAACTAAAACATTTTTGATGTGAGAATACTCGTAGAGTGCGTTTTCGAGTTAAAGGTTGACCATACTTTTCTTTTAAGTGTTTATTGTATTTTTTGTGGACGGGTATAGCGTAGCACATCCCCGATGTAGTTCGATAATTAAGGAAAAGTAGTGGAAATATAAAATTAATTAATCTTCTCCATTGCTAGAAACGTCAAATCCATATAAATGGTGTTTTTTATAGCGGTATAGAACTTTAAGTTGGCATTACTTTTCAAGATGGCGACCGATTTAACAACTGTCAAGTGATTTATTCTCAGTTTGGTTTGGCAATTCATCATGAATAGACTCACGCCTGAACAACGCTTGCAAATAGGGCCCAAAACGAGATTACCGTTGTTCCCGATTTTCATAAGCGAATTTTGTTTAGCGATGAAGTGCACTTCTGGTTGAATGGCTACGTCAACAAACAAAACTGCCGATCTTGTGATTTAACACAAGAACGGTGATTTAACACTTTCTGTGGGGCTATGTAAAGTCATTGGTCTATGCGGCTAAGCCACAAACGCTTGACCATTTGGAAGACAACATTCGCCTTGTTATTGCCGATATTCGGCCACAAATGTTGGAAAAATTCATTGAAAATTGGACGTCCAGATTGGACTACATCCGCGCCAGACGTGGCGGTCATATGCCAGAAATCATATCAATCCATCGTTGTTTTATTGCAACTTAAAGTTCTATACCTCTATAAAAAACACCCTATATAATCCAAATATATTATTTTAATTATTTTTATATAGAGTTTGGCATTTCGAACACTAAGGCAAATTAATTAATTCACAATCACCTTATAGATAGATTCGTCTCCGGATAGATAATTGAAATACTTTAAAATCTTGCCTCGTTTGGTTCATTTGGCATAACTAGTAATATGCACTCAGTGTAAATTTAAGATTATGCCTATAATACCTCAAAATCATGTCTTATAACTAGAAATTTGGATTTTTCCTACTTTATAGATTTAATAAACTTTTCGTTTGGTTTATTAAGTTTTGGGCGTAAGAATCTGCGTTTTTATTCAGAAACTTTGGTTGAGCACCACTGAAATAGCAATATGGATATGCTTTCCCCATAGTAATGTATTTCTATTATATATTTTAAATAATATTTTATAATTTTTTCATAAAATATTTAAAATATTTATTTAATAATTTTTATTTATTAATTTTAAGGAATTAATAAATAATTTTTATTTAATTTGAATACTTTGTTTATATTAGAATTCTTCTCTGTCTATCCCTCCTCTTATCTGCAGGTATCACAAAGAGACCAACATAATGGACCCAAGTGAGCTATTTCATTCCACTTCTCTTTCTCCTCCTCTATGCAAGCTGCCTGCTTAACCTAACATAACCTTATATTAGAATTATAAACAAACAATCTGTGTTCAATTACAGTGTCTGCGTTCAAAAGATAAGACATCAAAACTACGATTTCTTTGGGGATACTCTTTCATTTATAGCTTTTTTGTCATAATTGTTGTTTTAGCTCACATGAAAATACACACTATGACCAAAATTTTTTTATGAAAGTGCTACTATATAGAAGAAATTGGTAGTGTAAACTTATTTTACTCCATTGACTTTTGCAGCATCAGTTTTAATAGTTAACAAGTAAGAGTACTATATTCGGCCGTGCCGAATCTTCTATACTCTTCACTGCGGTGTTTTTTTTATACAGAATTAGTTACAAAATTGGTTTAATTTAAGAAACAAAATTTATTGAAGCATAAAAAAAGAACTTCGCGTTATTTCCACTAACCAGCAATATTTTGTAAAAGGTATATGTATGTGTAAAGGTATGTAACGTATCCTAACCATGTAAAAATTGTATAGAAAATTTTCTTGTAAAAATTTTATCTAAATTATTTTTGTAAAATTTTTATAGAAAATTGTTTTATAAAAATTAGGATGAATTTTACAGAAAATTGTTTTTGTAGAAATTTAGTGGCAATTTTTTTTTTTGTAAAAATTTTATATTACATTTTTTTAAATTTTATAGAATTTTTTTTTTAATTTTATAGAATTTTTTTTTTTAAACATTTTATAGAAATTTTTATTTTAATATTATAGAAATTTTCTTTAAAAAAAAAATGGTATATACAATATTTTTTAAAAAGTTTCTATAAAATTTTTACAAAACTTTTTTTTTGTAAAAATTTTATAGAAAATTTGTTTGTAAAAATTTTATAGAAAATTTTTTTGTAAAAATTTTATAGAAAATTTTTTTGTAAAAATTTTATAGAAAATTTTTTTGTAAAAATTTTATAGAAAATTTTTTTGTAAAAATTTTATAGAAAATTTTTTTGTAAAAATTTTATAGAAAATTTTTTTGTAAAAATTTTATAGAAAATTTTTTTGTAAAAATTTTATAGAAAATTTTTTTGTAAAAATTTTATAGACAATTTTTTTGTAAACATTTTATAGAAAATTTTTTGTAAAAATTTTATAGAAAATTTTTTTGTAAAAATTTTATAGAAAATTTTTTTGTAAAAATTTTATAGAAAATTTTTTTGTAAAAATTTTATAGAAAATTTTTTTGTAAAAATTTTATAGAAAATTTTTTTGTAAAAATTTTATAGAAAATTTTTTTGTAAAAATATTATAGAATATTTTTTGTTAGTTTTTGTAAAAGTTTTATTAAAAATTTTTTGTAAAAGTTTTGTTGTAAAATTTTTTTTATTTTTTTGTAGATTTTTTTTGAAAACATTTTTAAAAATTTTATGGTAAATTTCGTGGAAAACTTTTACTAAAATTTTTTTTTTTAAATTTATTGTAAAAATTTTTCTGGAAATTTTTTTTTTTAGAATTAAGTAAGAAATTTAAAAAATGTAAAAATTCTATTAAATAATGAAAGATTTAGTAAATATTTACAAGATATTCTCTTTGAAACTATAAGTTAATTTACTATTTTTTTATTTTTTATTCAATGTAATTTGTTTTGTAATCGAGTCGCTTCTTTTACATTATTTTTTAATTAAAACTCATATTTCTTTGAGATAAGAAGGCACTCCGGTTTTAGTTTTCTCAAAAGAGTTTTTGACGGTTTTCTTCAGGATCATAAAATAAGCACAAGACCTTTTAGGGTTTCGAAATTATTTGATGTGGGTGACGTCTTGTGAAACTTTTTTTTTCTATTGCCGTTCCAGCGAAATCATTTGGTTAAACCATAAAGTTTGATCTTATACACCGGCTTAGTAAGTTTTATTTGAGGAGCTTTTTGCACTGATGACTAACAAATTTGTGCTTGAATGAGATTTCTTTTCTAGCACTACAAACTTTTTTTTCTTATGCACCCATCTAGCACTTTATAGACTTTATTATTTAAATTATAAAAGTTCAACCATTAGCTTAATTTCCTTAATACTTAAATGAAAAATAGAAGTAATTTGGAGTCAGTCTTTCCACTGCCTTGTCTCCAAAGACTAAATAGTTGTTGTTGTGCAACTACTTTGTTTCGTAACATTATTAGCATTTATTTTTATAAAACTTAAAATTTTGTTGCAATAATTTTTCTTCCAACAAACAAAAGAATGCTGTAACTCTTCGTCAGAGTTAAAGAAAAATGGTAAAGTATAAAAATAAAACTTAAAAAAAAAAAAAAGAAAGAACAATGTTATTTTAAACATTTCCTCAAGTGTAGCGTTAACAACATAACAATCCAAAAATAGTAAAAATATGTTGCACTTACACTTACACGCTCAAACACATAACAACATACTCAAGAAATGAAAAAATGGACTTAAGAACTAAACACTTAGTGCAACAGCCAGCAAAACCAAAGGAAAAAAATGTCAACAACATTTTCCTTCACCCACATTTTTCTTTCGTATCGTAAGCTCATGCAGCGTTACGGTATAAAATGAAAAGGAAAATAATCTGAACAGCAAAATTCTCTAAGAAACGAGGACAACAGCAAAATTTTTTTTTAAACTTAACAATATAGAGCAAAGAATTCCTTCTACAAACAACAAATTTAAAAATAAATGAAATAAATTCTAAAGATTGAAGCAACTAACTTGTCTATATGGTGAGCATGGTATTCTTCAAAAAAACAAAAAAAAAAAGAAGTTGAGCTGTTCAGAAAATAAACAAGAATCTCGAGTACAACATGATTAAAGAAGGAAAATTGCAGACATTAAAATTGCCTTAAGCCACTTGTTTGCAATAACTAAAGTAACAGCAGTTTGCAACAACAGCAACACATAAACATTTGCAATATTATTTCCTTAAATAACAATATGTAGGAAAAAAGATCTTGTAAATATAAGAGATTAAGTGTGTTTTTCATATGATGCATAAATGCATTTATGTATGCTTCAGTGAAAAAACGAAGGTTGCCTCATAAGGAGAGTGCTACTCTGTCAGTCTGGGTGTTTTCTGATAGTTTTGTCGCAAAAAAAAACTAATTTATCAAAAATAGAGAAAAAATATCACTAAATCAAATATTAGTGTTAGAGAACAAACTGTGCAATTTTTTAAGTCACGGCAAAATAACCATATACGGACCCCACTACGTCATAAAAGACCAAAAAAAAAAGACCCCTGTCTCCCAGTTTTGCCCAAAGTCCTCCAGGTTTTTTTTTATGGGCCCTCAAAGATGTGGGGCCTCGATGTCATTTTTGCAAAAAAAATGATCATTTCCTGAAGCTCATATTTTGCAAACCGTTTGAAATTTTGATATACTCTCTGAGGCAAAGTTGTAGCTCTTGTCATAAGGAACAAGAATTGTTAACTTATAAAATCAAAAAAAAACTTAATCTTCAAGGTCAAAATCGCAAAAAACTTTAAAAAATTCAACTTTTTTTACCTTTTTTCCCCTGTTCAGGTCTATAGGTAGCAAACCGTTCAAAATTCAAGAAAACAATCAACTACAAAAATGAACCTAAGATCTCAGTAAACAACTTTCTAGAACATATGAACTTCCTAGGAATGATTCTTAACACCGTTTAGGTAGCCGCAAAAGTTTTTCACTTCAAGGTCAAAATCGCAAAAAACTTTAAAAAATTCAATTTTTTCCCCTGTTCAGGTCAATAGGTAGCAAACCGTTCAAAATTCAAGGAAACAATCAACTACAAAAATGAACCTAAGATCTCAATAAACAACTTACTAAAACATATGAACTTCCTAGGAATGATTCTAAACACCGTTTAGGTAGCGCTTATGTAGCCGCAAAAGTGAAAAACTTAGCTACATAAGCGCTACCTAAACGGTGTTAAGAATCATTCCTAGGAAGTTAATATGTTCTAAAAAGTTGTTTATTGAGATCTTAGGTTCATTTTTGCAGTTGATTGTTTCCTTGAATTTTGAACGATTTGTTACCTATGGACCTGAATAGGGGAAAAAAGGTAAAAAAAATTGAATTTTTTAAAGTTTTTTCGATTTTGACCTTGAAGATAAAGTTTTTTTTTTTTTGATTTTATATGTTAACAATTTTTGTTCTTTATGACAAGAGCTACAACTTTGCCTCAGAGAGTATATCAAAATTCCAAACGGTTTGCAAAATATGAGCTTGAGTAAATGATTTTTTTTTTTTTGCAAAAATGACATCGAGACCCCACATCTTTGAGGGCCCATAAAAAAAAACCCTGGAGGACTTAATTATTTAATATTATACTAATTACCCATAACGTTTTATAATAAAATATTAAAAACCTGGAGGACTTTGGGCAAAACTGGGAGACAGGGGTCTTTTTTTTGGTCTTTTATCAAGTAGTGGTGTCCGTATATGGTTATTTTTTTCCGTGTTGCACTGTGGAATTCACCAGAACTTAAATTGATATTTTTAAAGGTGTGCTTTTTGTATATTTACAAATTTACTTTTTATAATAATCCTTTGGTTAAATCTACCCTAAGCGAGTCCCTCTTCTATGACATTAAACTGTTCAAGGAGGCGAATTTAACCTATACAGGACCTTAAATATATTTATTAACTAAGCTTTTACTACAAAAGGTCTGCAGCACTAAAAACCAGCAATACTACTAAATAATCTCAAAGCATCGACAGCTAGAACCGAATAATTTCTCACCAGCGGAGTTTGAAGTCTTACATGCAACTGAAACTCTTGATAAATAGGGTATACATGCAGGTATGGCAATGAAAATGCACTATAATTAGACATAAATAATACTATGATAAATTTCTATTAATATTTGATCATCAAAATTACAATATTTGGTTTGAACTATATAATTTTTGCCAAACTTCAAAATCAAAATAATATAGTACTTATAACCATAATATATTAATCATAATATATTAATTATAAACAAAAGATGTTAAGTTTGTTCGTATATAATCAAAGTATGACTAATGTTAATCCTTTTCTTATATTGAACCGTTAAAAAATAAAGCAATAAATATAATTTAATTATTTTATTTTAAGCTTTAGGTCTTTAAATAATTTTATTTATATTTTTTCAATATTTCGCTACTCCTTTGTGTAGTATCATCAGGAAAAGTTATAAGATTAACAGTAATAAAAATTACAATTAAAAAGTAATTAAAAATTTTTTTTAAACTAACATATTTCAAAAAACAAATTTTGTCATAGACATATAAAAATTTGTTTAAAACAAGTATAACAAATATTAAATTATCTCTTATTTACTAAATGTCTGTAAACCTGAGCTATATTATCTGTGTCTGCCTTAAAATTAATTCTCTGTGTGTTTGATGTATAAATAATTTGTAACATTTCTAAAATACAACGACGTTTATAATTATTTTCTGAATTTAGAACTGCAACATTATCAAAATTGGGATAGTGATTTAAACTAGCACAATGAGAAGATAAAGCTGTTTTTTGCGAATTAATATTCCTATATTTTTGGTCTCATTTATGTCCTGCTATTCTAGTTTTAAGTTTATTTTTCGTTGTGCCTACATATACTTTATTACAATTTTCATTTCCAATTCCGTTACAAGGTATTTTATATACTATATTTGACAATTCTAATTTTTGGATTCCATCTTTAGTTTCACTGAATAATTTGTTTAGAGTATTTTGAGTCTTAAAAGCCATTTTATATTTAGTATTATCAAAGATTTTAGATTTTTCTAAACGTTCAGATATTTCTGGTACAAATATTAAAGATTTATAAATTTTTTGTTCTATAATATCTCTTGTATTTTGATTACTTCTTCTCCCATATTGATTTATTAATCTATTTGTTAATTGTTTTGGAAAATTATTATCATTTAAAATATTTCCTATTTTTTCCTTATTATTTTTATGGAATTCTTTATTACTAATTGCCAGAACCCTGTATATTAAATTTTTAGCCGCGTTCGTTTACAATGTTTCGAATAATAGTTAATAATTCTTCCGGAAGACGTTGGTTTTCGATACCAATCTATTAATATGTCATTGCCTCTCCTTATGAGTAATGTATCTAAATACGGAAGTCTAAAATCAGACTCTATCTCAACTGTAAATTTAATGTTAGGATTAAATTTATTAAATGTCGTTAGTAAATTGTCAATTGCCCTATCGGATATTATACAAAATAAATCATCTACATATTTAGTCAATATTATTGGTTTAATACTTAACTTTTCAATACTCGTGTCTAGTAATTTCTCCATAACAATATCTGCTACAATTGGGGAAGCAGGAGATCCCATAGGTAGTCTTTTCTGTTGTTTATAAATTTTATTATCGTATTTAAAATATCTGTTATCTTCAATACAAAATTTTAAGATACGTAAAAACAAACTTTTTTCTATACTTGTGTGTCTTTCTATGATATCCCACTTTTCTTCAATAGTACTAATTGCACCACTTTTATTTATTATGTTCACATATATCTGTTATTATATAGTTTGCTTATACAAACGGGCCTATCGCCTGTGACATTATATAGTTTTCAATATTATTTTAATCATTTACTTTAGCCATATAATGTTTATATTGATAATAATAAAATTTAATTATATTATGGTCATATTATATTATCATAGGCTTAAATTTAAAAATAATTATATTTATTATTTAATTAGGCAATAATATGGATCTAAATTAACAATATCATTATTAATATTGATATTTAAATTTTATAAGTCGAACTATTTATTAACATGCCTATGAAGTTCTAAAGTCAGGCTTAAACTCGTTTAAAAATCGAAGGGCACCGCGCAAACATGTTTTTACCTCACAAAGTTTGGATTGATGCTAGATTGGTATAAACTAAAAAAGAATGTTGGGGCTAAACAAATAAACAAAAATTTTCTCCCATTGTTACTTGTTGTTGTTGCTTCAAAGTAATAAATATTAAAAATAGAATTATCAAATATTAGGTTCTGCTAGACTTCGTTCTCACCAACTGAAGATAGATGATTGAATACAGATTATCTCGTATTACTTTATCTGAGTTTGGTTGTTTAAATCGATAATGTTTGCAACTTAACACCACCTAAATTAGATAGATGCAAAGAATGCTGGAGGCGAATGTAGCAATCAAGATAATGTATTACATTCTGCTAGTATCTAAAATAAAATTTTCCAGTTTTCATACCCTTCACCACAGGTAGAAAGAGTATACACCTAATTCTGTTTTTACACGGTAGATTGGTTCCAGAAACATCCGTGTAAAAAAAAACCGTGTAAAAAAAGACATTGATCATATACAAAAATAGGTGATTGGGCCTTATCTCTGAAACCTATTAAAACGAAAATTTTTTTTAAGAACAAGAAATCATGTTTATTTTTACACATACATATATGCATGTACATATAATATGTATTTGCACCGTTTAATTGCATCTTTAGTGTATGATGAAGACTTAACAGACTTAGGCAATCGTTCATTGAATTTTAATTTTTTTATAGTTCTTACTATGACTTCGTTTAAACCGAACATTTTGCCAAGAAATGTTGATTGAGCCTTCTCCATTTCGAAGCCGATCTCAAATTTCAATTTTGTTTTTTAAACAAATGGCTTTACGTTGTAGTTTTTTATTTGTAGTTTTCGTCGTCTTCTTTTAGTTGTTGCATTGATAGTTTAAAAAATATTAGCACATTTCAATTGCTTTAACAAGTAAAAATGCTCTAAATTTTTGATATAAAAATATTTCGCTAAACTTAAATTTTACAAATATAATCTAAGCTCAAAAGATTTTGAATCGTGCTAAATGGAATAAAATCGTGTAAAAAAATTTTTGTTAAATTAAAACTGTGTAAAAACAGAATAGGGTGTATAAAAGTTTGCCATTCCGTGTGTAATTTCTACAATATTCATATCCGATCCCCCAAAGTATATATATTCTGGATCCTTATACACAGAAAAGTTGATTAAGCTTTGATGTTCGTGTTGAAATACCTTTTTCCAAGGCACCACACGAGATACAGAAAATTTAAACCCACCAATCTGCCAGAAATAGTTTCGAAATATTTAGGATTGCAATTCAGCAACATCTGACCGTCCCATTAGAGGCTGCGGGCAAAAAACCATGATGTTTTCAGTTTTTTTTATATTGTAATGATACCCTTTTGCTTTTTTTGTTAAATAAATATTAGATCGCAAGGAGGGCATACAGATCTCGAGGGATATATAACCCACTGCGAGGTGCGATTTTATGCTTTTTTTTTAGGTTGGTATGGTTTTTCAGCTTAGAGTTGTATTAAAGGCCTTCGTAGAAAGCAATACACATAGAGGTACCCAATAGACCCACAGACATGTGCCCACTGGTAACCTGGAGCAGTCGATAGGTACATTGGGTCAATAGGATGAAATTTTTGTTGAGGATTTTTTTGCTTTAGTCTGTCCATTCTAACGCAATATAGATTGAGTTGGGTCCTAAGTTTTACAAAAAAAAAATTAAAAAAATTTTTATAAAAAATTTTCAAATAAATTTTACAAAAAAATTTCAAACAAATTTTACAAAAAATTTAAAAAAAAAATTCCAAAAAAATTAAAAAAAAATATTACAAAAAAATTACAAAAAAAATCAAAATATTTTACAAAAAAAAATTTTAAAAAGTTTCATATAAAATGTTTACAAAAGATTTTCAATGTGGAATAAAATTTTATTAAAACTGGAATAAAATATTTACAAAAAATTTTAATAATACTTTTACAAAAAAAAATTCAATAAAACTTTTACAAAAAAATTTTCAATAAAATTTTTACAAAAAATTTTTAATAAAATTTTAACAAAAAATTTTTAATCAAAATATTACAGGTGATGAAGAACAGCACAGCTTTTTTTAATACTTTCGTCCCTTAAACTTAATCAATTTTGTACCCATATCTGTAAAAATAAAATCACAGTGGTGAAGGGTATAGAAGATTCGGCATGGCTGAATATAGCACTCTTACTTGTTTCTTAAAAAATTAATCACACAATTTGTAATAAAAAATATTCTTTACATTTAGAGAGAATAAAAGAAAACTTAAGCCTGACTTCAAAATTTCATCTGCATATTAGTTTTATTATTATTATTATTATTATTATTATTATTATTATTATTATTATTATTATTATTATTATTATTATTATTATTATTATTGTTATTATTATTATTATTATTATTATTATTATTATTATTATTATTATTATGTTTATTAATAAGGTTCAACTTTAACTCTATATTTTAATCATTTTATGTTACTCTTATTTTATCGTAACCTCAACGTTGTATTTTATTTGCGTGTAAAAAATCTAGCCTTTACATAAAAAAATTAATTTCTATCAATTCTTTAAACAGTTAAATCGCCTTTTGAACTTGTTTTTTAAATATATAATTGTATTTTCATTTTTGAAAAATTAAGCCAAATTGTTAATATTAATTCTACGTTAAATAATAATAAAGGATAATTAATAAACTCACACCCCTCTTATGTATATAAAATCTGTTTTTATCGCACCCAGTTTCTTTTTGAATGAAAAATTATACTTCGTCGAAAACTCCACAAACATACAAAAATGCATTTAATTTAACATTTTTTTACTTGTGTAATTCTGTGAAGGTCTTTTACGATATAAAATATGACAAAGAACCTTAACGTGTATAAAAATGAAAGGCGCCAGAGCCAAGTTTGCAATAAAACGGGGGAAAAAAGACATTAGAAACATGAATAATTTTCAAGTATTTAACAAGCTCTAAACCACCAGGGCACTCAGCGAAAAACGCAACGAGCATAATATTTAATGTTCAACACAGAAATACATACATATTTTTGTTAAGCACGCATTCGTTTTTCTTCC
This sequence comes from Phasia obesa, assembly GCA_949628195.1. Taxonomy (NCBI): domain Eukaryota; kingdom Metazoa; phylum Arthropoda; class Insecta; order Diptera; family Tachinidae; genus Phasia; species Phasia obesa. The sequence goes on along the minus strand of OX451216.1, from coordinate 137,297,954 downwards.
ACAGCAACATACTGAGAAGCACATACGGGTATGAAATATAACGCACATACTCAGGTATACTTACATATAAAAAAACAAAAAAAAACCTTTCAGTTGTCGCTGAGGCGTATACTTTATTTGCTATCTTAGAGGGGGGTCTTTAGGATATTTGTACAATAATAGAACCAACTGCTAGTCGAGCAGTTTGCTTTTAGAATTTATAAATATGCATTAATTTCTCCCAAATAATGGAGTATTTTTTAAGTTTGATCATGGAAAGCAGCCACTAAATATAAAAATTACTCCAGCTATTGCTGTAAAGTCAATAGATAATGCTGCTCCATTAACACTATTCCCAAAAGGAATATGTAATATATTATTTATTAGTTTTCTCTAAATGTTCATTCAACTCTTCGATCTGTTTTGTGGCCCGTACTAAGAATATTACGCCTGTACAATACAAGTGTCGTTAATTAGCAGCTGGTCACGTTATTGTTTGAAAACATAACTACTGCAAAAATCTGTTTGAAGAAATAATTTAAATATCAAGAAAAGAAAAATGAAAACATATAAGATTGGTTGTTATTATTACGTGATGGTACGTTTAAGCGTTGACAATTTACGTCATTAACGTCAAGTGAAGTAACAGCACTTCCATACTACTTACCCACACACAAACTAGAAAAACTGCATACATTTATATTTTACATTTATACACACATTAAAATGCATTTTATATCAAGCATATATTTAGTAGTGCATTATAATTCTTTGCCGGGTTTTTATAAAAGGAAGACTGAAAAGTATTCAAACTAAGGTTTGTGCAAATTCTTACTTAAATTTATCGTCTTGGACTTCGTCGGAATTCTTTTATTTATTTCTGTCTTTCAACGGTTTAAACAAATTATGATTTTCTTAAAAATAGTATACTTTCGCAAAATATTGCGCAATAAATTCCTACATGTGTTGCAGTGTCTTTAATACACAGAACATAGCCCTTGTGAATTGAACTGTTAGATTCATTAGGAACAATACTATACCTCAATGTATTCAAACGACTTTAATTTCATTATTTCCGACCGGTACCAAAGGGATAATAATTTTAGTAATTCGAAGAGGTCGATTAAAATTTCAAACTTCCATCTCAAAAGATAAAAACAAAAATATTTTCAAGGCATCCCTTTCTATTCCATAGAATTTTTGAGAAGTCATACAAGAGATATAAAACTTTATCTAATTATAGGTTGCCAGTCTACACTTATTTTAGACAGTCTAAACAAACATAGAGCCGACAATAAGATATCTTTGTGCTGAGTAACTGAACATGAATAGCATGTACACAGAAAAAAAATATTGCACCAATTAATGGTTTTAATTAGTTCCACATACAATTGCAATAAATTTCTTATTTGATTCAATTATATTCTTAATTCAGAAAGTAAAAAATAATATTCCAATTAAGTAAATAATTAAATTAATAAAAAGTTTAAATAAATGTATCTGTACAAACATTAAGCGAGTGATTGGATACAAATATTCCTTATCATATCCAGTGGCTGTCCTAAAGAGAAGTCTAGTAATATCTTGATTATTAGTTTTTATCGTCCTTGAAGGGCTCTGTTATGACTAACATACGAAAAGGTTTTAAATATACACAGAAAATATTTTTTACCCCAATTTATTATTTAATTGATTCAATTATAAAATTAATTAAGAAAGAACAAAATAAAATTCTAATTAAAGAGATAATTGAACCAAGAAAACAATTAATTAAATTTGTATCTGAAACTAATAAAAACTTTAATTTTAGTTAGGTTAGTTTCGATATGGTTTACCAGACATTAAATACTTAAGCTATCGTTAATCATTAGAAAATGCTGAGATCGGGCAATGTAGGTTTTGTGCACTACACGATGGTGCCCAGAGCAAGTAATATATCTTAGAGTTTATTTACTAACTCTAAAGGGTTGAGATGAGTCTTGGCTTTAGTATTTCTGTTTTTGACTGCTGTCACTCAATAATTTTAATATTAGGTTGAGCTTTGGGATTTCGTCTGATAAAATTGCTTAGAGCTCATTTACTATTACCGAGGAATGTGAATCTTCTCTCCTTGAACTTGATAAATATTTCCTTTTTTAGATTGATTTCGTGAACATACAAGTTGTACAACAAATAACTCGGGCCTTACGACAATAAATTTTGTAGAATACTTCCGTTCTGTGTGTTCTTTTAACCCTTACGCGGTACTCTCCGTTACTTTCATTGAGAAAGGAGTAGAGTAATGCTAAGCTAGGTGGTGAAATAAATGATTCGAGAAAAGATTGACACTGGAATTGACTGAAAGTTGGGTCCTGCCAATTACAATATAATATTTATAACATTAGATAGTGCTGGACAATCATGCACACAAAATTTCGCTTAGTAGTTAGCTCTAATAGGAGTTTTTGAGTCATAATATTTTAATCTCTCATCCGAACTTTCTACGTTTGTTGCTTATTAATCTAAATAAATAAATTACAATAACGATTCTACATAATTATCTGCGTCAAATCAGCACCACTTATTTACATATAAAATAATTGGTATTTCATCGTAGAAATCTGATATATTGAGATCTGTGTTCTGAGGTGTTAATCCTATTATTATATAAAGAGGATCGACTCTTTAGCCCAAGGCTAAAGCTCCTCATAGAGAGATAAGCATATAATAAAACTGTAGCTTGCATTGTATCGAAAATCTGAATATTAGTGAAGAAGCTAGTTTTATGTGATATATAGGGGATTCCACGCATTAGTTGAAGCAAGAACTTTTGTGAACTAAATTAAAAAGACTTACTGTATACGGCCAAGGGTTATAAATATTCACTTTGGCATCAGCTGTGTAAAAAGTAGAAGCTGAGCAAATGACCCGGAAAGATGTTGTAAACGTCACGAAATTAATTGCTTCAGATTGTCCAGAGCTCTTGCTCTTTGTTAATGTAAGCCTGATGGCTACCAAATATCTTCTCCCCACTAGAATGCCCCAGATCTACCTATAGTTCTTATTTAAATGTTTCTAATATTAAAATGTCGAAAGAAATTATAAGTTTGCCATCATAAAACTTAAACCATTAAATTCAAGTATTTGTTTAAGTAGGTTTGCACAAGCATGTGTTATGCCTGCACATTGGTGTCATATTATGCATTTTTCTTGAGGTATTATAACACATATTATTTAAACATACGTCACTTGGATTCTTTTTTTTTTTTAGTTCGTAAATTTTTATTTTACTTTTTCTTTCTGCTGGAGCTGTAGATATGTTTAGATAAGTTTTTGTAAGTACAACATTTTGGCTGTACAGTGAGGCTTTTGGCATGAGTGTAGGTGACATTTTTTGTAACAGTCATCAAAACACAGTGGTAATAATGATATACAAAGCATATGATTTATAAAACTTATATTAACGATAACCATGAGAAGAATTTCGGCTCAATATTTATGGATTTGTTATCATTGATTAAATTCCGCAAAGTATGCTGTCATTTATTAAATATTCACACTTAGTCCAAATTGTAAATTAATATTATGAAAAGTATTTTACTAACAATAATTTGGCATCCAAATTTCTCAAATTATTTATTTCTAAAATATTTTTAAAAAGCATTTTATTTATATTTTTTATCACACTGAATGGTTTACTGCATTTAGTTATCTCATGCGTACATACCACTACCTATCTATTTCTAGTTTTGGTGCCATGTTGCTAATAATTTTACAAGAAGTACTCTCAAATCTGTTCTAAATATGCATATGTATATAGAAGTTCACTATCATTTGCAAAATTATACATACACAAAGACACACATACCTACGCCCCCCCACTCATAACTACTCTGACAATCATTTTTCCACATGCATCCGTTCAAGAAAATTATATGAGTGGCTGTGTATTACAAGTGTAGCGCATAAATTAGAACATGTGTTCACATTTTTCTTATATTTAACAACGTAAACACTATTATGAATTTAATTTTCTCAACTGTACTCGTAATTTTATTTTTTCTTTAAAAAAAAAATATGCAAAAATTTATGAACGATTTTTATGAAAGAGGAAAATACTACGTTTTTTAGTGGTTTAAAATGTTTTTGGTTTTTCTTAATATTAGACAATCAATTTAAATATCTTTTTTTAAAGTCTGACACAAGACCACATACTCAATTTACAAAAATGGTTGAAGAAATAAATAAATAAATCAGTCGAGTTCCTTACTATGATCTGTGGAACTTAAAAATACACTTCTTTAAATTTTAGTAATTGTTGTTATAGAGGCCATAGTAATTAATACACTTTCTATAAAAATGTACATGGGCCTACCTATTGCGGTTCAAAAAATAAGGTAATATTAGTGAAAAACATGTCACTGATGGAACACCCTTTATATATTAGTAATTGTTACAGCGGCCGAAGTATAACAGCAAGAGTAAATATTTAAAGAGTCTACCTATTACAGTTCAAAAAATAAGGCTATTTACGTACAAATCATGTCTCTGTTGGAACACCCCTTAATTTTGTTATTTGTTATAGCGGCCATGGCAATTCTCTTTCTATGAATATATCAAGAGTCTACCTATAACTATTAAAAAAATAAGTTGGTATACGTGAAAAACATGTCACTGTCAGAATAATTTTTAGTAATTGTCATAACTGCCATGGTAACCCATCTTCTATAGAAATTGTAAGAGTCTACCTATTACGGTTCAAAAAATATGTCGTTATACATGCGAAAGACGTCACTGTCGAAAAACCCTTTAAATTTTTATTTTTTTTATAGTAATACACCATTTGTGAAAATTTCAAAAGTCTATCTGTTATGGTTAAAAAATTAGTCAATGTGCATGCAAATCACGTCACTGCCGGCACACCCTTTAATTTTTACTATTTGTTATAGTGGCCATAGTAATAGACATCCTGTAAAAACTTCAAGAGTCTACCTATTATCGTTCACAACGTATGCCATATACATACAAATCACGTCACTAACGGAACACCCGTTAATTTTTAGGTTATAACGCTTATAACGCGAACATAGTTTAAATCACTGCAAGTTTTAAGTTGTTGCTTCCTATAGCTCAAGAAATAAAGACATAAAGGCAAATAACACGTCTCTATCGGAACACCCTATACGTTTTAGTACTTGTTGCTATAGTGGCCAAAGTTATACACCTTCTGTGGAAATTTCAAGAGTCTAACTATTATGGTTCAAAACTTAGGCCTTATACAAGCAAATCACACTACTATCGGAACACCCTTTAATTTTTAGTTTTATTTTTTACCGAAGCAGATCACTAACTTCATGGATCCCTTTTCGTCACGATTCGTTCCTCAATGATTTTTGGCGTCCGACTGGAAATTTACAAAAACTTACTTTCACTGAGACTCGTGATGTCACTGGACTTTTACTCTCGACTGTAGTGATTTCGGACTGGCGACTGATACATGTCGACATTCTTCCTCATCACGGGAACACTTGCTTAAGGCTAGGTCTTCACAGCATCTCCATATAATATGTACCTGCCCATCATTCAAAGCCTTTTTTATGTTATTCTCTTTCCAAGCACAGTCTGAGAGTATCGGCTTACCGCAATTTTTATCTTGGCCAGATAATACTTGAGATTCCGTGACGTATACTAGCGCAGTTAAAAATTTGTAGACACCCAGATTATATCCAAGCTCCTTGTTGGTCTTCCTTCCAACTTGTAGTAAAAAAATTCCAGAGTCTTTGGTGGGAATCGAACTCACAACCCCGGACTGATGTACTAGCATACTACCTACTAGCCCACCGAGCCACCCTTTAAAAGCATAAGGGCTGAAACACTTTGGCCAACGATTTCACGGCATTACGTACGTGGCTTATACCATCGAAGTTCATGGATTTACCAGTAAAGAATTGTAAATCATATGACGACATTCATTTTATTGAGAGATTTATTTTCCAATTAAGCCAACACCCTTGTCATGAAGTGTTTCAAATACAAAGTGAAGCCTTTCTTGTCTCCAAAAGCAAAACATTTTTGTAAACGGTGATTGACGCCGGTCATAACGGTTGAGTCGGTACACTCATCAGCTTCTTAAGCTGACGTAAATTACATCATCTACGAATTTCGTTTTGTAAGTATCTGTGAATATTTCATCATCAGTAATGAAATCCTTGTAGATTTTCATGACATCGAGGTATAAAAATTAAAAATAAATTTCAGTATCACACGGAGATGACACAAATTGCGGGAATCCAGAGAAGATGTTTGCAACGAAAATTAAGTAAAAATTTATATATGTTTACATACATATATGTATGTATGTAAATTCCCGAAACAATTAATTATAAATTTTTATTATTTTTTTTAAGTAAAGGGTGTTTTTTATAGAGGTATAGAACTTTAAGTTGCAATAAAACAACGATGGATTATTCGATTGACATGAATTTTATTTATCCGAAAGATAATCTTGTGGCATTACATTTTAAATATGATTTCTGGCATATGACCGCCACAGCTGACGCGGATGTAGTCCAATCTGGACGTCCAATTTTCGATGACTTTTTCCAACATTTGTGGCCGTATTCGGCAATAACACGGCGAATGTTGTCTTCCAAATGGTCGAGCGTTTGTGGCTTATCCGCATAGACCAATGACTTTACATAGCCCCACAGAAAGTAGTCTAGCGGTGTTAAATCACAAGATCTTGGAGGCCAATTCATAGGTCCAAATGTGTCTTTCAATAAATCTATTGTGGTACGAGCTGTGTGACATGTTGCGCCGTCTTGTAGAAACCACATCTCATGTACATCATGGTTATTCAATTCAGGAATAAAAAATTTGGTAATCATGGCCCTATACCGATCACCATTGACTGTAACGTTCTGGCCACCATCTTTTTTGAAAAAGTACGGACCAATGATTCCACCAGCCCATAAAGCGCACCAAACAGTCAGTTTTTCTGGATGTAACGGTGTTTCGACATACACTTGAGGATTACCTTCACTCCAAAGCGACAATTTTGTTTGTTGACGTAGCCATTCAACCAGAAGTGCGCTTTATCGCCAAACAAAATTCGCTTTTCAAAATCGGGAACAACAGTGATCACGTTTTGGGCCCAAAATTGCACTATTTTCAAGCGTTGTTCAGGCGTGAGTCTATTCATGATGAATTGCCAAACCAAACTGAGAATAAATAACTTGACAGGTGTTAAATCGGTCGCCATCTTAAAAGGTAATACCAACTTGAAGTTCTTTACCTCTATAAAAAACACCCTTTACAAACCAATAGACCGCGATGACATAAACAAAAAAAATAACAAACCCAAAAAAAAAAACAAATAAATAATATTTGTTTCCAAAAAAATTTTAGTTCTGGGTTAAAAACTAAATAGTTAAAACCAGCCATGTTGAATTTTTTGTTTATCGGGACCAAAGTAATATTACAAACAACTAAACTTTGTTCATCTCAACCATATAGTGTGGTTTCTGTGACCATAACATAGCCATGGTTTTTCTTTGCGTGTATGCTAGAAACAATAGGATATATTTGTCTAATGTCCAATGATTACATTTTTTAAATCATAAGAGGAATATATCCATCTCGTGGCCTTGCTAGTCAGAAGGAAATAGAAAACGTCAATATTCCGCCTGCTTGTTGGGAGTTTCATGTACTAAAGCTATTTAATTTCTACGAAAAACATGAAAATAAGGTAATTTCCATTTTGTAAAAATGTCCAATTTAAGTCCTTTTATAAACCGCATGTTTTTTTTTGAGGAATTTTAAAAATGTTTTATCTCTGCTCTTTATATTGATAAATTACCTGCACAATTATTAGCCTCTTCTAAATAACTTAACCGCAACATGAATGAAAAATTGTAAAACAAAAGAACACATATACGACGAATGTTGTAAGTTTTCATAGTGGGAGACCCTTCAAACTATATTCGTTTGAATGTAAGAAAGAAAACTAATTCCAGCTTATAAAAATAAATGGAACAAAAACTGCCAACCACAAAAACCATTGCATTTATTTTAGGATTTTCACTAAAAAATACCTAAAAACCAAAAATACACTTCACTACACTACACTACACTCACACAAAATACACTAGACTAAATCTTAAATAAATATTTACAACAATAATGTGTTTGAGAAATGTATGCGAAACAACACACATAAGCATACGTAGCTTAAAGCATCTGTATTAAAACAGATACTAAATGTTTAACAAAAGATACATTTGAAATGAAAACGAAAAAAAAAACACCAGAACCTGTTAGCGTGAACATAATTTAAAATAGCAACCCATTCACAAGAGTCTAAAGTGTATTTGATCTTATCTCGCATTAGGTTTGTTTAGCAACGACTATTTGTATATAAAATTAAGTAAAGATTTCAGCATGAATTCATTTAACAAAAGGATTTCGACATTGTTTGATTTAACATTTTCGGAATTACTACCAAAACTAACCAAACGGTAAATGTGTTGAATTTCAGTGTATGCGTAAGTGCACACACAAATTCATTTAGCTTTATAAACATGAGCGTAACGGGTGCTCTTCTCTAAGATTTAGTTTAGTTTAGTTTAAAAATAAAATATACTTGAATTTTTAGTTAAAAATGTAGATAATATGCGATTTAATTTACAACGAATCGACAACCATCTAGTGATATCGTTTGTTATAAATTAAATAGGAAATAATTCTTGCAAAAAAACCGACTTCAAAACAGATAGAAGGGTACCAACTATAAACTAAAAATTTAAGAAGTAATCTGTACGAATTAGATCTAAACCAAATAAAAGATGCGCCAAAAAAAGTAAAGACTATGTGAATGTCAAGCCTCTCCCTATTACTGTTCTAAAGTTAAGCTATTTTCACCAGTATCCGTCATGTATGCGGACACCATTCAAGCCTCTGTCTATAACAGTTTCAAAGATAGGGTCGCTTAGATCAAATAACATTAAGCATTGGGACACCCTTTAATTTACAATTTTAAATTAAAGACCTGTTGTTATATCTACAGAGATTCTTTGTAAATTTCAACTCTCTGTCTATAACGGTTCAAAAGTTTGGCCATATATATCAAATTACACGAACTATTGGGACACCCTTTACATTATAATTCTAAATATTTATACTTTTATTTATACCAGAGAAACTAGTGGACATTCTGCCTAATTTTCAAGTGTTTCTGTTTAACAGTTCAAAGGATAGGGCCATATAGATGAAATTACATAATTTATGGGGACACCCTTTAATTTCTAAATTCAAATTGTATACTTGCTATAGTGAACTTTGCAATACAGGTTCCTTGTAAATTTCAGTAGTCTGTCTATATCAGTTTAAAAGTTTGGCCACATACATAGAATTACATTAACTATTGGGACACCCTTTTATTCACAAATTCAAATTTTATACATTTTGTTATATGGCTGAGTTATGTGGTTACATACACGCAAATAAAAAACATGGTTATTGTATGGTCACGGCAACCACACTATGTTCTCTGTAACAATAGATGTTTGCTGTAAACAAATTATAGTTATTTCGAACAATACTTTGGTCACGATAAACAAGTTTTTTGTTAACAGTTAATTATTCAATGGTTATACGCACTAAAAAAGCAACATGATTGATTTGAAACATATTAAAATTCAAACCACAACCAAATTATTTTTAATATTTAAAAATTATAAACATAATATATTATTATTAAACATAGTATGTTAAGTTTGACTTAAAATAAACAAGTAATGTTTGGTTTTAAAAATACATATTTTGGTTTTGACATTTTTTCAGTTCAGAAATATGTGTGTAAGCTATCGGTTCATCTAAAAACACAAAAACATTAAATACCCATTTGATGTCAACAAATAAATTTGTTTTTTATTATAAATGATAGTTTTAAATTACCAATATCAAACACATAAAAGGTAAGCAAAAATATCAAAATATGTATGTAAGTCTAAATGGAAATATTCGTGTATTTGTTTTTTGTTATTTATAAATATATTCATAGGTTGTCACATATAACCATTTACATGTTTCCAATTATATTATAGTATGTTTATATTATAAACATAACTATGGTTATATTTTACAATGTTATTTTTATGTTCCAACGACAACAATATTATTTTTATATATAACCATATAACTCAACCATAACATGTTGTTCTTAGATTATGGTTACCTCAACCATGTTTTTTCTTTGCGTGTACATAAAAAAGCAACATTCAGACGAATTGATAACCTTCTTCTTTTTTGAAGTCGGTTCAAAATATATAATTGTATGTATATCAAATATTGTTTTGTTAAAATCAAACCTAAATCAAATCTTCCATCAATGAAACTTTTTTATTTAGTTTTTTTTATTGATATCAAGCTTAAATATATAATCATTAAAATAGGATTACAAATAAATCTTTTATTTGCTTATACTTCTTCTGTTCACTTTAATTTAATGCTACGCCTAAATATATACTTCTTTATTTATATTAAAATATTATGTATTATAAAAAAATATTTAAGAATTTTTAAAATTTAAAGCCATTTTAACAACGTCTGGGTGCCCCGGTAGTCTAGTATGTAGTGTGCTAGTCTATCAGTCGGAGGGTTGTGGGTTCGATTCCCACCAAAGACTCTGGGTGTTTCACTACAACGAGTGAAGGTCTTCGATACTATGCTCGATAAATTAAGTTAGAATATAATTTGTAATTGTATTGTAACATTTAATAAATAAATAAATAACAACGTCTATACAAAAAGACTGAAGACCTCGTGTAGGACTGTAGTTAGAAGTCAAGCATTTAACACATCTATACATATACAAAATAAAATAGTAACTTATTTTCGTCTGCCTGTCTGTCTGTCTGCTTCTCTTTTGCGTTCGCATCACGTAAAAACTACTAGATGGGTTTTAACATTAATTCAAATTGTATAGTTGCTATAGTGGACTTTGCAATACAGGTTCCTTGTAAATTTCAGCTGTCTGTCTATAACAGTTTAAAAGTTTGGCCACATACATAGAATTACAATAACTATTGGGACACCCTTTTAGTTCCAAATTCAAATTTTATACTTTTTGTGTTAGCTGACTTAGCACTACAGGTTCTTTGTAAATTTCAGCGGTCTGTGAACAACTATTCAAAAGTTTGGCCATATACATCAAATTAAATGAACTATTGGAGCACCCTTTAATTTAAAATTTTGAATATTTATATATTTTATTATAGCGGTCATAGAAATCGACATTCTGTCAAATTTTTAGGTTTTGTCTATAACGGTTCAAAAGATAGGCCCAAATAGGTCAAATTATGTCACCTATGGAGACACCCTTTAAATTTTAAATTTATTTTTTTATTCATTTCTGCTGTTGAGACCTAAAGCGACACGCAATTTTTTAAAATTTTAATTTGGTGCCCTTTGCGGTTCTTAATACACGTAAAATCATGTATGTTGTATGGGGACACCCTTTAATTTTTAATATAATGAACTGTTTATAAAATGGGACCAACCTGAAATCATAAAATTTTAAAATCGGTTCAGAAATGGCTGAGTTCTGCGGTTACATACATAAAAAAAGCAACATTCAGACGAATAGATAACCTCCTTCTTTTTTGAAGTCGGTTAAAAACAGCGAAACATAACCCCTCTTTCGTCGATGCTCTATTTAGTCAATAGTGTTGGATACACTGCTGGATCAGATTGAGTGAAGTAATTTTAACCGTTTCAAAAAAAAAATCGAGGAACTTTAAAGCTCCTTTAGAGACTTGAAAAATTTCTTTAGTCCTTTGAATTTGGAGCCAAGATCATAAGAGCTTCCGATTTCTTAACACTTATATCACTCATAGCTATAGATAAAGCACTATTTTTAGTCGAACGTACCTTTGAGTCTTACGCGGTTTAAAACGATATAAGGTATTTTTTCTGTAAAAATATCTCATTTCCAAGAGAAAGTGGACAAAAAGCAGTGAAAGTACGCAATTTCCGGTTTAAAGGTACTGAAATTTTCGGTTTAAAACTGGGATATTTTAAACACGTTTGCGCACCTTTCTATTTTAAAAGTGGGATAATTCAAACACTGTTGCGTAACAGATGGCGCCAGTTGGATAAAATTTGTATTTGATTTGTATTTTTACATTGTGGAATTACATTGTTATTAAAATATTTTAAAAACCTCTTACAGAGGCTTACAATAAACTTAAAAAAACACCCTTTATTTTCAGTATAATTGTATAAATGTAAAACTGTTAAGTTTACTTTCTGAATACATGAATAAATGAACGAAAACCTTTACAATATTTGCATGAACACATCCATACATTAAAAGTTTACAAGTTCTAGGAGTTCTATGCGTTTGTCTGGCCAAGAGCAGCCAAAGTAGGATCTGCTTTACAAAACTAATTTGAAAGCAAAAAAAAATTTGTACTCTATTTAAATGGTTTAGGAGTAGAGTAGTTCTTAATTTGAGTAAAATGCCAACGTAAACCACATATGAGTAACAAGCAATTTTTTATTTTATTTTCTTTCCTTTTTTTTTTTTTTGTTTTAAGTAAATACTCCAACCATGTCTGGTCATGGTTAGAAGTACTATACAACACTTACATATGCATGTGTGTTTGTATTAGACAATTTGTTTGAAGTTAAACAAAGTTTTAATTTTTTAAGCATTTTTTCTCTTTTTCTTTTGTCTTTTGTGTAGGGATATTATATTCTCTATTATACTTCTGTTTAAAACCTGCGGCCATAATATGGTATTAAGACTAAATTAGAGTGATAAGCTTATGCAGGCGCATAATTTTCAAATTAAAAATCGAGCCCTTTAAAAAAAATCTTCGCTTTGAAAAACTTTGATCTTTAGGGTCTAAAACTCATGTTCTTATGAATAATTAAAGAACAAGCAGCCTCCATTAAGAAATTAATTTTTTTTTTTTATTAATAAAAATTATTTGAAAAAAAAAATGTATCCTTAAAACACAGTGCAACAGTGAAAAAATCTGCAATGACCTACGCTCAACTTTAACATACCTCATGGGAACAGATATTTTTATGGCTATATTACATAAAGAAAGTTCAAAGTATATTCAAATCGAAAAATTAATTATTTTCCGTTTGGGGTATAATTATTCTACCCCTTCCCCTTGTCAATTATGCAAAAACAAAAAACTATACAGCTCTTGACCTTTATATACCAAAGGAACATACTGAATGTAATTTTAATATGTCAAAAGATGACCTGTAGAGTCTCTCCAAAATAGTGGCATAGCGTTCAAAAAATTGGTGTGTCAAGTAAACTAACCCTTTCCTCCTCTTCCGATTATTCCCAAAACTATTCAGCTCTTCATTACCATATACCAAAGGTACATGCTGAATTTAAAATATCTATATGTCAAACGGTACAACCCACAGTGGGATTTTTTGTATAATAAGTAGTTTTTTCGACACATAAAATTTAAAAATGTAATGATGCAGTTTTGTAGAAAATTGATTCAGTATGAAGAATCCATAAATTGTATGCCAAAAAACGTTAATTTGTCTTTGAAAAAACGAAGTAAAGTCCCATGTATATTTTGGTCTAAAATATTGAAAACTGCTTACGCACTGCTATAGTGTTTGTACGTAAGATAATTTTATTGCTCTGATTCAAAGAGTGATTTTTTTTTTCAAATATATCCTTTTCTGCGTATTAAAAAAAAAAGTTATAAAGTTCGCTCATATGGTTTAAAAGATATGATAGAATAAAATTTGTTCTATAACGTGCCATGATTACAAATTTCCTTGAAAGAAAAAAAAAGGTTGCTCGGTTATAATAAAATTCAAGGTAAGACTCCATACTATCAATTAAAAAAAAAAAGTTTAAATAATTAATAATCTTTTATAAAATCATAAAATTTGTCTCCAAATACATGAAATATTTAATTTAAAAAAAAATAAAAAATTAAATTACAATTTGTGAAAATAGCAAATAGAGAAGTGAAAAACGTATCATTAAAATGAGTTTATTTTCTGTGTTATATAGTGAACTGAGTTACGAACCCACTAATTGCAATGAATAATCTTAAATTAAATTCAAGCTAAGCTATTGATGGTGAAGCACCAAAATGGGCGTTTCCTCTTTACATGCTCGCATAAAATTTATGAAGTGCATACTTCATATTGCCTACATCAAACCATTTTAAAGATGGCCGGCGCTCAAGGATGGACACAAAATTCTAAAACTGGAAAATAAACTTCGAATTCAGTAGGCCTTAAAGGAACAGATGGGTATACGAGTGGATGCAGTTCAACAAGGAACTGGGTCTACTAACGATGGAAATACGTCCAGGCGTTTCTTTTCCAACCCCGTATTTGTTAAAAGTTAAATCCTTGAAAACTTTTTGTTGAAAAATATAGTTGGTATTATATCCCAGTAACAGTACACAAAATACTGATACACGGAAAGGATATCATGGATCCTATTGGAATGTTTTCTGAAGAAGCCAGAAATAAAGACTATTATTATTATTAGCATTAGATGTCAACCCCGTTAACAGGTTCTGGAACTTGATGAAATGATAGATGATGAATAAAAGTCTATATTTAAATGCATGTATTTATAAAATAATTAGTTTTGGTAAAGAAACAAAAAGTTGTACGAAAAAATATAATATGGATTATATGGGCGGTGGGTAGTGGGCGTAGCCAATTTTGATAAAACTTTATTTTATTCTTAATTGAGATAATAAAAGGCTCTGTGCCAAATTTCAAAAACTTTGGGCCAAAAATAAATTTTGAGCAAATTTGGTGAAACTTTATTTTATTCTTAATTGAGATAACCAAAGGCTCAGAGCAAAATTTCAACATTCTACGGGCACTCGTTATATTTTTTGCCAAACATTGTATGAACAAATCCAACTGTGCGACCTGTAGAGTCTTTACAAAAATAGTAGCATACACGCAAAACGATTAACCTACAGACATCATCGCGAAAATAGACAAAATGCATTAAGGATACCTCAAAACGCATACATCCGTTGAAATCCCGACATCGATTTTTGCACTATAACTATACTTTACCTATACTGCGTATGTTAAAGTTAAAAATACGCGGACTTGATAGTATACGTTGGACCTACTACCACATAGTATTGGAGTAAAGACTTTTACTAAATTGCTTATTAAAATCAATTTTTACCTTAAGACTTAAAATTACTGAGGATTTTATTTGAAAAACAACAACAAATCCAAGAAATTATACAGAAAGGTTCAAATTCAAGATACACTGCCGCTCATCTGATTAGGTTTGGCATTAAAATAATTTTGTTTACCATCTCTGTCTAAAACTAACGCATAAACTAGTAATACAATTGGTTTTATTTCAAAATTGCATGTATACGTTGCGTTGTTTTGAATAACTTTTTTTTTAATTTCTAAACTGTTACAACAATTTGTAATTTAAATGGGTCGTGGAAAACCTTTATCTGAAGCCGAAAGGGTCAAAGTTAAAATCTACGCAGAAGGTGGTCTTTCTCACAATGAAATTGCAAAAAAAATTAACAAAAGCCAAAATTGTGTGAGTAATTTCTTACGAAATGAAAATACCTATGGAAAAAACATGAAAGGAGGCACTTATAGAGCAACTTCAGCAACTGAAAGACGAGCGATCGTTAGATCTGCCTCCAATTCGAAGGAATCGGCGGCAAAAATAAAGGAAAAAGTTGGTTGTAAAACTAGTTTAGCGACTGTAAAGCGAGTCATTCAAAATGCCAAACACTTAAAAAGATTGAAACTACAAAAAAAGCCACCATTTAATCCTTTACGTAAGGAACGCCGCACAGTGGTCAATTTCGCGAGATAGCGGTCAAAACTTTATAACTTTTGACCGGATTGGTATTTTTTTACGCAATTTGTTCTGTTCAATAGGAGGGACTTTAAGCTTCAATTTGCATGTTCAAACGTAAAAATCTACTGATAGGAACGTAAGTAACGTGGAGTTAAAATGCATTTTAATTTTTTGTTGAGTTTCCATGTAAAAGTTGAATATTTTGACATTTTAAATAGGTATTTTTTTATAATTTCTTATTTTCTTCAATCGTATTTTACAACCAATACTTATTTATTATTCCTAAACTTAATTTTGGTCAGAAAATGCCAACATTTGGCCCCTAACATTTATTTAGTCTCAATATTCACAGGGGCCAAAGGTTGGTTTTTTTGGAAGAAAGCTAATTCTTGTGAGGATTAAACTGAAAAATAACACTGGAATTCCCAACAATATTAATACCATTTGGATATATTATATACAGAGCACAACATCGATAAAATTTTAAGTAAATTTTTACTATTGATTTAAAGTGCACATATCTTTTATTTAAATGTATTAATAAAAATTTATACTAAAATTAGAAACAAATTATAATCTTTAAACTAGTATTAATTAAACAATATTAGTAAAAATTTCTTCCAAATAGCTTTGATTTTCATTTTGCAGTAGTTGTTTAGCTTCTTCATCTAACTCTAATGAGGTTGATTTCCATTTTTGGGGAATACTGGACATATGTATATGGGTCTGATGTGCACAACAAAATATTAATAAGATCTTCATTAGTACAATATCTGGAAATTTTTCTTGTATTGTGCTCGCGAAAGAATCTGTAGTCTTTGTTCCTTTTTTCTTGCGCTTCTTCTGAGAGATCTCCAATTGGAAGCATATTGTGCTGAATTATTTGTTCCCCATGGAACAAAATTTTGTGAACTGTGGTTGGCATATGTCTCCAAGAATATTTTTGGTTATAAAGGGTTGCTGTCTCATTAGCATACTGACCAAATTTTTTTGCATCTATCTTTTTGCAACATGCTATAACTTCTAATATGATTTGGAATCGTCGTATTAAATTATAATCTACTCCAGTTATAGAAGCTGCAGTTTCTGGATGGGAAAAAATTTCCTTGCTGTGTTTCCATCATTAGAATTTCCTTCTTCTTGGTTTGGCTGGTCCATTATAAGGCCTATCTCACGGTATTTTTCTTGAATATCTTTTTTTTGCTTTCTTTTTTCCAAATTTTCTTTGTTGTTTCTCACTGTTTCGCCTAACGGGCCAAATTCCAAATCGTGTCCTAATTTAAGAATATGCTCCATAAAACGAATTCTAGCATGAAGAGGTGACATTCCAAATTCATATGCTTCATTAAAACTATCGTCTTGTGTTGGTGGTTGGCTCAATTGACTTGATGTTTTTTGGCATATGGTGCAGCTTGACAAAGACTTTGTTTCGGTTAAAGCTTGTGCAACTTTTCCATCGATCATTGTAAGTGACATTTTAAAGTTAACTTCGATGCATTGGTCATTAAATTCAAATATCACTGGTTCAAGTTCTTTAATTTCATCTCTTATTTTGCCAACTTCTTCAGTTATGACATCTTTAGTTTCTTTTTTTGTAAGCAAACTTTATTGGTCTACAAAATATTGTTGACGAGGGAATTTCATTCTTCCATACATCTATCTCTGCAGCTCTACTAGTTGACGGCTCTGAACCAATATAAGTTTTTGTTAAACGTAATGGAACGAAAGAAATCATGAATAAATTGGCATCTGATGAATTTTCCGCATTACATTTTTGTATTGCTTCTGGCCAAAGGACCCATCACATCCCCATTTAGAAATTAAAGTCATGCTGCAATTTTTAAACTTCTTTAAATAGTCAGCATCAAATGTATTTAATAATCGTTCTGCAGTGTGTTCAAGAAGATCCTGCAATTTTATTTCTGCTGAACTTGAAGTTACCTAATAGCAGTTGGTGAAGGTAAGCAATCTTTTTTGACAGAAACTATATCTCGATATGATGGAAAAATTCCACAATTTTTTTCATTGGTTTTCATTGGCTTCCGCAATTCTGTATATTGGTTTTTAGTCATTTTCAAATCCAAAAATAGTGCAAATGCTTCTTCTGGAGTAAATTTATTTTCTTCAGTTGGTGTCGGCATACTTTCTAAAATCCTTTTTGTGCGTCTGGTGCTTACTTCCACTATTTTTTCAATGATAGCAATTTTACTCTTTTTAGTTTTCGATGGTTGACTTTGATGCAGAAATGAATCCTTTATGATCCTACAAGAAACTTCTTCATCGATATGTTTAAGCTTGCGTCTTCGTGATCTTTCACTACAATTATCAATTGGATTTGCTGGTCGACAACCTTTTCCAGTTTCCGTGGTAGTTACTGATGGCTTTTTAAAAATAAGTTTATTTCTTAGCCATTCTTGGTTGCGTGAGTAAAACCATTTCTTGTTTCTGGAACATTGATTGTACCGTTTTCTTAAAGTATGGAAAAGTTTTTTATTTTTAAGTTATGAATTTTAATTTCTTGATTGTCGCATATTTTGAAGAATGGATTATTCATTATATGTAAAATAATGTCGTTTTCATCTTTCCGTTCAAAATATATATCAGATAGAACACTATAACTGAATTTAGCCATTGTTTAAACAATAATGAAGAAAAATAAATTAGTCAATTGCGAGTTAGACTCACATACGTAGGGTTCCGTACTATGTTCAGTATAATTTAAAAATTCCAGTTGTTTTTTTCTTTATGTGTTATGGGATACCATTAAATTTTAAAATTAAAGTAATATTCGCGAAAATTGCATCATAATTCGAACACCCTTTAAATTTTAATATGTAATTGATTTTATAGCGGCCATGGTAATACACTTTGTATTAAAATATCAGTAGCCTACCAATTCCGGTTAAAAAAATAAGGTAATATTCGTGAAAAACACGTTACTAATGGACACACTTCGATTTTAAGTATTTGTTATAGCGGCCGAAGTAACACATCTACTGTAAACATTTCAAGAGGGTATCTATTACGGTTTATAAAATCATATCACTGTCGGAACACCCTTTAATTTTATTATTCATTATAGTGGCCATGGCAACTTCCTTTCTATAAATATATTAAGTCTACTTATTGCGATTAAAAAATAAGTCACTATAAGTGAAAAACATGTCACTGTCGGAACAACCTTTAATTTTTAGTAATTGTCATATCGGCCGTGGCAACACATCTTCTGTACAAAATTTCAAGAGTCTGCCTGTTACGGTTCAAGAAATAAGGCTTTAATTTTTATTATTTGTTATAGTGGACATAGTTATACACCTCCTGTAAAAATTTCAAGATTCCACCTATTTATTCAAAACTTAGGATATATACATGCAAATCACGTCACTATTGGAACACCCTTTACTATTTAAGTTTAATTTTGTATACTTGTTTATAAAACAAACATAGTTTTAATTACAGTCTGCAAATTGTAAGTGGTTTCCTCTTACAGCTCAAAAAAAAGACATAAACGTAAATAACACGTCACTTTTGGAACACCCTACGTTTAAGTTTTTTTGCTATTGTGGCCGCAGTTATACACTTTTGGTAAAATTTTCAAGAGTCTACCTATTATGGTTCAAAACTTAGGCCTTACACATACAAAGCACACCACTATCGGAACACCCTTTAATTTTTAGGTTTATTTTTTTAGACTTGTTTATAAAGTGAACTAAGTTTAGATTCCTGTTTGTAAGAAATAAACACATATTCGTAAATAACTCCTCTCTATCGGAACACCCTATAAGTTTTAGTATTTCTTGCTACAGCGGCCATAGTTATACACCTTTGGTAAAATTTTCAAGAGTCTACCTATTATGGTTCAAAACTTAGGCCTTATACATGCAAGTCACTTCACTATCGGAACACCCTTTAATTTTTAGTTTAATTTTTTTCAGACTTGTTTATATAGCGAATTAATTTAAATTTAGTGCTTCCATATTTTTAGTGAATTCCTCCTACAGTTCAAGAAATAGCACATATTCGTGAATAACACTTCTCTATCGGAACACCCTATAAGTTTTAATATTTGTTAGTATAGCGGTCACAGTTATATACTTTCTGTGAAAATTTCAAGCGCCTACCTATTACGGTTCAAAACTTAGGCCTTATACATGCAAATCACACTACTATCGAAACACCCTTTAATTTTTAGGTTTATTTTTTTATACTTGTTTATATAGTGAACTAAGTTTTAATTACTGCTTACATATTTTTAGTGTATGCCTCCTACAGCTCAAGATATAAACACATACATATTTGTGAATAACACCTCTCTATCGGAAACCCTATAAATTTTAATATTTGTGTCTATAGCGGCCAAAATTATACACCTTCTGTAAAAATTTCAAGATTTTACCTATTATGATTCAAAACTTAGGCCTTATAAATCAAAATAATACCACTATCGGAACACCCTTTAATTTTTAGTTTAATTTTTTTATACTTGTTTATATAGTGAACTAAGTTTTAATAACTGTTTGTAAATTTCAAGTGTATCCCTCCTACAGTTCAAGAAATAAACACATTTTCGTAAATAATACCTCTCTATTGGAACACCCTATAAGTTTTAGTATTTGGTGCTATAGCGGCAACAACTATACATCATCTGTGAAAATTTCAAAAGTCTACCTATTACGGTTCCAGAGATAAAAGGCGCTGACAGACGGACAGACGGACAGACATTGTAGCGAAAACAATAGGGTTTCGTTTTTACACTTTGTGTACGGAACCCTAAAAATGAATGCATGGATTAATATACTATTGCTCGAAGTTTCAACATGATCTTTTTTACCTCTTTGAATCATAATATAACAGGTACTTGGTTTTACCAGTTATTTCCATTGGTTTTAAATTTTTTTGCAATTTTCAGGTATTTAAGTTGTGTAATATTAGATGGCAATAAAATAATTTTTTACCTTTTTCAAATGAATTGCCAGATACCACATAATTTGAGAGTTCTATTGGACTATGTGGACTAGGTCCAAATATGGGCCAACTTCTCCTAATTTCAACACAATTATTTTTTGGGTTAATAAGAAGTCTTGTACAAAATTTCATCAAAATATATGCATAATAGCCACTTTCACATACAAATAACGTGCTTTTGTACCGAATATCTTACCTTGGGTCAGAAAAATTGCTGTAGCTCAAAAAGTGCAGTCCCGATGCATGGATATGTATATATAGGAATGTAGGGGAGAGTTAGGACTACAAAATAGTAAATTTGTGTTTTGACTCAGCTTGACTCACAGGAGTTGTGCTCTATGAAGTAGGAAATTTCCGAGAAATTTGACCTTTTTTTAAAAAAAATATTTAAATTGTTCTGAAAACAGTAGAGCTTCAATTTTTTTACCAGTAATAGAAAATAAGGTAAGTTACAACACAAAATTTATTTCGTCCAAAAATCTTGAAAACCAAAAAATTATGATTATTTAAACTTTAAAAATTATCTAAAAATATCATAAATTTACTAAATTCTGAAAAAGCCCATTTTGGACCACCCTGTTCTTAGTGAAATAGTTGAAATAGAGTTCTAATTTTTTGGCTCCCGAGGTTTACTACTGTCTACCTTCATATGAGTCTAATAACTTTAAAATCGGAGAACAAAAACCAAAAGGAGTTTTGGCCGCTATCTCAAAATATTGAGCACAGTGCGGCGGGTAGTTGGCGTAGCCAATTTTGATGAAACTTTATTTTATTCTTAATTGAGATAATAAAAGGCTCTGTGTTAAATTTTTTTGCCAAACATTGTATGAACAAATCCAACTGTGCGACCTGTAGAGTCTTCACAAAAATAGTGGCATACACACACACACACTATCAACCTACAGACATCATCGCGAAAATAGTCAAAATGCATTAAGGAGACCTCAAAACGCATACATCCGTTGAAATCCCGACATCGATTTTTGCACTATAACTATACATATACTGAGTATGTAAAAATTAAAAATACGCGGACTTGACAGTATAGGTTGGATCTACTATGACAGGGTATTCGAGTAAAGGCTTTTACTAAATTGCTCATTAAAATCACTTTTTACCTTAAGACTTAAATTTACTAAGGATTTTATTTGAAAAACAACAACAAATCCAAGAAATTATACAGAAAGGTTCAAATTCAAGATATGTATGTATAGTAGTAAAAAACTGCCGGTTTTAGGGCAGAAATTGGCCTTTTCTGCAATATCCGCTTTAAACCGGCAGTTGTTTACTACTATACATATCTTGAATTTGAACCTTAGTTTAGTATAAAACTGCCGGTTTTAAGGCAGAAATTAGCCTTAAAACCGGTTTTATACTAACCTATACATATCTTGAATTTGAACCTTGTTTTTTTATTTCAGGTACCTCGACACGTTCAGATTGTATTCGTATGTTCGCAAAATTTGTTCGGTTTTACAGTGGCTTCAACTTTCCCATATATTGTTAGTAAAAATTTAAGAGTCCCTGTAAGTTATGCTGGAAAAAGTAAACAAAAAAAAATTTTTAATTTTCTTATTAAAAAAAATGCCGGAATAAATAATTTCTTTGGGATAAAATGTGAATAGAGATTTTTAAATGAATCCTCAGCTACATTATTACCGAACAAATTTAAGCGCTATCGTCTAATATGCATGAGATATTAGACAAAATTTTTTGAGGCCCATAAAAAAATTGATCAATAAAATTCGCCAAACTGGGAAGTAGTAGAATTGAACTGAGTGGTAGTAGAACCGAACCTGTACTATCAAATTCGTGTACTCTTTGAAAAGTTCTTATTCGTTGCAGTGTGAAATAAGAGAAATTTAAAAAAAATTCTAAAAATTTCATTTTAGTTTCTAAAAATACATAATTCATCCTTACGTATCTTTTTGGATCGAATATGAATATTATTAAACACTGCTTTACAACATGAACTCTTCCAAAGGTGCAGAAAATTAAAAAAATGATAGCCAAAAACAAACTCTGGGAATGTCCATTTTTTTCAAAGGCCTTTGGCAGAGCCGATTAATAGCATCAACATACAACTACTAAAACAACGTCGGATTTTTCCTTATCAAAACTGCAAAGCTTTGCAATACAATACCAGCAAATATTAAACTAATTTTGTTGAAATACATAAATTGAGTACTTTCACTATTTTATCTTGGAAATAAGATATTTTTATTTGAAATCTATATATATACATATATACAAAAAAAGTTGCATAGTGTTAGTAATTGATGTTCTCTGGAATGTGTCAACCGATTTTGTTTCTGCAAAGTTTATATGAAAGGTGACGTCAATACCAAGGTTTTTATGTACAAAAGGTCTCTGTATGTGCATTGGTTCAAGAATTATAGCCGGAATAGTTGGCGTGGTACCGCCCATACAAAATAAAAAATTATTATAGTGTTCCTGGGGAACTGCAATAGATAGCGACTTGAAACTTTGGAAGAGTAGCCTTTGTGCTAAGGCGCATAGTCTGCCAAAATAGAGAATGAATTAGGTGGGCGTGGTACCTACCATACAAAGTGAAAAATTATTATTGTGTATATAGAGAACTGCAATAGGTAGCGCCTTGGAATTTTGAATCAGTAACCCCCATATTAAGATACATTGTGTAGAGAAACACAGACGGAATTTGAATGGAGGACCTGGTACCTCCTACACAAATTGAAAAATTATTATCGCGTACCTAGAGAAATACATTAGGTATAGTGTTGAAACAAAATACAGACTGTATAAGAATACTGGGAGTGCCACATCCCATAGAAAGTAAAAATTGTGATCGTGTTAATACGTATAGTCTAGCAAAAACAGGTTGTATTGGAACATTTTTGACTTGAGAATAGCAGGCGTTTTCGCGTTAAAAGTTGGTCATACTTTTCTTCCAAGTGTTTATTGTATTTTTTGTGGATGGGTGTAGCGAAACGCGCCGGGGATAGCTAGTGTATCCTGTAAAGTATCCTATATTTTGTTAAAATTCAACCAGTAGTTTTTCCGTGATGTTAAAAATATTGAATATTTACAATGAGTTACTGTTTTATTATATGTATAGACAGACTATAACGGCTTACTAGTGGAAAATGACGTGAAAATTCTCCTACAATTAGGGTGCTGTACCTCATATAGTTAGCAAGTTGATTATTAAAGCATAAAGTTCCACAACCATCAATTTTTATGACATGAATTCGAATTCTATCCACAATAGTACATATCACAGCGAACTCCTTCGCCAGTATTGCCGTATATCTTTAATTCGCCGGCCATATCAAGTCAATAAATATAATAAAGTAGTAACTCATTTCCGTATGTCTGTCTGCTTTTCATTTACTTTCGCATCACGTAAGAGGAGGTACCTAAGAATCCTGGTCCCAATATAGGATACCCTTTTCCACAAAAATATCTTATTTCCAAGAGAAAATGGAGAAAAACCAGTGAAAGTACGCAGTTGAACTAACCGGATATTAATACTTTATTTTTTATAAAGAACATAAACTCATATGTAGCATATCTTAAGGAGGAACTAAGTACTGCTGAGTACAGCACGGCACGTTTAATTTTTGAAAAATGTATATTTTGAAACACAGATCGTTTTAACTACTTAGTACGGCACGGCAACACGCGTACGTGTTGTATAATTTGGTTATTTTGTGAAATACATACTTACTTAATTATGTGATTACATTATTTTTGTTATTTAGCGTTAATTTTTAAAATTTGGTAAGAATACTACGACTTGAGTGTAGCTATAAAATTTTGTTATTGTTAGAGTCTTGCATTTTTCTCTTATAGGTGCTACTCTATAAAAGTAAGTCTTACAATAGGTGTGGAATACTTTCAAAGCAAAATCGAGCAAAATATTATCAGGACGCCCACGAAGTGGCGAGCACAGCTATTAATTAATAAAATGGCTGTGCTAGTGTCAAATTAGTATACTTATGTACGATGTTCTAAAACTAGATATAATGTGCAGTTGCATAAAAGTCTCTAATCAACTGTCTTAAATACTCCTATTGCTTTGAGTAACACGATCAATATAGCCAATTAATTGCTCGAGTTGAAAATAAAGCTGAATATAAGCCGCCTACCTCTGCTTTCCCACACATATTTTTTATGCTACAATTTTGCCCTGTGTCCCCGAAGAGCATTTCAAAAATATTTATCCTACCAGCAGTAATTGCATTCGTTTGTCCATCCATCGCTTCGTTAATATGTATTTAAGTTTTTAAGGACTTAAAACGACAACAAAAAAAAAGAAACTTACAGAAAATAAAACTCGAACTCGTATTTTAGTTTCAAAGTTACTAAAAATCGAAAACACACATAGAAAACAACAGTACGATTTTGTTGGCTTGCAGCCAACTAAACTGAAACTATTCAACAAATGTGTCTTAAAACAATTTATAGTTGGGACATAAAACTACTTTAGAAAGACAATTCAACTAATAGAAAAAGGATATTTTAAACGGAATGTGAAATGAATAATTAAATGTCATAAAATTAGACAAAAACTAAAAAGACAAAAAAGAAAATGGAAGAGAAAATTGTTAGAAAATTGCAACTTACTTCAAATCGAAATTGGTAAATCAAAATATGGACAAATAGCAAAATTTGTTATTCGAAATTTAAAAGTTTTTTCTTTTGTCTAAAAAAAAAAGGAAACACGGAACGGAAATACAAAAAGGCCTTAGTCTGCAGTGTATAAATACTTTAGATAGCCTTAACTGATGTTATATTTTAAATGACTATTAGGAATATTTGCTGCACCATGGGTAGTAAAATGTATTATCGTTATTTTTTATTTATTTTTTTTCGATTTCTAAAAATAAAGAAGGAATTGATGATGCTGGCAATATACATATATTAGCAGTATTCACAGTCTTACTGATATTGAAATAAAATCCATTTTTATTTGGCCTTTTTTACTAAATAATCTGCTTATTGAAAAAGTGTACCTATACACAAAATTCAGACTGGATTGGAATAGTGGGCGTGGTACCTCCCATATAAAGTGAAAAATTAATAAGTTTTAAATTAAAATTCAATTAATTTTTTCATTGATTCAAATATATATTTATTTAAAACAGAACAAAAAAATTCCTGATTAAACAAATAATTGCATCAATTAATTATTTAATTAAATTTTAATGTAAAACCAATTAAAAACTTTAATTATTGAACATATTTTTTTTTTTTTGTGCTGTATCTAGAGAACTGCAATGAGTAGCGCCTTGGAATTTCGCACCTTTAACCCCCATATTAACGTAAGTAGTTTGGCCAAAAACAGACAGAATTGAAATCTTAGGCATGGTACCTCTAATACAGTGAGAAAAATTATTATCGTTTTCCTAGCGAACTACAATAAAATTGTGCACGATTAACCCCTGTACTAAAACGCATAGTCTGCCAAAATACAGAATGAATTGGGACTGTGGGCGCGGTACCCCCCATACAAATTAAAAAATTATTATTATTATATAGAAAACTGCAATAGGTAGCGCCTGGAATATTGCATCAGTAACCCCATATTAAGATACATTGTGTAAGGAAACACAGACTGGGTCGGAATGGTGGGCGTGGTACAACGTGAATTATTATTATTCTGTACCTAGAAAATTAAGCTAAAACTAAGCCTTGAAAATGCACAAGTAACGAGCATACTAATGTACATAATCCAAGCCTATTAAGGGTATTCTCAGTTTTGTGAGGAGTAGTTAAATGAGCATAATTTGTTTTTATTATTTTACTGTTTATTTATTTAATTTCCGAAAGAGAAATTATTCAATGAATGTGGACAAGGTACTCACAGTCTTAGTAGTAAAAATATTAAGTTTATTAAGCTATATTTACTAAATATTCTTTTTAGTTAAAAAAAAAAAATCCGTGTTAAGCTTAAAATGCTTCTTCTATTTCTGATAAAACGAAGTATTTCACTGTACTGAAATTCTTATTTGGGACACTCACAGTCCTATTGATAATGCAAAAAAAATCAGTTTTAATTTATACTTATTTATTAAGTATCTTTTCTTATTGAAAAATATTCCCTACAAACAAAATTTAGAATTTTTGGTCAATAGAATTTATGCAATTTAATTTTGTATTCTTTACTGAGAATATATTCAATAATTTTCGAAGTAAATGGGCATTCGTTTAAGCTTGAAATACCCATTAACAGTATTTATTTACATTTTATGGGCAATGAAATCAATTAAATTTGGTTTTTCTTACAAAAAATCTGTTTAGTCTTTAATAACGCCTATTAAGGCTATTCACAGTTTTATGGTAAGTTAAATGAAAAGATTTTAATTTTTCTATTTTCGAAAGAAAAAGTATTTAACGCTATTAAAAATGTCTAGATGGGAATTTACAATGTTAAAATTATTCAAATGGTTTTGCTACTTTTTCTAAATATTTTTTTTGGTTTCAAACAAAAAAAAGTAGACCTAATTTGGGTAGAGCATAAAATAAATAAAATCTTTCTTATTATTATTAAGTAATACGACCTAAGTACAACAAAGAATGTTTCGTACAGCTTTTATGTTCACCGACCAATTTCAAAACTACGGTTAAAGCCAATAATCTTATACGGTGAGATCACTCATATCCCCTGCAAACAATAGACAGCCTTCTGGGAGTTTTGTCCTACGAGGCCCCTTAGGCAGGACACGCACAAAGTACATATGCCCAAGTCTCATCTCGCAGCTCACAGTGCCTGTAAATTTTGATCTTTGTATTTACTAAATTGAATTGACGGTAACGAAGACCACAATCCCATAAGTACGCACAGAAAAAACAGTGTCTAAGCACCTAATAAAATAGAACAAAATTTATAAGATATCTGTATGGTTTTTTTTTTTAAGGAAGTCTTATTTGTTTAAAAAGGAAAACCTTTTTGAAAAAATCAAGAAAAAAATTTAGGGTTTTTTTAAGGTATTCTTGTTTTTTCAAAAAGGTTTTGTTCATGATTTTATAAGGTTATCTTATTGTTTTTATAAAAACAAAAAAAATATAAAAAAAATTTTCAAAATAAAAAACTGAAAACAATTTAAAACTTCTGCTTTTTAAAGAGACAAATATATTATAAAAACCTTTTTTGGCATCTCCTTTGTAATTTTTTTGCTTATCAATCCTTGATTCTTTCTACCTTTTCTTTTTGTGGTGGCGGCTGACTGACAACATTTTGAAGTCATATTATCTTCTATTTTTCCAGGGGCTAAGGTCAGGGGGGCTTCTTCTTCTGATGGATTGTCTAGAGGGGGTTGAAGCCACTTAATTTTTAAAACCTGAAAAACCATGGTGAAAATTTGTTCGTCCTCTGCCAGGGATTAAACCTGGTGTGCTTTGTTTTGTAGGCACGCACTTAGCCACTACACCAAATATGTATATTTTATGTTTTGAAAACATTTTCTATGGAGATACAAATATATAAATAACACGGAAGCTAATATAATCAAGAAGATATCCTTATTAAAAAAAATTAAAAAGATGATTTACACATGATCATATATGAACCTAATGAAATCAATCAGGAAAACCTTTTTGAAAAAATCAAAATTAAAAAGAAATCCATTTTTATGCAATTCAGAAGAAATCGTAATAGAATTAAAAAGTTTTTCTCTATGGATTTTTTCGTAATAGAATTAAAAAGTTTTTCTCTATGGATTGTTTTTTTGTGTCAAAAATGAGTAAAAAAATTGTGAATAACAAGTTTTCTTATTGATTTAATGGGATTCCCTTCTTGATAAAATTAAAAAAAATTTACCAAATGAAAATAATAAGGAATCTTTTCGAAAAATGCTTCCATTTTTTCTGCTTGAATACCCCTTAGGGCGCATACAGAGTAGCCGCTTGTTGCCGAGCCGAGCCGACTTGCAATAAAACATACAATCAAAAAATTAAAAAACTAATAAAAATTAAAAAAAAAATAAAAATTAAAATTTAAAAATAAAATAAAAATTAAACAACAAAAAAAAACAATTCAAATAAATAATAAAAATTAAGTAAAATTATAACAATTATAAAAAAATTTAAAAAAAACTTATAAACAAAATTTAAAAGAAAATGTATTAAAAATTTCAAGAATAATTGAAGAAATGCATTAATAAGTAAATGCAACATACATAAACATACATAAAACACAAATAATAGATAAAATATCAGCGCTGATTCTCGCATCCACTATGCACACTTAAACTTGTTTCTCGCATGAACAAGTTCTCGCAATAAGCGTCAGTTGGCTCGGCTCGGCTCGGCAACAAGTGGCCACTCTGTACGCTACCTCAGTCTAAAAACATTTCATAGAGAAAATCTTTGTGATTCTATTAGGCATTTTTGGCTCTGTGTAGCTTTACCACCGAGATAACCTCATAAACCTTTTGCTAGCCTGAGTCCTGTCAGAGCTTTCTTTCAAAATTCTTAGCAAAAACACATTTGAAGCTGTCGAAATTAGCATTAAGGAAACTCACAGATTAAGTTGTAGCGAAACAAGATTTTTTTAATATCCAGAAATCATTCATCTGCATCCATGATGATGCTTAATATGTTTATTAAGGCTATTCACAGTTTGCTTGGTTCCAAAAACAAATTAATATAATTTTTGAAATATAATATTTTAATAAGTCTTTTTTGTTTTTGACTTTTTAATATTTTTACTAAATACCCTTTCTTATTTCCAAAAATAAAAGCATTTTATAATGCGTACAATGCAAACGCATTCACAGTGTTATGGGTAGAAAAACCTAAAAAAGGGCATTTGATTAACTATATTAAATAAATTTATATTTATTTATACCCGAATACCACTGTTATTCTGAGAATAGAAAATAAACTTTTTACACATCCTTTTAAATTTTAATAAAATAGAGATTTTAAAGGAGTATTTAGGCTAGTCACAGGTTTTTTGGTTGATATAAATTTGTTTTTTTTCGCACTTAAGAAATATTTTTTCCTAATTTCTAAAAAGGAATTTGGTGACATTTTGAATAGCATACACTGTTAACAAAAAAAAGAAAAATAAATCCAATTTTATTATATTTTATTTGCCTGATATTTACTGAAGACCGAATTCATAAAAAACACATTTGATTTATAAAAATTTTATTAAACAAATTTTGTACGGAAATTTGAGTTGTCAATCTTTTATTAGCCAAAAATATTTTTTGCGAATAAGGTCCTAAATATAATTCGATTACCAATGAAACATTTTAATGTGCTTGAAGTCGCTCATTCAGGCTATTCATACTATCTGGAATGTATACTTTTGTATGTATGTATCCGTACATATACTTTTGTATAATTAATTGAATCTGATTTCAGTTAGTTTTCTACAGGATATTAAAAAAACACTCTGTATAGTCCTCTAAATAGGCATTTAGGGTATTCACACTTTAACTGATAATAGAATAAAGCAAATTGTTTGCAGTCTTCACCAAATATCCCTTATAATTTCAAAATTTTTAAATCCCCCAAATAAAATATTCAAAAAAAAATTGTATTTTTATCATTCATCTTAACTAAGCCAAAGGCGACAAACACGTTTTATATACAAAAATTTTTTTGTTTGAAATTTAGGTACAATTTTTTGTTTGTGTTTTCCATTTTTTGATGATTTCATTTTTTTTTTTTTATTATTCCAAACTTTTAACAACTTACACATGAGGGAAGTTGTAGCATTGACAGCAGAAAAAACGCTGCAGTCCATAAAAAGACTAAAGTGTTGCAATGCCAGCAAATTCAACAACAGCAGCAAGTGCAAAAGTGAAGTGAAAAAACGCAGAATATTTAGTTGTGGGGTGATAAGTAAATATTGTCACAATGATTTTTTTTTCTTTTTGGGGTTTTTCGCTTTATTTTTTTATCATTTTTTAAAGTTGAGCTCTTAGTCACGTTTCTAATCATTTTTATTTGACAAAAAGTGTGAATGGTTTTGGGAAAGTAAAACAAAAAATATTTGAAAAAATAAAACAACTAAGCCAGAGTATGACAAACAGCAGAAATGAGTTTTAAATCAACTGTATGATAAATTTATTTTAATATATACTCGCAAAAAATGTTTTAGGGCAAGTTTGATTAGAAAGTTTGGCATTTAATGTTATCTGTTGAAAACAAAAGAGAGCCAAAAAAGAGGCTGGAAAGAAATCAAGTGATGTTTTAAATTCCTTAAAGAAAAAAAAAATAATAGCGTTGTATAAAGCAGATATTCTCATATACTCAGGTTAAAAATTTGTTAGAGTACAAATGTGCTAATCTATCACTCTGAGGGTTGTAGGTTCGATTCCTACCAAAGACTCAGGGTGGGTGTTTCATTACAACGAGTGAAGTTCTTCGTTACCATGCTCGATAATAAAAGTAAAAATACTTGAACAACACAATTATTTTCGCCGAGTGCCTAGTAGATAGTGATATTCTCAGTGCAATGAATATTTCTTCGATAACAGCCAAGGCACATCACTACGGAGGGGAAATATTAAGGCAAAAATTAAGGCGAAAATTATAATTTTTTTTATATAGATTTTGACAGTTAAACTTACAATTTTTCGCCTTAAATGGAAGTCAAGCTATCAAATTTCATACGAAAAAAATTTAAAAGTTCTCGCCTTAATATTTCCCTTTCTTAGTGAGGTTGCCTGATGAATATACCGTAATAACAGCTAAGCAACGACTTAATTCATTCATTCTTAATATTTTTTTTTATAAACTTTTCATAGGGATTTGAATCTGTCATCTGTGTCATTATTATAGGGGAAATATCGAAGCAGACCACTTTCTTAATGGGTCTATTTACGACGCATCTGTTTCATGCTAAAACAACAAACAAAAAATCGAAAAATTTTCAGCGAAAAACAACAAATCTCTCAACTCGATCAAGCTTAATGGGTAGTTCACGGAATCCTTCATTTTTATTAAATCCTTATTAATAAAGACTTACCTCTTTAATTGAGAATGGGTGAACTTGTTTTTGCCCACGTGTACGTGAAGGATAATGGAAGCTCATATGAATCGCATAAGTTGGATGGATTTAAGACCATCTTAGGGGTGAGCTCTCTCGTAACTACGAATCAGTGTAACTACGGAAGGAGCATGATATTTGCCTGAACTGAAGATCTAAGCGAGGCGACTAGTTCCGAAAATTGATTTAAAAATGACAAGTCTAGAAATTCTCGCAAAAAAATTTGAATCCAGACGTAATAGAGTATTGATTACAGCAAAATTTATCGATTACTGCTTGGACTCTACAAATTCCAAAATGATAAAAGTGGCACCTACATCCTGGCAAAATTGAAGTGTGGCCAAAGATGTAGAGAGTTTAGCGAAAAAGATTCTTAGTACAAAAGTGCCCCAGGTTGATATCTGGCAGATGATACGGATGATTTCAAGTAATTGAGCTTGCTTTTTCCTGTGTGACCCAACGATATGGAAACGGAAGCCTATCGTGGGGCGAAAAAGAGCTCTTTGTGGAGAGTGATCGCTGGATCTGAAACCCAGACAATTCAGCTAATTAAGAAAAACAATATTTACATGAAGTGGAGAAGGCTCAACGAGACGTACAATAAAGCTTTGCAAGGAGCTCACAGTTTAATCTTCTGAAAAACTTTAGGGTAAAAAGCCAGGATATCACTTTTGAAAGAGGTATACTATTGACATTTAAAAAACTCTTTAAAAAGAATCACACCAAGGATATTGAATTATCTTTGTGTTGGAAAAGCAATACAATGTAGTTTCTTGCGAGCCTGAAGCCCAATATTGGGTGATAGTTACAGTAAGCTTTCATTGCTTTGAACGTGTGCGGGTACACCTAGATGTTTTGTATTTATACGTCATTAGAAAAATTAGATGATTTTAGAAATATTATGACTATCAATCAACTGACACTGATGTCCTCACTATCACTATGGGGCGAAAAGTATTAAAAAGAATTTGATTCAGTTATGATCTAGCTCAAAATGCAATTTTGAAGGATTAGTGTTATAACCGTTTAAAAAATTGCCTTTCCACTTAACCACAAAACAATTAAAAAAATATGTAAAAAATATTGCAAGAAATCTTAGCATAAATAATAAATAATGCTTGCAAAAAAACCGACTTCAAAACAGATATAAGGGCACCAATTCTAAACTAAAAATTTAAGAAGTAATCTGTAAGAATTACATTTAAACCAAATAAAATATGTGACAAAATTAGAGGGAAAAGAAGTAAAGACTATGTGAATGTCAAGCCTCTCCCTATTACTGTTCAAAAGTTAAGCTATTTTCACCAGCAGCCTTCTTTTATTGGGACACCATTTAAGCCTCTGTGTATAACGGTTTCAAAGATAGGGTCACATAGATCAAATAACATCTTATATTGGGGCACCCTTTAATTTACAATTTTAAATTAAAGACCTGTTGTCATAAAGGACTTGGTCACAAAGATTTTTTGTAAATTTCAACTGTCTGTCTATTACGGTTCACAAGTTTGGCCATATATATCAAATTACATAAACTATTGGGACACACTTTACATTATAATTCCAAATATTTATACTTGTTATTATACTAGAGAAAGTAGTGGACATTCTGCCTAATTTTCAAGTGTTTGTGTTTTAGGGTTCAAGAGATAGGGCCACATAATTCAAAATATATAATTTATCCTTTAATTTCTAAATTCAAATTGTATACTTGCTATAGTGGACTTTGCAATACAGGTTCCTTGTAAATTTCAGTTGTCTGTCTATAACAGTTAAAAAAATTAGTCACATACATAGAATTACATTAACTATTGGGACACCTTTTTATTTCCAAATTCAAATTTTATACTTTTGGTTATAGCTGACTTAGCAATACAGGCTCTTTGTAAATTTCTGCGGTCTGTGTACAACTGTTCAAAAGTATGGCTATATACATCAAATCATCATTAAATGAACTATTGGAGCACCCTTTAATTTAAAATTTTGAATATTTTTACATTTTATTATAACGGTCATAGTAGTCGACATTCTGTAAAATTTTCAAGGTTTTGTCTATAACGGTGCAAAAGATAGGCATATATAGGTCAAATTACGGCACCTATGGGGACACCCTTTAAATTTTAATTTTATTATTTTTATTAATTTCTGGGCGCTATAGCGACACGCAATTTTTTAAAATTTTAATTTGGTGCCCTTTACGGTTCTTAATACACGTAAATAACATGTATGTTGTATGGGGACACCCTTTAATTTTTAGTATAATGAACTGTTTTTAAAACGGGACCAACCTGAAAGCGTAACCTTTCAAATAAAGAAATTTTAAAATCGGTTCAGAAATGGCTGAGTTCTGCGGTTACATACATAAAAAAAGCAACATTCAGACGAATTGATAACCTCCTTCTTTTTTGAAGTCGGTTAAAAATACATTAGAACTTTCGTGTTCTCATACTTTTTGTGTTATTTTATTTTTTTTTTTTTTTTAATAATATACTTTTCTATTTGATTTCAATTTGTTCTTAGTTTCTTGTTTTAAAACTTGGTTTTGGAATTTATAAATTTATAAATTTTTTATTATGCTGTATTCATCATAAACACAAGCTGTTGCTTAGCTTCTTATTGTTGTAAAGAACAAATACAGTGTGCATCATTTGTTAAATAAGTTTCGACAAAAATAATAACAAAAGCTGCAAAATGAGCACATTAGCCTTAAAGTAGGCAGCAGAATATTAAAAAGACGATTGCTGTTAATACAAAAAAAAAATAAATAAAAACAATGCAACAAAAACCAAAGAGAAGAACTTATGAACAACCCATTTGTTTTTTTTTTTTGTTTAATGCAGCAAACAATTAAAAGAAATAAGTGTAGATTTTTTATATATTTTTTATATCTATTTCTATTCTAACGCTGCCTTCGTCTGTCATATACAACAACAAGAAGAAAAAACTCAACTCAAGAAAATATAAAAAATAATAAAAACAAATGAAGTGCAACTGCCAGACAACAATAATGTTATACACTGCATCTTATGCACAAAATGAGTATGTAATTATGACAGTAAACAGCTTTTAATTTCAACGATAAAAAATTGTATGAGACAAACAACAGCAAAAACAACAAAGACAAACAAAAAAAGTAGAGCATACTTTAAGGCAGAAGAACATTAAGTGAATTGCTGCATACTTTTCTTTATTACTTTTATTTTAATATTTAAAAAAAAATTATTGGAAACAGTTTTTCTCGTATTCTTTATCCCAAAGTAGATAGATGCGAACAATGCTGAAGACATTTTTCTTTAAAATTAAGCACCTAATTTGTAATTAATATTCTTTCATGAATGATAATAAACTTAAGACTGACTTAAAAAATTTGTTTATATGTTTAAAAAAAATATAAATAATAACACACTGTGTAATTTTTTAAGTCATGGCAAAATAACCATATACGGACACCACTACGTGATAAAAGACCCCTGTCTCCTAGTTTTTCCCAAAGTCCTCCAGGTTTTTTTTATGGACCCTCAAAGATGTGGGGCCTCGATGTCACTTTTGCAAAAAAATGATCATTTACTCAAGCTCATATTTTGCAAACCGTTTGAAATTTTGATATACTCTCTGAGGCAAAGTTGTAGCTCTTGTCATAAAGAACAAAAATTGTTAAAATATAAAATCAAAAAAACTTCACCTTCAAGGTCAAAATCGCAAAAAACTTTAAAAAAATGCAATTTTTTTTACCTTTTTTCCCTTGTTCAGATCTATAGGTAGCAAACCGTTCAAAATTCAAGAAAACAATCCACTACAAAAATGAACCTAAGATCTCAATAAACAACTTTCTAAAACATATGAACTTCCTAGGAATGATTCTTAACACCGTTTAGGTAGCGCTTATGTAGCGCTTAGCGCTACCTAAACGCTTAGCTACCTAAACGCTTAGCGCTACCTAAACGGTGTTAAGAATCATTCCTAGGAAGTTCATATGTTCTAGAAAGTTGTTAATTGAGATCTTAGGTTCATTTTTGTAGTTGATTGTTTCCTTGAATTTTGAACGGTTTGCTACCTATAGATCTGAACAAGGGAAAAAAGGTAAAAAAAATTGCATTTTTTTACATAAGCTACATAAGCTACATAAGCTACATAAGCGCTAAGCGTTTAGGTAGCTAAGCGCTACCTAAACGGTGTTAAGAATCATTCCTAGGAAGTTCATATGTTCTAGAAAGTTGTTAATTGAGATCTTAGGTTCATTTTTGTAGTTGATTGTTTCCTTGAATTTTGAACGGTTTGCTACCTATGGACCTGAACAGGGGAAAAAGGGGAAAAATTGAATTTTTTAAAGTTTTGGCGATTTTGACCTGAAGATGAAGTTTTATGATTTTATATGTTCACAATTTTTGTTCTTTATGACAAGAGCTACAACTTTGCCTCAGAGAGCATATCAAAATTTCAAACGGTTTGCAAAATATGAGCTTGAGTAAATGATCATTTTTTTTTTGCAAAAATGACATCGAGGCCCCACATCTTTAAGGGCCCATAAAAAAAACCTGAAGGACTTTGGGCAAAACTGGGAGTTAGGGGTCTTTTTTTTGGTCTTTTATCACGTAGTGGTGTCCGTTATTTTTTCCGTGTTGCACTGTGTAATTGTTGAAAATTTAATATTAAAAGAATATCTTTTTTAATTTTAAAAATGTTTCTATGCCTTTTTAAGCCTCCTAATTAAAGCTTAAGGACCTTAAACTTATTTCATGTAAATCATTAAAAGTTTATTTTAGAGAAGTATTATTTCTAAACCTTTTTTAGTTAGCAATTCCACGGAAACATTAAACTCACTTGTCCACTTTTTTAACAACTTGTGCAATTTTTTTCGTTTTTAAAAATTTTATTAAATTTGAATTTTCTCCCAATAAGAAAAAAGGAGAAATATATATTTTTAAACCTACATTTGACAGCCATTAGTTACGAATTTGTTTGTTGCGAAAACAAAGCACTGTATAACAACAGCAATGAAAAGTAGAACGTTAAAAAAATAAAATATTTCTTTCTAAACCCATTTCAATTTTCTTACAATTTCTTTTGAAAACTGACAATAAATGTAGAAAAAGTTCTTAACTTTAATTTTCTTTTTTTTATATACAGCCATGCAAATTTGGCATGTTTAACAATATAAACTAAGCCTTTTTATTTATTTTTTTTTATTACTTATTTTCTACTTTATTTCTTGGCCAGTTTTATAACTTTTTTCCCCAATTTTATACTCGTTATGTTGTCTATTTTTGTTACAAAACTTGAATAGATTTTGTTTTCTTTTCGAAAAAAAACAATAAACTCTTTTGTACATAAGTTTGTTATAAGTTAAATAGGAAAAATATATATAATTGAATGTAAGTATATCAAATATTGTTTTGTTTAAAAATAAACCTAAATCAAATCGTCCATCAATGACATTTTTTATTTATTGATATGAAGCTTAAAAATATAATTTTGAAAATTTAAAATTTTATTAGTCGAACTATTTATATTACATGCAGATGAAATTTGAAGTCAAGCTTGAGTTCGTTCTATATCTTCTAAGAAAGAATAAATTAAATTACAAATTAGGTGATATTATTAAAGAAAAATTGGGAAAATTTAATTTTTAGACACCCGCATATCGGAATGCACATTTTCTAGACAGCTACGTCCGCTATCAGCACTCTTCAAACAAACAAAAGTAGCTTTCATTGCTAAGCGAAGGTTGGCTGAAGCAACAAAAAATATAAGGTGGTAAATATGAAAGTAAAAAAAAATCAACAAGAGGGAAGCTTAAGGTAGTGGTTGACTTCGTTCTCACCAACTGACGATTGCTACTTGAATACAAGCTTTCTCGTATTCTTTTATCTGAGTTTGGTTGGTTAAATAGATGATGCTTTCAACTAAACACTACCCTATGTAATGGCGGACGTAGCTGTCTAGAAAATGTGCATTCCGCTCTGCTGGTGTCTGAAAATTAAATTTTCCGAATTTTTCTCTAATAATATCAGCTAATTTGTAATTTAATTTATCATTTCTTAGAAGGAATAGAATGAACTCAAGGTTGACTACAAATTTCATTGTATTAAAAATATAATCATTAAAAAAGGATTAGAATCAAATCTTTTATTTTCTTGTACTTCTTCTGTTCACTTCAATTTAATGCTACGCCTAAATATACAGTTCTTTATTTATTTTAAAAAAAATATTATGAATTAAAAAAAAAATATTTAAGAAATTTTAAAATTTAAAGCAATTTTAACAATGTTTATGCAAAAAGACTTAAGACCTCGTGTAGGAGTGTAGTTAGAAGTAAAGCATTTAACACATATGGAATATTTGCAATATACGCCCTATAAATAACCATTTACAGATAAGTTTTGCTTGTTTTATTTTTATTATTATTATTATTATTATTATTATTACACAGTGCAAGATGAAAAAAATACAAGGATGTGACAGTATAGGTTCGATTCTACCATAGATGGGGGTAGTGCACTAAATTTTGATTGAAATCAGCATTGCACTACCACTAAATCATATTGCAAAAAAAATTATTGCACTATTTTTTTTGCAGCCTAATGATAAACTGGAAAGCTTCACTAGCATCAAAAGAATTTAGTGGTAGTGCAAATGTTTGCACTACCACTCAACGCAGATTTAGTGCAAGAATTCTTCACTCACTCAATTGATTGCAAAATTTTTACTTGCAATCAAAAGAAATCAATTGATTGCAAAATTTTTACTTGCAATCAATAAAAAGCTGCATTTATTCATACTCTCAATCAACTTTCAAAAATTATTGATCATGAGAATTTTGAAATAAATTCGTTTTTTTTAATATTTTACACCAAAATATAAAAAAGTGATGTAACGTATTGAATTTTTTATTCAGTATTGAAACAAGGTACATAATGGTAACAAATTAATTATTAATACTATATAACAGTTACATAAAAATTTTCAAAGTCAGTTCGAACATTACTAGGTAAGTTAGATTCCTAGATTTTAGTGCAATTGACGAAGTAAATAAAACGAATGTTTAAATCACGAGTCTTCTCATATCTTTGATATTAGATAATTCAACAGTAGATCAAAATGATAGCATATGAATAGAATTAAATACTTCTCTACTGGGTTGAATAGGGTTGTCTTAATAAATATCCAGTAATTAGGCAAATGTTTTTAAAATTCAACACGCATTTGCCTTCTTTTGCATCTGTGAAGCCTTTATTTTTCTTTAGTTGAATGGTAGACACTCATAGAAGATAAAAAATTTTGTGGTAACAGTTTTGAAAAGTTTGTTGCAAATAATTTTTTGAATTTTACTTTTTTTATGTATCCATTTTGTTTATTGAAATAAAATAAAAGTTTGTTTAACTAAAAATTAATTAAATTAATTTTTGAAGGTCTAGATGGTCATACTCGTATATTTATGTTACATATATAAATTAATTTACTGTTTTATATAATCATTAATAAATATAAAATAAATTGAATTATATTTTTAATGAAGTATTAGTCTTCACTTTTGAATTAGTGAACAAAAATAACAATAAATCAAATTGACCCTCAAATTGAATGCAAAATTTCCTCTTGCAATCAACTTGAGTGAAGAAAAAAAAGTTGCAATATATTGCTGATTGCATTTTTTGAAATCAAAATAATTAAATTTTAGTGCAAAGACTTTTTAACTCACTATCACTAATGTTGATTGAGGCTGCAAATTTTGCAATCACCATTAGAAATCAAAAAAATGAATGCAATAATTTTGCAATATCACTCAGTGTGAGTGAAGATTGCAGAATTAGTGCACTGCCCCCAACTATGGATTCTACTATCAAAAGGTATACTAAGTTTGGCGAAATTCGTGACCAATTTTTATTTATGGGCCTCGAAAGATTTGAATAATCAATGGCCCTTCAAAAAAAGTTTTTAATGTAGCTGATTGATCGTTTAATAAACTCTTTAAATTCCTTTTAACCGACTTCAAAAAAGAAGGAGGTTATCTATTCGTCTGAATGTTGCTTTTTTTTTATGTATGTAACCGCAGAACTCAGCCATTTCTGAACCGATTTTGCTTTATTTGAAAGGTTATGCTTCAAGGTTGGTCCCATTTTAAAAACAGTTCATTATATTAAAAATTAAAGGGTGTCCCCATACAACATACATGTTTTTTACGTGTATTAAGAACCGTAAAGGGCAGCAAATTAAAATTTTAAAAAATTGTGTGCCGCTATAGCTCCCAACAGCAGAAATTAATAAAAAAATAAATTTAAAATTTAAAGGGTGTCCCCATAGGTGACATAATATCACCTATTTGGGTCTATCTTTTGAACCGTTATAGACTAAACCGTGAAAATTTGACAGAATGTCGACTACTATGACCGTTAAAATAAAATGTATAAATACTCAAAATTTTAAATTAAAGGGTGCTCCAATAGTTCATTTAATTTGATGTATATGGCCATACTTTTGAATAGTTGTACACAGACCGCTGAAATTTACAAAGAACCTCTAGTGCTGTAGTCAGCTATAACAAAAAGTATAAAATTTTGAATTTGGAACTAAAAGGGTGTCCCAATAGTTAATGTAATTCTATGTATGTGGCCAAACTTTTGAACTGTTAGAGACAGACAGCTGAAATTTACAAGGAACCTGTATTGCAAAGTCCACTATAGCAAGTATACAATTTGAAGTTAGAAATTAAAGGGTGTGCCCATAAATTACGTAATTTGATCTATATAACCCTATCTTTTGAACCGTTAAACACAAACACTTGAAAATTAGGCAGAATGTCCACTACTTTCTCTGGTATGATAACAAATATAAATATTTAGAATTATAATGTAAAGGGTGTCCCAATAGTTCATGTAATTTGATATATATGGTTAAACTTTTTAACCGTTATAGACAGATAGTTGAAATTTACAAAGAATCTTTGTGACCAAGTCCTCTATAACAACAGGTCTTTAATTTAACATTGTAAATTAAAGGGTGTCCGAATAGGTGATGTTATTTGATCTATGTGCCCCTATCTATGAAACCGTTATAGACAGAGGCTTAAATGGTGTCCCCATACAAGACGGATGCTGGTGAAAATAACTTAACTTTTAAACAGTAATAGGTAGAAGCTTGACATTCAATAGTCTTTATTTTTTTCCCTCTAATTTTGGCGCATCTTTTATTTGGTTTAAATCTAATTCTTACAGATTACTTCTTACATTTTTAGTTTAGAATTGGTGCCCTTCTATCTGTTTTGAAGTCGGTTTTTTTGCAAGAATTATTTCATTTTATGTCCATGAAATAATTTATTTCTGCACTCTTTTGTAAAAATTAAGAGTCCCTAAAGAAAGAAACGCAGAAAATTAAAATTTAGGGGAGAATGTTTATTATCATTTACAAGAACATTCTTTGGCATTTAATTTTTGAAGATTGTGTCTATCAAATGTTGGCCGTTGCTAGGTCGCAGATGGCCCATCCGTTGAGTCCAATTTTCGATGACCAAAAACCACACCAAACCGCTGTTTTTCTGGATGAAGTGGCAGCTCTTGAATCTCTTCAGGTTGCTCTTCATCCCAAATGCTGAAAATTTTGTTTGTTTACTTATCCATTGAGCCAGAAATGGGCCTCATCGCTAAACAAAATTTGCCTCGAAAACTTCGGTTCTTCTTGGAACATTTCAAGAGCCCATAGAGCTAAGCGATGCCACTTCGGAAGGTCGAGAGGCTTCAGTTGATGCACAAGCTGTATTTGGTATGCTTTCAATTTAAGATCTCGACGTAAAATGAGTCAAGTCGTTCTACGGCCATGATATGGTCTGTCAAAAAAAGGCTATTGACAAAAGTATCTCTACTTGAATCACCCATTATTTATTGTTACTAGTTTTTAAAAAAATATCCTAAAATAGCTTTAAAAACTTGCATTTTTCAAGCAAAATACATTTTTGAATTGAAATTGAATTTTAAAAAAAGAAATGTACATAAAAACGTTTTTTATTTTTTTATTTTTTTTCATGTACAAAATTATTTTGTACTTTAGAAGTAAATATCTTTTGAATATTTTTTGTTTTGTTTTTGAACTGAGCAGAAAAGTTATAATATATTGTACACATGTTTTTTTTTTCGCGGTGTCTGTAGCCCCTAAGTTATCTTCCATAAGGCCGATATTTTCGAGAGATGTTAGGCGGCTATAAAGTAACTCGGTAATTAGTGTATTAGATCGAAGATAGTTAGCCGTTGTTTGTTTTCAACGAACCACATACACTAAAACTGTGCTAGATACCCGGTCATAACAACATCTTGGCACTATTTGGAACGATTTGATTCGGAT
Source organism: Phasia obesa (assembly GCA_949628195.1). Taxonomy (NCBI): domain Eukaryota; kingdom Metazoa; phylum Arthropoda; class Insecta; order Diptera; family Tachinidae; genus Phasia; species Phasia obesa. Next base: position 137,255,847 of record OX451216.1, on the reverse strand, counting down.
ATAAGTATCAGTTGTGAGAATATATAACCTAGTCTTGATGCTGTATATGGAAGGATAAGACTCAAGTTTGGACGGTAAACGGTAAAACGTTGAATCACTCGACAAGATGAACACAGGTGGAATCGTAACTGGAGGAGAAACTGCTTAGTCAGTAAGTCTGAACTTAGCATGTGTATAGGCATTATAACAGTACAAAATGATCTCAAATATTTCTTAAAAAATATGATATTTGCAGAGAACATAGAATAGAAGATTAAAATACCTTTTACTACCTTTTTCAATGCCCAGTCGTAAAAAATTCTTTGGTTATTGTTTTTTTTTTTTTTTCATAATATAGAAGACTAAGTGCCATTATTATAACTTGCCAATAGCTAAAGTTAGGATTTTGTTGGAGCGATAAGTAGGTAAGTTAGCTAAAATTAAGAGCGATAAGTAGTTTTTGGTTACAATAACGAGGATAAGGCTAGCTATTATAACTTCCCTTTAAAGTACGTGATAGTTAAAGTTTATTTTTAGATTACTTATAAGAACGAGAAACTATTTATTTCTCCGATAAAATAATAATTTTAGCTATTGGCAAGTTAAAATTAATGGACCTTTAAAGGTGTGAATGTTATGCTAATTGTCAAATATACCATGCTCACGCCAAGAATAGTGCAGAGAAAAGTAATGAAGTCACTATGGATCAATGTCTATGGTCTTGTGAAATAACACACATTTTATTATCCTCACACACCATAACTTATTTCCTTTACAGAAAGATAATACTGCATGCATATTTTAATACTTTGGCTGTATTAGATTAACCCTTCTTCCTCCCAATCAAAACATCTTCTGCAGTACTTAGCTCAAGCGATGTGCACCAAAAGCGATATCGAATTTCCTTTGAAAGCCAAGAGTGCGTGCCTTCATACTTTTCCTTCCAAGTAAGTTCCAAAGTATTCTTTTTTTTCTGCTAATGGTATTCAAAACAAAGCCACTGCTGTCTCCTTGAGTGCCCATTTAGTCAATGATTTCGATAGCAAAACAAAAAGTATAAAATGTCTTTCTATGAGTTTGATTTATATAAATTCGAGCTATGACTTGTGCATTCACATACTCAACTATTCAATTTCATTAATGTCATCATGCAATTCTAACATTTCAATTTCATTAATGTCATCATGCATATCCTAAGATATCTATAAATATAGATTTCGACTTTTTTTTAATTATTATTTATTATTATTATTTATTATTTTAAACTTAGGGGCCATGATACGGTCAAGACAGTACTTATTCATGAACTTAGAAATAGCGAAATCAAAAATCGGTGATGATATTGAAAAGGGCATGTTTTTCCTACACGACAATGCTGGGTACATACCGCAATAGATATTCGTAACTTTTAAAAAAAATATTGTAATAAGAAATGCAAATATTTTTCTAATTCCAGCTATGTAAATGCATTTTCTTCTGCTTAAATCGTTTCTAAACTATCTCCATTTCTTTATACTACTAATGCCTATTTTAAATATAACCTTGGCCAAAATGTCTTCTATAATACAACCAATTACCCTTTTTTTATAGATATTAGGTAATAAATTATATTCAATAAATTCTATCAAGCTTAAAATTTCTTCTTAGATTTTCAAATGACTGAACTTTTTATTGTATAAAACGAAAATTAGCAATTCAGATGTAAGGCTTCCATTATACAACAAAAAAAAAAAACATGACACACGACCTTCGAACCAAAATATTTTTCCAAAACAAGCAATAAAAAAATATACCATAGAAAAAAAACTATATTGATGCAAAAAATAAGTATAATAAATAAAATTTAGCCAAAGGTTATTTTTTAACCTTTCACAAATGGCTAAGAACTAGAAAAAATAAAGATAAAATCAAAACAAATTCAAGCGAAAGATTTTATAGCAAATTGCATTATGAAGTATAAGGACTAGTACAGAATTTCTAAACGGAGTCACAACTAAATTGTCTTTTAGAGTTCAAATTTCGTTTGTGTATGTAGTTTATTTTTATTTATTTTCTTTTACTAAATATATATAAGGTGATTATTTTAATGTTTGGTTTTTAAGTGCTGGGAGATTCTAAGCCAATTCTAAGTCGTCATGCAAAGAATTATGTACGTGGAAATAACATAAGGTCCAGTGCATACCCATGCATATTATGACACAATAACAACTGCCAATTATCTTAATAGACAAGAAACATGATATTGAGAAGTTAAAGACTCCTTTAAACAAGGACATTATAAGTGTAAGGCTTTACACCGCCTTAATTTTAGAATATTACTTTTATTTTGGGTATTAAAAATACTTCCAGCTTTTATGAACAATATGACAATATGACAGATATCACAGTGTCCTTGAAAACTATGACATGTCCATAAAAACTTTAACATTGGGTTTATAGTGTTCGTGGTTATTATGATATACGTGGCTAAGTGTCTATTATGACATAGATACCATAGATGACAATATAAAATAGAATTCCATGGATATTATGACATAACTGTCATAGTTTGAATGAGCAATAAGATATTATATAAATTATATAATGTGCAAAAATATTAAAACATAGAATATTAAAAACATTATGACATAAAGTATTAAAAATATTTATAGATTATATAAACATTAACGCTTGCTTTAAACAATATAGCAAAAGTAACAGTGTCCATGGAAATTATGACATGTCAATAACAATCCCGACAACTGTTTTATAGTATGACACAGGTGACATGGTCATTATGACATAGTACCCATGGATATTTTGACAAACTTGTTATAGTTGTAATGGCCAATAATATATGTTATAAGTAATAAAGTGTGTAAGAATAATACGACTTAGATGACAGAGTGGTTAATTAACCCTTAAAAATGATAACTAGAAGCTTGTCATATGCATGTTTAACTCAGGAAATTTAAAATTTGGGGTATTAAAACTATTTCTAACTTATTTTCACTTTTATGAACACTTTCTACAAAATAATATTTCAAAGGTCACAGTGTCTATGGGAATTATGACGTCGATAATATATTGTCCATAAGAACTTTGACATAGGTATTATAGTTCACATGGTCATTATGATATAGTTGACAAATTGTCTATGGGGATTATGACATAGAGGCCATAAATGACATTATAAAATAGATTACATTATAGTATAGATGTCCATGGGTATAATGACATAATTGTCAAAGGTTTACTGGGCAATACGATATGACATAAATATTATAATGTGCATGATGATTATGACTTAGATGACAGAGTAACTAGAAGCCAGTCCTATGCTGACTTTTATGAACACTTGCTTTGAACTAATATGGCAAAAGGTCACAGTTTTCATGAAAATTATGACGTGAATATTACAGCGTCCACAAGAACTTTGACATAGGTGTCAAAGTGTCATGGACACAATATGATGTTGTTGGCCTATATATGGGTATTATGACAGATGACAGAGCATTACTATATCATTAAGCATTACAAGACAAATGACATGGCCATAAAGGCATAAAAGTCTGTGGGTATTATGACATGTTTGCCATAGATTTAATGGACCATAAGATATCATATAAATGTTATAGTGTGCATAAACATTTGGACATAAATGACATAAGTGTATAGTTATTCAATTAAAATGGTAAGTAGAAGCCAGTCTTATGCCGTCTTAACTTTTCAATATTACTAATATTTTGGGTTATAAAAATACTTCTAGAATATTGAACTTTTATGAACATTTGCTTTGAGCCAATATGGCAAAAGTCACAGTGTCCAAGGAAATTATGACATGAATATTATAGCGTCCATAAGATTTTTGACAAAGTTTTCGTAGTGTCCATTAGGTCTCTATGGCATAAGTAGCTAAGTGCCTATGACACAGGTGACATGGCCATTATGACATAGAATTCCATGGATGTTATGACACACTTGTCATAGTTTTAAAGGGCAATACGTTATGATATAAATGCTATAATGTAAATAACATAGGCAACAAGGAGACTATAGATATGATGACAAACATGGCAAACCGCCAATGGTGTCATATAAATAATTGAAATTACGATAAATGAGTTTTATTGTAAAATGACATTATATCATAGATGACATAGTATTAAGAGACATTGTCATTTTGATTTCATATATTCTATGGAAAATATAACATGGGTGTCATAATATTTATTGACACTATGAAATTGCATTCATAGACACTGTGACACTTACTTACGTGCACGATTCTCACAATTTAAATTTTATTTTTATTTAAGTTTCAAAATTTCTGTTCTGTTTAATATGTTTCTTCCACGCTTCTGTCGTCTTGTGGTCTATGTAATTGAGGAACCAGTTAAAAAAATAGTTGTCAAAAACTGTAGATATTTTGCAATATTTTAAAACGTGTTGAAATTGATGTAAAAGAGAGTAGTCTACTTGAGTTTCCACGATGGGATCTATAACAAATATAGTATTTAAAGTTTGCAAGAATAACCCCCTTAATAATTTGTATAGTCGAGAAAATAACGGATTCGATTGGAACAGCGGTTGTGGTAGATCCCATTCGAAGTTAATATTTATCATTCTGTAACTTGGGAACTAAAATAGGTTGTTTTAAAAGTATATTCCAGTAATCACTGTAGCAGAGAGTGTTTATTGTTCATACTCTAAGAATGACGTGCGGCTTTTGGTATAAAACTTAATGTTTAAGACGGTACCTCCCATACAAATTTATTATCCTATTATACTTTATGACAAATATTTTTTAAAAATTTGTCATAAAGTATACTTAATTTTTTTATTAAGGGTCTTTAACAAATATTTGTTACATCTATGAAAGTTTTCTTAATTATTTATACCCTTCACCACAGGTGGAAACGGTATATATAAAGTTGTCATTCCGTGTGTAATTTCTACAGTATTCATTTTCGACCCCATAAGTACATATATTCTGGGTCCTTATACATACAGAAGTTGATTAAGCGATGTCCATCTGTCCGTCTATCCATCTCTCCGTCTGTCCGTGTTCGGGTTGAAATATCATTTGCCAAGGCACCAGAAGAGATACAAAAAATTTTAGCACACCAATCTGTCAGGCGTAAATTGCAATTCAGCAACATCGGATCATTCTGTTGGAGACTGCGGGCCAAAAATCATGCCCATCTATATTTTTTAACGTTTTTTAGAATTGTTTTCGGCTTAATGTTTCTCTTTTGCTTGTTTTTGTCAAATAAATATTATACCGCGACAGGTAGATCGCAAGGAGTGCATACAGATCTCGGGGGGTCAATAAACCCCTGCGAGGGGCGACTTTTGTTTGTTTTTAGGTTGGTAGGGGTTTTCTTCCTTGATTTGTATTAAAGACCTTTATAGGTAGTCCCACTGGTAAAAAAAAATTCAATAAAATTAAACAAAAAAAAAACTAAAAACTTTTTTTTTTTAATTTGTAAAGTTTTTAAACATTTACAAACCGTTTTCAAAACGATATTTCCACAGAAAATTATTCGAAAAAAAAATTTTTTAAAAAATTTCCAAAAAAATTTCGAATAAAATTTTACAAAAAATTTAAAAAAAAATATTTTTACAAACAATTTTTGAAAAATTAAAAAAAAATTCAATATTTCTATGAAAATGAAAATAATGACTGTAACATAATGTATATAGAGTAAAATATTTTTTTAAATGCGTTTGATTTTTAAATAGATGAGATCTCTGTTTTAAAACTTAGATGCATTTAACACATAGTCAACATCAGGATACCGATTAAAAACTGTCAAAAATAAAATACGTACGTTAAAACGTAAACGATTATTTTAAAGCCAGTATAGCTACATGGCTACACGACCACCTTTGTGGCTGACGTAAACTTAGGCTAATTTCTATTTTGTTCAGCAAAAAAATTGCAAATTACAAATTCATATACAAACAAAAAGTTTTGAAGGAATTATTTATAATTTTTTAAAAAAGTTATTTAATTTTATAAAAGCAAAATAAGTATTTCTACCGCAATATCAGAGTTTACGATGTAGCTGTCGTCTGCAATATCATGAAGTAGCTGACAACACGGCGCCAAATCGTAGCCAACGGACTTTGTTTTCAGTTAGCTGCGTCGTTGCTGTCTTCTATTTCTTTAAAGTATGAATAATTAGTTTTTTCTCAGATGGCTTATTTTAATTTATGTAAAGAGTCAACAATATGGATAATGCTGTACATGTCTGCAAAAATAAAATTACCGTGGTGAAGGGTGTAGAATATTCGGCACGGCCGAATATAGAACTTTTACTTGTTTTAAATCAGTCTCTTAAAAATCACCCTATAGATAGCACCTTATTGAAAACAAAATTTAACTTGAAAAAAACCATTACGAAAATAATCATGTTGTCTGAAAAACTTTTATAATTTTATCGAAAAATCTGTAGCCTTGAAATAAATTGAAAGAACTGAATTTTATGCTGTGGTATAGCAGCATGATTGCAAATACTCAAAATTGTTGTGAGTCCTTAAGGTACTTAGAAAAAATAACAAGGACTTTAAAACATTAAGAAAAGTTGATAAAATATATAAGCATGTAAATGTGCATGTGCATTAAAAAAAAGTCACTTGAGACAGTCTCATGAAACAAACAAATAGAAGTAGAAATGAGAGTAGATAATTTGTACTGAAAGACAAACTAAAATTTAAAAAAATACAATATACAATATACAATACAATGTTTAAATTTTTAATTAAGAAACGTATTATTAATTCAAAAATTTGCTCAAATATTGAGTCAGTATCTTATTCCATTTCCCTACTTCATATCTTTCTTTACAGATATCATCTCTTGTAAACTTTATTTTTATATTTTCATGTTTTTAGTGCAATTGCAGTTTTATTAAGAATCTTTACTCCAAATGTATAAAAATAAAAGTTTATGTTAGAACTACATTTATATCATATTGCGGTTAAGTAATAAAAATGTTCTCTTTTTTGGAAACTCTATCTCTAGTTCACAGCATTTGGAACTAGTCGAAATAAATATGTATGTATATACCAACTCTTACAAAACCATTAGAAACACTTTCTAAAATGGAAAACTTAAATAAACTAAATACAACTATAGATACAGCGATATAGCTACATGTTACTTAACCTCACAAAAAAAAAATAAAGAAAATAAAAACGAAAAATTTACTGGAAATGTACAACAAGATAGCAAAAAAAATTATTTAAAAAATTTTACTAAATTTTTATGCAAATCATGTAAAATGTACTTTCCACATTTAAGCTGTAAATATGTTTAAGTTACGACTGAAGAAGAGCAAAAAAAACTTAAAAACAGTAAAATTAAAATAATTAACTTAAAGTAAATAAGATCTTCAGTAATAAGGATAAAGCAGGAGCAGAAAAAATATTAACAAAACTTAAATCAGAATTATTTTCACAATTTAAAACACATATAATTATAATAAAAGTTAAATAATGACAATAATTATTATTATAATGATTGTTATAATTATAATAATTTATATTTTTTTGGTTATTCTTGTTATTATTTTTATAACTGATATTAATAATAATAATTATTATTATTTCAATAAAAATTATGTTTATTAATTATTATTATAATTATTATAATAATAATTATTATAATTATAATTATATTTATTTATAATTATAATTATTATAATATAATTATATTTATTATTATAATTAGAATAATAATTTTAATAATTATTATAATAATAATTATTATTGTAATAATTATTATAAATTATTAGAATAATAATAATTATTATTAATTATTAGAATAATAATTATTATTAATTATTAGAATAATTATTATTATTAATTATTATAATAATAACTATTATTGAATATTTGACATTGTTGCTAGTCGAAATATTTAATTAACATACCGATGAAATTTTCAATCAAGCTTAAGTTCGTTTTTATTCTCTAAGAAAGAATAAATTAAATTGGAAATTAGGTGTAATTATTAAAGAAAAATTGGAAAAATTTAATTATAATTATAATTATAATTATAATTATAATTCTAAGTCGTCCCTAACCCTTATCATATACATAGGATGATGTCGGCCGACGGATTTGAATACGTTCTAAGCTTTCTTCGCTGCTGCATATTTCGTTATTTTTGCTTTAACTAAAACCTTTGTGAATTTTTCGAGTTTTTAATGCACCAGGGGTGCGTAAAATCTTTTTTAGTGCCTTTGAATTTTTTTTTTTTTTAATTTGTAGCAGATGGTACCGCATTACTGAACACCATAACACTATATTGCATTAAGAATCAAATTATAATGTACACATCTTTTAAATTATTTGTATCAGTTTTGCTTCTATGTGACTTTTATACAAGTACTTTTATACGCAAGTACATTTTTTTCGTAAATCTTTATTAGGGGCTCTCATGAGTAGCTAGGAAAATAGTGTCATTGGCAATGTCTTTGCTAATTACCAATACACAAAAATGTATTATTTCCAAGAGAAAGTGGAGATAAAGCAGTGAAAGTAAGCTGATTTTTTTTGGCGATTTGCAGGTACTGCCTATTTTAAGGCGTTTTTTATTTTTGAAAGCAATATATTTTAAGCAATGTTGCGCAACAGATGGAGTTATTTTAAAATAATGCAAAAATCTGATTTGAAAGTAGGATATTTTAAACACGGTTGCGCAACAGATGGCGCTGTTTTAAAGTAATGACAAAATTTGAATTAAAAAAGAGATATTTTAAACACAGTTGGGAAATAGATGGCGCTATTTCAAAATAATAAACAAATATGAACAACTTACTGCCAAATAGCCAACTGAATAAAATTTGTATTTGATTTGTATTTCTACTTTGTGGGATTACATTGCTTTTACAGAGCTTTACAAAAATTTTTTATTAGAATTTTATCCAGGGATGGGTACCTTTATATAAAGTAAATAATAAGATTTTTAAAATTTAGTGTGGATTAATTTCAAAGCAAAATCGAAAAAATATGATCAGGATGCACACAACGTGTGTGGGTACAGCTAGTTATAACAGAAACTGGTAGTTAGTTTAAAAAATGTGTAATTTAAAAACTTAAAAAGCCTTCACTCTGCTCGCTATGATTGATTTACTTAATTTGTATCAACAATATGTAAGTTTGCTTATACCCTTAAACAGTAAACTTTAAACTAAACTTGGCATTTTTTCTTTTAAATAAAACCTTTTTTAATACATTCAAATAAAAACAATATTTTTTATCTTCACTTTACAGGTAATCGTTCTGACATAATCCCTTTGATAACTATGTTGTAAGTTATTTTAAATGAATATTAAGACTTGAAAAAATTTACTTCTTTTAAATAAGAAAACTAAACTAAAATTAACAAAATATTTTCTCAAACTTCTAAAACAAAAAGATTTGGTAGTGATAATTTTGAAACCTTTAAAAGTAGTCAAAGTTAAAACCCCAGAAAATAACAACAAACCTGTTGTTGTTAACAGAAACTTCAGAGCCAACATGGTGTTTGTGCTATACTTTAGATTAAAATAGTCCTCATTCATAACTAAGTAGTCTTCATTCAAAATGCCTATGATCTACCCATCATGTTTTTTATAGCTTATATTTGGTTTTTTATCATATTTTAAATTTCCAAAAATCTTACGTTAAAGTTTTCTTTTAAAGAAATTCTTCCTTTTCTTATCATCCTTGGCAGTTTAATTTTATTTTTAAGAATTATTTTTTTTTTTTTTTCTACCGAAAAACATTCAGCTTTATTGTTTGATGTGGCCATAGTGATATTCCCATCTACTTCTGGTTTTGTTTTCAACCAAAAAATAAATACAGATAAAGATAAAGACTTAGTTAGAATTAATTTTCATGAGTAAATCGTGGTTACCTGACAACATTAGGGATTTATTTATAAGTTGTTCATAACTTCAAAAAAAGTACACAGTGTTTATAGCACAAACATTAGCTAACTTTGCTTATATTTTTCCTCACAAACAGACAGCCAGTTAGCCCTTATCAATGAACTCATCATAATCAAAAATGTGTATTTTATCTTAAGGCCTTAACGCTTATAAAAGCTTATGAAAAATATAGAAAAAAAGTATCATTAGTGGGTCTATGTTTAAATAAGTTTTATGGAAAATCAAAACTTGAAGTCGTTTACAAATATAAGTATTAAGAGAAAATAAAATCAGTCATGTGGCAGAAATGATGGCTAAACATCAAAACCAAACCCAAAATAAAAAAATTAAGTAAGACAAGTTAGGCTAAAGTAAATACTTGTGAAAACTGTTTCATAAAACTATTCAAACAAAAAAATCTTTCTAAAAAATAATCAGTTTAACCCTAAAACCACCACGAGCTTGCAAACTTAAGTTTAAATTGTTTTAAACTCCTATAACACAGTGCAAGGTCAAAATCGCAAAAAACTTTAAAAAATTCAATTTTTTAACCTTTTTTCCCCTGTTCAGGTCCCTAGGTAGCGATTTTGACCTTGAAGATGAAGCTTTTTTGATTTTATATGTTCACAATTTTTGTTCTTTATGACAAGAGCTACAACTTTGCCTCAGAGAGTATATCAAAATTCCAAACGGTTTGCAAAATATAAGCTTGAGTAAATGATCATTTTTTTTTTAAAAATGACATCGAGGCCCCACATCTTTGAGGGCCCATAAAAAAAACCTGGAGGACTTTGGGCAAAACTGGGAGACAGGGGTATTTTTTTTTTTTTGGTCTTTTATGACGTAGTGGTGTCCGTATATGCTTATTTTGCCATGACTTAAAAAATTACACAGTGTGTAAGTATACTTAAGAAAAATTCATAAAACTTTATCTATACTTATAATAAAACAGTAACTCATTTCTTGTCTGTCTGTCTGTGTTCGCATCACGTTAAAACTACCAGACTAATTTTAACAACATTTTGTGAGGAGCTACCGTAATACCTCTATTCCAATAAATTATACTTTTATTACGCAAAAATATTTTATTTCCAAGAGAAAGCGGAAAAAGAGCAGTGAGAGTACGCCGATTTTTTTATCGTTTTAAAGGTACTCCATACTTTCAAGCATCTTTTATTTTTGAAGGCGGGATATTTTAAACCCTCTTGCGCAACAGATGGCGCAGTTTTAAAATAATGATAAAATGAATTAAAAGCGGAATATTTTAAACACGGTTGCCCAATAGATGGCGCTGTTTTAAAATAATCACAAAATATGGATTACTTACTCCCAAATAGCCAATTGAATATAATCTTTAATTGATTTATATTTTTAATTTGTAGATTTACATTTATAATAGTTTTTAGAATTTTGTATAAATTTCAGGAATTTATCCAGGGATGGGTACCTTTATATAAATTAAATACGTAAGAGTCTTAAAATTTCATATGGATTGCTTTCAAAGCAAAATCGAACAAAATATTGTCAGGGCGCACACAACGTATGTGGGCACAGCTAGTTATTAAATAAAACTTTATCATAAAAATAGATTGTTTCTTGTAGCAACGTTGTGATCTTTGAGTCCATGGTGAAATTGGTATTTGTATGTCTCGGTTTTACCTAAAGCTAAACAAAAGAACTCAAGGTAATATAAATTTAGATATGGAGTTCGAAAAAAAACAGCGGCTATTGAAATACAACCAATGAAAAGGATTCGGAAATGTTTAGTTACTCTCAGACAGTTTAGCGAAGAAAAACTTACTCGTATAATTATATTTTTATTATATTTCAAACAAACTTCTTAGAAAAAATCTGTTTTCGCCCTACAAGCGCAAGACAATAAGCCTATAAAAATCATATACTAAACCAAAAATTTACCTAAATACTATAAAATGTTTTGTAGAATTGAAGAAAAGTAGGTTATTATTATTATATTTTTAGTCACATCTACAGACTACAGATTTTCTACAGATTTTCGTAAAAAAATAATTTTATAAATTTCCTTATATTGAAGCAATATTTGGGTAATTCTTTGCCATATTTTCCGATATTTTATGCTTTTGTTTTTACTCAAAATCACGAAAATATGTTAATTTGTCAAACTAACAACAAGAATATCATTTAATTTTTTTTTTTTAATTCTTGGTTATTTTGATGAAAACAATTTTTTTGTGTTTCAGAAGAGGATTTTTTAAAGGACTTGAGAAAATATTTTTTTTATGTTTAAATGTAATTTAAAAACCGGTTTAACATGACAATTTTGTTTACAAATTCATGTGCATTTGAAAAAAAATTTTGCATCACTTAAATTAACGATTTAGTGCTACCGACGATATGTTTCGTCAAAAATTAGATGAAATTGTATGATGGTAAATTTTTATGGTGAAATTTTTTATTGTATAAATTCAATAGGTAAAAATTTTAGTCTGGGTTTCGCAGCAAATTTTTGATATTCTTATTGTGTTTAACATTATTGCATTACTAGCTTTATTCCTATTAAGAGGAATAAATGGATATGGCTTTGAGTCCTAGTTGCAGGTATATGATTTGTTTGACATTATAAGTTGCTACCTCAAATTGTCCACATAATTGTTCCAAATTAGCGAGAGAAATTGTTTCGTTTAGTTTTATTTTTCAAGGAGACGCAAACACAATTTATTTATTGTTACAAACGTTTAAAATAACAAATATATAAAAAAAAACTATCGAGTTTTCAAAGAGGACTGAAAAATTTAGGGAAAATCATTTAGATTTTTTTGTTAACAGTCTTAGGGCTTATACAATTTTTATATTTTTAAAATATTCTTCTTGAAAGGCAAGGAGACTAAAAAAATTAAATGTCGTTAAAAGAAATGAATATCACATCTACACCAACTGTTCATTTTATGCTGGGGGAATGAAACTTTCTTCTCGAACCCCTTTTTTTCCTTCATGATTCCTGGTACTAAATTTTAGTCTGACAACTGGTAATAGTCGACCATCCTCCTTATCATAGATATCCTCATAGCATTCTTATTTAATATGTATCTGTGCATTCTACTAAGCCTTTGTTGAGCTGTGTGTTGGATACTTACACACTATTGCGCTACCAAACTCTTTCAGATATAGTCTACAATCTTCCCCGATTTGTTAATTACGCAGTTAACTAGACTAAGATACCAAAATTATATTCAAGCATCTCCCTGGCCCTTCTGCCAACTTAAATTGTAAAATATCAAAGTCTTTGGTGAACCCACAAACCGATAGAATATGAATTGGAACCACAGAACCGTACTCTAGCACACTAGCCAGTACATTATTAATTACACAAAATGGATCTACCACTAAATACCTGAAATTAAACAATAATCGATGCAATAAATTTTACCACATAAAACAAGATAATTTTACCATATAAAACAAGATAAAAAAGGAAAGACAGAAAGAAGGCTGGTAAAGCTATGTTTACTTGGAAAAAGAATAAACGGAAAATATATTTCACCATTTTTTGTTTACCAAATAAGCGAATAAAATGAAAAGCAAAGGTAAAACTAAACCAAAAATCGATCTTCCATTCGAGTGAACCTTCGATGGCAACCAAAAACAATTTGTATCTTAATTTGTTTCCATATAACTCGATTTATTTAATTTATTTTAATTTTAAAGGAGACTACATCGAAAATACAAAAATCAACAGAAAAATTTATTTCTATGCTTTTGAAAGTACAAAAATTAATTTTGTGAGTTAAATATTGATCATACGTAACCAAGTATCTAAGAAAAGGTGACGTATGAGTTATTTACACTACAATATTTATAGCTTTGTTTACAAAATAGTTTTGAATTATAAAAATTTCGTTTAAAATCTATGAGGCTATAATAATTTATAGGCCCTTCATTTTATTATTTTAATTTTTTTTTTTATTTTTAATAATTATTTTATTGGTAGACATATGAACATTATAAATAATAATTGAAAAATGACGTTCGATAACTCGAATGAGAACAGACATAGCAGTTAAGACAAGGATAGTTTAAGTCCATAGCAGCATTCGCCAACTAGGTGATTCCTTTGATCGTCTATAGTTAAGAAACACATACAGTGGTGTTCCATAAAGTAGAGAAAAAAACATACTAAATCTTCATAACAAATTTTTAGGTTTACATTTTTATGAGACCGAACCACTGACCAACTAAATTACTATAGACCAGTTTTGATTAAAAACTTTAAATGAAATATATACGTAAACACATTCGAAATTCAAGATTTTAGGTGTGAAAAAATAGAGCCCTCAATTATCTAAAGAACACAAAATTCTAAGAGATAAATAAAATAATATTTTCAAAATATTTGATAATGGCTAAGCACCGTATTGGCATAGAGTCAACAAGTTTTTGGCTTGTCTCAATCGGAATATTACGTCATGCTCCTTTTACTAATGCCCACTAGTGATTTTTTATTAGTTGCATGTTTTCCCTTAAGAACTGATTTAAATATTCATCACAAGTTCTTAATGGGTTTAAGAATGGCAACTGAGCTGGCCAGCTTACCCCATATTTTCCAAACCAATCTTTTGCCCACTTCGATGTAGTGTGTTTCGGGTCATAGTCTTGCTGAAATCGAAGCGGCATTTATTATTCTGCGTAAGCCATCACATAACTGTTAAGCAGATTTGTGTAAAAAATTCCATTCGTTCATTCTTTCTTCCACCCGTACGATAGGCCCAGTTCCCTTATAATGAAAACACCCCCCCACCATAATGTTTCCGCCACCGTGTTTAATGGTCTTTATGGCGTATTAAGGAAGACGTTTGGTGTTTGCTGGCCTTCGTACACAGTGGCTGCTTGTTAGAGTTAAATAAATGCAGTTTTGATTCCTCAGACCACAAAATGTCATCAAGTGAATTAAGAACAGTAAAATGTAGAAAATGAGACTGGCTCTTTTTTATGGAACATCACTGTGTGTAGCTCATACACATAGTGTTGGAAAAAAATAAATTTTTCGTTATAGTAGTCATGGTAACTTGGACTTCCGTATAGTTATAATTTAACATCATCACAACTTCAATCACTTCTCTCAAAAAAAATAGTTTACTAAAACTATATAAATCAGAAACAATTAAGATGATGAGTGATTTGCCAGGGACCTGATACCAATAAATATAATTGCTCTGTATGGAACATAAAATAAAAAATAAAATAATAAAAATGAAATAAAAAAAATAATAAAAATTTCGAAATGATAGAGGCACTAAATGCTATTCTCATTCCCGAGATATTGCCCCACTCTTAAATATTGATTTCGTTTCATGTACAAGTGCTCTTATCAATTTGGTCCTAAAGTAAGACATGGGATCATTTGAGTCAACTGTATTGCTGGAATGCTGTCTAAGAGGAGGATACTGCAGTACGATATGACCACTCATTATTCTCGCGGCATAGGAACAACGACACTTTACAGACTCAGATTAGTTGGATTAACAAACTAACTTGTCTACCTTGATCTTATTAGAGCAACTGCAAATAATAAAAAGTCAGGAACTATGTGGCTCTATGGCATACTGTAAGTTCCAAATCTATGTTAGGGAAACAAATCATCTTCTTTACAATTGTTGTTGCAGTATGATAAATACGAACAGAAAAATCTCTAAGGCAGTTAGGTGGTGGGCATATTGTCTTCACAACTTCTAAAACCTTGACGTTCATGTTTCCGGTCTACATGGGTGAACTACTCTCTTGCCAGAAACTGCGAGATAAGAACCTTGTATTTCTAACTAGTACCTAAACAACTGGAACCAGTTGCCTTTGACCAGTTATATTTGAGGCACTTCGAGGAGTAACGTGGTGGCTGTGGTTTGGACCTTAATCGCTGGAAGAATACAGCAATAGCGTTATGGGAGTTTCGATGGTTTCCAACTCATAACTAAAGGGTATGAGCATGGTCCTGCAACCATGTTGTGAAGTTGCAACATGATGCGTTTCTATGCGTAACAACAGCATTGATTGCAGCATCATATCATCTCCCAGAGGTAAGAACTCCGTCAGGTTTAGCCGACAAGCCAGGCACTAACATAAGTCTGTATTACAATCTACACTTTTTACAAATTTTAATATTAGAAACAATAGTGCTGACTTCTACACTGCTAACACTGCAGCCGGAAGTCGTTCGACGAGTAATGTGGTAGCTGTATTGGCTGTGCTGATTTACCCAAATTGCCGATTATAGCCATTAGACAGTATGGTAGCATAGGCCACTAAATGTACTCAAAATTTCCAAACCAGCATATGATTAGCTACTTATATTTGGGAAGGCACAGAGATGTTGCATAATATTAGAGCTTATCAATACGTCGTCCTTATTTTTAATTTTCTTTATTTTTATGCCGTGTTTTGGCCATCTCTCTTTTACAAGTTACCCAAAGTTAGTATTTGTTAGATAAGCTATCTCTTTAACGTAGGCTAAGATTTTGCGAAGCATCAGGATCCTATAATTTTAAAGGGGCTTAGAATCGTTGCCTTAAGTGCAGCTAGACATACATGGTGATATACATGGCCTTAAGTGCAGCTAGACATACAGTGGATCAATAAAGTTTAGGCACAACATGATTTTCAAAAGTGTTTGGCCACTAACTTTTCATCTGCATAACTTTATAAAATAATTTTCATGCTGTTTTCAGGATTGATAGGTTTATTGACCATTTACACAAAAAATTATTTCTATCTTATTATTTCTAATATACAATGGCTTTTAAACTAAAAAATAAGGTAAGTCTATGTAAAAAAAGGTTAGGCACACATGTGAAAATGTTCGGTTTATTCGTGTTTTTTGCATGTCTAGTATTTGGTCGAACCTCCTTTAGCTTGGATAATTGCTTCTAAACGTCTACTCATACTTCTTAAGGTGTGTTTACATTGAGTGTACAAGTCATATGTATTGTCAAAATTGCTATCCATATGGAATTTCATGTGTATGTCAAAATCAGTGTTTTACATATGGTTTATAATTTTTGTGTTCAAACGTACATATGACATAACCTCCTTTTGTTGAAAACAAAAATCAAATATTTAAAACAGCTGGTCTTCAAAGTGTGGTTTAGATGGATTATTTTTTTAAATTGTTAGACTATATAATAAAACTAATAATGATAGCTTTATTGGGACTTGTTGTAATAAGTTATTAGGCAATTTTTATATTTTTGCCGCCATTTCATTTTATTAGACACCCGCTAGTGATGTCAACTATGGTAAGAACTACCGTTTTGTGTTATCATTTGGGTGCTTCTACAAAAGTACAGAAATCAATTTATAAGAGACAAATTATATAAAAACAAAAAATAATTATAATAAATAATACAATAAGTAATAATTAATATCATTTGAACTATATCAGCAACAATTTAATGAATAATTTTGTTGATGTTAATGTCAATTTATTTTCACTCTTTTTTTATTAGGAATAAAATATTTTTTATCCTAATTCTTATGACAAATTAAACTAAATTTCTTTAAAATAATTGAGCCGTTGCTTTTGGAAATTAGAGAACTCCATTTTATTTCATTTAATGATTTGAATATGAATGGCGTTAAAAAAATCACAAGCCGGAATAGACTTATTTTATATTTTTTTGTAGTCTTATTGCATGTAAGTTTAATATGCAATAATAGTTATCCATTTTAGCTGCAAAAAAAGGTTTTGGTATGCGCCAATGTAGTTGTTGATTTTCTTTTACTGGAATGTAATTATAATACCAAAAAATTTAATAGTTTATTTACATACATATTTTATTTCAATATCATTTCATTCTTCTTGGTACAGTAAAACAAAAAACAAAAAAATAAAATTATATTTAATTTTAAGGGTAAAAAATGGAAAAAGAGAGAAAGAAATTACAATACTTACATATATTTCTTAGGTTACATAGCGAAGATTTTTCACCATAGTTGCAGAATGATTGCTCAATTCTTATAATGCTTCTTAATATATTGCAATATAAAAAATAGTACTATTCAACATGGATTAAAAACATAAAATTATGTAATTTGTAATAAGACTTAGGTTTTATTCATTTTTTTTTCATAAAATGGAGTTCTCTCATTTTCTAAAGTAACGGCTTAATGAAGTGATTTGCAGCACTTTCGATACCCACAATACCTCTGTAGCATTTTTTTATCCTGCGGTCCAAAGTTGTTCATTAGGTGATATTACAGTTTACAAAGTTTGCTTACCGTCTTAAAAAATATTTTAAAATAATACACTATAGTAAAGTAAATTTTTAATTTAATTCAGTCTTTCTTATTACCGGTAAAATAGATAAACACAAAAATATTAAAATTGAGTCATTCGTATAAAAATGTCCCATATACCCTCCTGGCCCTAGTTTTCAAAACACATACATATATCCCATTGGACCTACAAAAAATAAAGATCTGTCCGTTTTAAATATCAATATATTCGATTTAACCGTGATTGACATACAATTAAACAAACTTGCAAATAGATATATAATAAACATATGTATGTATATTAGATTACATATGTATGTAATTTTATTATTAATATCACCTGTGAGGTATCGATATAAATCTGCGAACATGAAATTACTAACAATATTTAGAACAAAGATATTGGTTAATTTTAAACTCCTTAAATTCATGATTAAAATAAATAAGCGGAATTTTTGAAACTAAAAGTGAACATCACTGAAAACATCTGTTGTCATATAGTTTTACACATCAAATAGAGCGTGCTTTAAATAAAAAACTAACACATGTTATTGCACATAGGTAAATAACATATGTTATGTTTCAAGAGGTTTACACTATGTGTATAGTTTTACATATGGAAAATCTGACATTCCATATGACTTGTACACGCAATGTAAACACGCTTTTACCAAGTTAGATGTTTCATCAGGAGTATTTTTTTTCCCCATTCTAAGCAAAGTGGCGCTTTAAGTGATTCTTTGGATGTAATGTGATGTTTCCGTATTTTTTTCTCCAGTAAGTGCCAAATTTGCTGTATAGGATTCGTGTCTGGCGATTGCGGAGGGGTTTTTAACTGTTTGCAGTGGTATATAAGCCATTCCTGCACAAGATATGAAGAATGTTTTGGGTCATTAACTTGTTGGAACAAGAATTTCCCATTTAAGCCCAGCTTCGCAACATTAAAATATTTAAATAAGAGTGCTTGTCCATTTTGTCGTCTATAAATACAAGATTTCCCACTCCAGATGCCGCCATACATCCCCAAACCATAACATTACCACCACCGTGCTTCACAGTCTTAATAATATTATTTTCTTGAAGCTCTTTGTTTGCTTTTCGCCAAATTTTTTGTGGACCATCTGAACCAAAAATGTTAAACTTCGATTCATCGCTAAATATCACACTGTTCCAGAAGGCTTCAGGCTGATTAATGTGGAGTTTTGGAAACTCTAACCGCCTTTTCTTGTTTATATGTGAAAGACAAGGTTTGCGACGGGGAACTCTTCCATGATATCCAGCTCTGTGCAACGTATTTCTTATTGTTTGTGGATTAAGGTCTTCACCAAAACTTTTCTTCATTTGCTGACACAATTCTACAGCTGAAATCTTAGGATTTTGAGCTACTGCAGCAACAATGTTACGCTCCTGACGAGATGTAAATTTTTTTGGACGTCCACTTTTCCTCTCACGCTCTAATTTGTTTGTTTTTTCATAATGTTTTATGATGTTTCATACACTGGTATAGGGCCTCTGTACAATAACACCAATTTCGCGATAATATTTTCCATGTGCATGAAGATTTATAATAATTTTACGGACATCTACGGAAATTTCTGAACGATTGGTCATTTTCCTGTTTTCGTCGCGAATTAAATACCAAGAATATTTTTTACATTTAAAACTCTC
The DNA here is from genome assembly GCA_949628195.1 of Phasia obesa. Classification (NCBI taxonomy): domain Eukaryota; kingdom Metazoa; phylum Arthropoda; class Insecta; order Diptera; family Tachinidae; genus Phasia; species Phasia obesa. Next base: position 137,236,057 of record OX451216.1, on the reverse strand, counting down.
ACCTACTGAGGATTTAACATGTGCATAAACATGAATTGAAATAAAAAAGTAAAAATTTACCGTTATACAACAGTTTAAATGCAGTTTGTGCCTAAACTTTTTTTACATAGACATAGCGTGTTTAGTTTTAAAGCGTTGTATATTAGAAATAATAAGATATAAATTATTTTTTGTTATAAATGGTCAATATAACTATCAATCTTTATAACGATATCAAAATTATTTTATTAAGTGAACCAGATGCAAAGTTATTGACAGAACACTCTTGAAAATCATGGTGTGCCTAAACTTTATTGATCCACTGTACATGGAGCTTCAAATTCTCTACTCCTTCTAATCCCAACCTAACTTATTCAAAAATATCAATCTTATATCAATTTTTTTTCTTTCCACACGGAAATTAATTTTTCTTTTATACTCCAACATAAATGTTTCAAACCTCTCCCATAAATATATGAAGCTAATATTTTAATTTTCCATAACAATAATGTCATCATTTGACATCTTAACAAATTTTTTACAATATTTTCTACAATTCCTTAAATAATATTTATCTGCCACAATAAATGTATAAAGACATAGAAATACTTAGAAATTCATACGTACAACCATGTTGATATTTGTCAAATGATAATGTCATCAAGTGAATTGTAAGTAGAAGAAAAGAATACTAATATTAAGAACTTAAGTTACAACATGAAAATTGAATTTATGTTAGACACGCTCACAACAATTTGCAATTTTTAACACTGTCAAAAAATACAAACAAGCGAACATTAGCAATGGGCCACAGTATGGTTTTAATGTCTTAGAGTGACAACGACAATAATCATAATAAAAATAAAAATATTGGACAGACTAGTAGATACGAAACGACCATGATATTCGCTTTCAACTATTTGCTTCAAAAGTAACACATTGTACATTACAACTGTTAGAATGGCAAGAAGATTGGACAGAACGAAGAAAAAATATTTTCATTTTTAACTTAAGGCTCCATGTGATGGTTACAAATGAAAATATTTCTTTGTTTTCATTTCCTTTAAAATACATGTTAAAGGAATTACCAAATATTTTGTGTTACTATTTAACATCAGGACTATTTCGGATGTTACCATTGCTGATATTTGTTGAATTGTTATATAAGTAGACTAGCTGTGCCCGCACACGTTGTGTGCATCTTGACAATATTCTGTTCGATTTTGCTTTGAAAGTAATACACACCAAATTTTAGGACTATAACTTTTATAGTTCTTCTCGTAAATGTATTTACTTTATATAAAGGTACCCATCCCTAGATAAAATTCTAAAATCTATATGAAATTCTAAAAATCTAAAAATTATGTAAACCTCTAACAAAGGTGTTTAAAATGTTTTAATAACAATGTAATTCCACAAAGTAAAAATACAAATCAAATATAAAGTTTATTTAATAGGCTATTTGACAGTAAGTAATTCATATTTTGTCGTTATTTTAAAACAGCGCCCGCTTTCAAAAATTAAAGATGCCTTAAAGTATGTAGTACCTTTAAATCGCTAAAATAACGTACTTACTTTCACTGCTTTTTCTCCACTTTCTCTTGTAAAAAAAGTATCCTATATTGGAGTCAGGATACTAAGGTACCTCCTCACAAAATTTAGTGAAAATCCATCCAGTAGTTTTTACGTGATACGAACACAAACAGAAAGACAGACAGACATGAAATGAGTTACTGTTTTAATATATGTATAGATGTAGTGTTTCACACATAAGCAATATGTTCGCTAATTTTTCAACCTATCAGAATTGTAAAGACAAGCCAACAACGCTAAAATATTTAATTAGAAAATTCAAATAGAAATCTCAGTATTACATGAATAGGAGGACAAACGAGACTTTAAGGTTTGTTCTAGGCATTAAATTAAAGATGTTGTAGATAATGCGAAACAGAAATCGGCAAAAGTCATCTTAGAGAATTAAATGAAGTACACAGTCATAAAGATAAGCCGCATCATTTTCTACTTAGTTGTTTGAAAAATGATAAATTATTAACAGTCAAACATGGGGCATTAATAAGTGTCAAAATCATCATGCCTCTGCTAGAGAATTTCTAGTTAGGCGTAGAACTACCACACGAACTAGAGGACGACGAAAGATGATTTAACCGACAGGCAAATGGAGAGGCGTAGCATTAATTACCTCCCAGAATCGGGGAATGAAAATTACAATTAGCAATTATATGTAATTGTAATTGCAATTTTACTATTACATTCCACTATTTGTAATTGTAATTCAGATTTTTTCAATTACATTTTTTCAAATTACAATTACATGTATTTACAATTACAAGTAAGTACAATTACAAGTAATTACAATTACAAGTAATTACACTTACAAGTAATTACAATTACAACTAATTACACTTACAAGTAATTACAATTACAAGTAATTACAATTACATGTAATTACAATTACAAGTAATTACAATTACATGTAATTACAATTACAAGTAATTACAATTACAAGTAATTACAATTACAAGTAATTACAATTACAAGTAATTACAATTACAAGTAATTACAATTACAAGTAATTACAATTACAAGTAATTACAATTACAATTAATTGCAATTACAAGTAATTACAACTACAAGTAATTACAATTACAAGAAGTTACAATTAAAAGTAATTACAATTACAAGTAATTGCAAGCCATTGCAATTGTAATACATCACATGTAAATGGAAAATTTAAATTTCAAATTACATGTAGTTGTAATTGGTTTTAGTTCCTGCTTTAAATTACAATTACTTGTAATGTGTACTTGAGAATATATAATTACACATTACCTGTCATTTTAATTGTAATTGAAACATAATTGAATCTCCCCATGTCTGTTATAACTGTTAATAAAGTTATCGTCGAGATCATAACAAGGCGAAAAACACCTGAGCTGAGGGCTGAGCAAACAGGTTTTCGACCATGAAAATCTTGCACTGACCATATACACGGCCTCAGGGTAATTGTAGAATGTCGGTCCCCATTGTGTCTTATGTTTATTGATTTTGAGAAAGCATTGACAAGGCATTGACAAGCCGCATCTTGGCAAGGACTAAAAATAAATTTGCTTAAAACAAAGGCATTGAGAAACAATAGCAGTATAACCGGAGAATTCAAAATCGATGAAAACATAATTGAGGAGGTAAACATCTTTTGTTACTCGGGGCAGCATATTAACGAATACCGGTGGCTTCTCTTTGGTAATCGATAAAATTTTACTGCATTTTTTTAAGTGTAACTTCAAGACTTGCAGCGATCGGGGTTTGTTTTGTGGAATGGAAGGTGTGAAAAAGCCTGAAGGAAACAGTTTGGCGCCATTAGATTTTGTGATCTAGTTGGCTGGTTTAAATCTCCAAAAAAAAGAAAAAACATCGTGTCTAGAAATTTACATCATTTTCTGCAACCTGTGTGAGGGGTTGCTCCATTCTGATGGGACCGGTGATTTCATTGCATCCTTAAGAAGGAATTACATTGTTATTAAAATATTTTAAATACCTTTTACTTAGCGTTACAATGATTTCCAGAATTTTAGAATTTTATATAAATTTTAGAAATTTATCCAGGGATGGGTACCTTTATATAAAGTAAATATGCAAGAGTCTTAAAATTTGGTGTGAATTATTTTCAAAGCAAAATTACACAAAATATTTTCAGGACGCACACAACGTGTGTGGTCACTGCTAGTTATCTATATGACTTCAATATAGATATCAAAACTTAATGATATAAGGCACAATGACAAATGGCATTATTTGTAAGAAATTACGTCATATTAATATTCTGACATTATTTTGCGCCCCTTGGTATTACTAAAATCAAATAATAATCAAACTTAGAGTATTTTTTTAACATGAGGTCTTAGTATGTCTAGTTACATTAACAAATGTACAAAAACAAATCTATATAAACATATAAAAGTTAAATTTTAATTTTTTTCTCTGCTAACTATTTCTTTATCTATTGGTTGTGTTAAAAATAATGTCCAAGTTAACGTGTAACTCCTATTTTCCCAATTAGTTGTTCATTACAGAAAACACTGGTATATAAACCTGCCACTGTCTACTTTGCCTTAAAACTCAAACAGAAATTTTCAAGTTTATATCTACATTTTTTACCTCTGGCTTATCTTTCTGTTACCTCTTAATATCTTATAATAACTTATTCTTTGGTTCTTTGTCTTTTTGGAAAGTAAGCAAAACATCACTTGACTTATTTATTTCATTATCCACAATTGACAGCACAAAAGGTTGTCCAAAAACTGTTCTGTAGTTTATAGCCAAAAGGCAAAAAGTAAAAAATCAAAAAAATGAAAACTCAACTCGACACACACATACATATACATTACATACAAATACACATACACTCAATTCAATGTTACTGAAAAGACAGCATGAGTGAACAAACAAACTCTCAAAACAATAAACTGAATAAACTGAAAATCAAAAGGTTAACAACAGATTTACACCTTACGAGGGTAGAATGAAGAGTTTTTTATAAATTCTTTTCATACACATCAAAGCGTTAAATTGGTTGGGATATGAACCTTTAACCGTAGGGTCCACAAAACCATGCCTATTAATGGTTTTTTTATACCACAGATGGAAAGGGTATATACAAGTATAAGTTTGTCATTCCGCGTGTAATTTCTAAAATATTAATTTCCGACACCATAAAGTATATATATTATGGATCCTGAAACATAGAAAAGTTGATTAAGCTATGTCTGTCCATCTGTCCGTGTTCGGGTAGAAATGTCATTTGCGAAGACGAGATACAGAAGATTTGAGCCCACCAATCTGTCAGGCATAGTTTCGAAAATTTTGGGATTGCAATTCAGCAACATTAGATCATTCCTTTGGAGGCTGCGGGCAAAAAAGCCCACCTATACTTTTTTAATTTTATTCGGTTTTAATGATTTTCATTTGCTTCTTTTTTTGTTAAATAAATATTAGACGACGACAAGGAGTGAATAAGGTATAAGGTAAGGTATTTCCTGCTGTGATTTGTATTAAAGGCCTTTATAGCAATCAATACATATAGAGGTACGTAATAGACCCACTGGTAACCAGGAGCAGTCAATACGCCATTTAGAGGGACTCAATATAAGCAATTTTTTTTGCTTTAGACTGACCATTCTAACGCAATATAGATTGCAGGAAGTTCCTAATTCTTACAAAAAATTGCTTATAAAAAATAAAAAAATATTTTTTTTTTTTTAAATTAAAAAATTTTTACAAAAAATTAAAAAAAAATTTACAAAAAATTTCTAAAAATTCTTCAAAAAAAATTTCCAAAAAATATTTTCAAAAAATTTTCCCAAAAATCTTTACATAAATATTTAAAAAAAATTTCGCAAAAAATTTTACCAAAAATTTTCAAACAAATTTTCCAAAAAATATTTCACAAAAAAATTTTACCAAAAATTTTCAAACAAATTTTCCAAAAAATATTTACAAAAAATTTTCCCATAAATCTTTACAAATTTTAAAAAAAAAAATTAAAAAAAAAATTTAAAAATATTTTCAAAAAAAATTTTTACAAAAAATTTAAAAAAAAAGTTTTAAAAAAATTTGCAAAGAAACAGAAGAGGGTAACAATATTTAGCATTACTATGGTGAAGGGTATATAATATTCGTAATAGCCAAACATAGCACTCTTACTTGTTTTTTGTAATTTTGTTTGTAGAAATGCAAAATGTGTATAAATAGAGACAAAGCACAAGACATGTAGGAGCAATATTTGCAGATATTTTTAAAGACTCCTTAATCATAAATAAACTTTTGGTATTATTTCACAGAATATGTTTGTAAATCACAGTTCGACCCATGAATTCTAAAAATCTTTTCAGTTTGCTCCCCTAAACATCATTGATAATTCTCTATAAAGAGAACAAAACATAAAGAAATTTTGTGTTCGTTAAAGAAGAAATGAAAAGTCAAGAAAATATACGTATTAAATGAAGTAAAGAAAAAAGGTTAAAACAATGAAATCATTTACAATTGATTGAATTTTATGGATAATAACATCAGCAACAGCAACAGTAGCAGCAAAAGTCCAAAACAACAAACACACAATAATGTTAATGTAAGTAATGTTGAGCGCAAAAGGTCATTGATTAGAGGACAGGTTTTTTATTTTGTTTTTTGTTACAACTAAATTGAATAATGGCTAGAAGACATTTTAATGAAAGTTTGAAATTAAAAAAAAACGGATCAAAAAATTAAACACCGACTAAATCATTTGTTTAAGGAAAATTAGACTACAGAAAAATCATTATTGAATTTAAATTTTTAATTTTATACGCAATTTAATTTTATAAGCAATAAGCTTCCATTTTCGAATTAATTAATAAAAGAAATTATTTTCTGGATGATATTTAAATTTAAATGGCAAAAATGAAGGCAAAATTAATTAATTAAGTAAACTTTGTCAAAAAATTTATTTCTTCTCAGCTAAAAAGGCTCAGCAAAAGGTTCAGAAAAAGACCTAATTTGATCTAATTGTTTCGATTGCGAAAAAAATCGTAGATAATTTAACCGAATAGGAACCGTAATAGGTAGACTCTTGAAATTTTCACAGACACCCTTAAATTTTTAGTAATTGTTATAGCAGCCAAAGTAACACATCTACTGTAAACATTTCAAGAGTCCATCTATTACGGTTTATAAAATAAAGCTATTTACGTAAAAATCATTTCACAGTCAGAACACCCTCTAATTTTTTTATTTGGTATAGCGACTATGGCAATTCCCTTTCTTTAAATATATAGAGAGTCTACCTCTTACGAATAAAAAAATAATTAACTATACGTGATAAACATGTCACTGTCGGAACACCCCTTAATTTTTAGTAATTATTATATCGGCCGTGGCAACACATCTTCAGTACAAAATTTTTAAGAGTCTACCTATTACGGTTCAAGAAACAAGGCGTTATACATGCAAATCACGTCACTGCCGGAAAACCCTTTAATTTGTACTGTTTTTTATAAGGGTCTCAGTAATACCCCATCTGTAAAAATTTCAAGAAAACTAGGCCATATTGAAGCAAATCAAGTCACTGTCGGAACACCTTTTAGTTTTTGCTATTTGTTATAGTGGCCATAGTTATACACCTTCTGTAAAAATTTTAAGAGTCTACCTATTATTGTTCAAAACTTATGCCACATACATGCAAATCACGTGACTATAGGCACACCCTTTAATGTTAAGGTTTAATTTTGTATACTTACTTATAAAGCGAACGTAGTCTTAATTACTGTCTGCAAATTTTTGGTGGTTGCTTCCTACAGCTCAAAAAATAAAGAAATAAAATACACGTAAATAACACGTCACTTTCGAAATACCCTATAAGTTTTTGCATTTTCTGCTATAGCGGCCACAGTTATACACCTTCTGTGAAAATATCAAGAATCTAGCTATTATGTTTGCAAACTTTGGCCTTATACATGTAAATTACGTCACTATCGGAATACCCTTTCATTTTTAGCATTATTTTTTTATACTTTTTTGTATAGCAAACTAAGTTTTAATTATTGTTTGTAAATTTTAAGTTACAGTTCAAAAAATAAACACATATACGTGAATAATATGTCTCTATCGGAACACCCTGTAAGTTTTAGTATTTGCTGCTATAGCGGCAACAGTTATACATCGTCTGTGAAAATTGCAAGAGCCTACCTACCTCGTATTACGGTTGCAGAGATAAAAGGCCCTGGCAGACGGAAGGACAGACGGACTGACATTATAGCGAAAACAATAGGGTGACGTTTTTACCCTTTGGCTATTGAACCCTAAAAAAGTGTGTCCAGATAAAACAACTTTTGTCAACTAAGTTTGTTATCATTAGACAGCTGATTATCATTATTAAGCTGCTATGTATAAAAAAAAAAACAATTTTTAAATATGTTTCGAAACAAAAAACTCGTGGTGTTTTGCTCAAAAATACTTCGTTAAAAATTCAATGCTTATCGACATACATACTTTGTTAGTGTTGCAAACTATTTGAATAAATAATGAAGTTATATTGTTTTTAACCTAAAATAAATCTAATTGGTCCAAAGTTTTTAAATCAAAAATTTACACCCTTCGAAAGAGTATTTTTAATAAAGTAATTTGACATCAAAATCCAAAAAATCGACTTACGCTGTTATTTATGAAAACGACAGAAAAATAAATATTTTTATATTAAATCTTTAATTTTATCAGGTTAAATAGCACATCTTACAAGACACATTTTAGTTAACACAACCGAACTTAGCATAATAAGGACCTGCTATAGAAATCATTACTTCCCTGTTTTAAGCACGGAAAACCACCCTTAAACACTTTTCGCTTGCCCCTTTACCAACACCTTCTAATTACATCTATTATAATTAAAATCTCTTGTTCACTTAGTTGTATTGTGTTTAAAATTACATCCATTAATTATTTATTCGTTATAAACATTTAACCAGATATGCGAAAAAAGCGCAACTAGAATTCTTGTTTTGTCATTTTCTTAAGGAGGCAATGCCGTTGAAAAATCACTTTATCTTTTGATTTAAAAGACTCGTTTACCTGAATTTTTTGTAAGGGTTTTGTTAATTTATTTTTGATCTGCTGTAAAAAGAAGAGCAACAGCACTGCTGTGCCTGTTTAGTTCCTTTGAAAGTCTTTGGATTTTTTTTTTTTTTCACTTTGTTCCTTTCATTATAGTTTGTATTATGATTTTGTTTTCTTCGTTATTGTGTGTTTGTCTAAGTTCATACAAAGGAAATACATAATCACATAAATTTTATGTGAGGACTTAGATCAGTCAAATGTTATTCAGACCTAATTTAAAACTAGGAATTTTTAATTCCCTAACATTTAGTTTTAAGGGGCAACATTCATACATGATTGTCGTAATAATGTTCTGAAAAGGTACTTTTAAACTTGGATGCAGTAAAATCTTTACCCAAGAGCAAGCTTATGATTTAAAGTATACCTAAGTTCAACGACGAGCACTTCAACTTTATATCTTTACGAGAAAAAAATATTTATTACATGTAAGTGTTAATTAACAACTTAATTTTAGAAACTTTGGTACTTGATATTTGGCCGAAAGCCTTCTTTTGTTGAAGAAGGGGTCCATACGGCAAACACAGCTGATGAAAATGAAAATTCTGAAAATTTAAATTCTGAAAACAACTAATGATGGAAACTTTTCTGAAAAGATTTTTATTTGTATTAAGGCATAGAAAAATTAAAAAAAATATGTAAAAACAATTATAGAACAAAATTCTTATGTAAGTCTTTACCCCCATGACTTGCTTACAGCTGGACAGTGGTATCCTTCGTAAAAATTTTGGTAATATTTTTTTTTTTTTTCTCTAAACTACCGTTCTTATTGTAAAATGATTTACATCTGAATCGCAGAGGAGCACTCAATCTTTACGGAAATAAGTATTTTAGAAAAGTATGCGCAAAGTATACGCAAATTACAAAAATAGTATAAGAAGAGTAGTCGAAAGACTTCATGAGATACTCATTTTGTAAGGTGTTATATACAATGAGTGAATAAAGGCCTCATCACCACTTTTACTAAAGATTCTCTTGTGAATGGTAAAACAGAAGCAGTACTCAGTTAAACTTAACTTATCCAGTAGTCTTTATCTGGGGGAGTACACGTCCAGTTACCAATAGAGCTTGGGTTTCGGCATGCGTGGGATGAGCAGCTAAAAAGTCAGGTGCAAGGAAGAAATACAGTCGGTTATAAAACGCAATAAACTAAACGTGTAACCCAAACTTCATCTGGAATGCGTTTTTAAACTAAGCAGAAGTGCCTCGGTAAATGTAGTAACTTTCATGTGGATTAAAGGATTCAGAGGCATAGCTGAGGAAAAACACAGCTGACAAGAGGGGATCTGCTGTCCATTTTTTTTAACCAGAACCTAGAGTTGAGTGCGAATTAGCAGAGTACGAGCAAAGTTCCTACAATGTGAAGAGGTGCACGCAAAGAAAAACATGGTTATTGAATGGTCACGGCAACCACACTATGTTCTCTGTAACAATAGATGTTTACTGTGAACAAATTATAGTTATTTAAAACAATACTTTGGTCACGATAAACAAGTTTTTTGTTAACTGTTCATCATTCAATGTTTATTCGCACCAAAAAAGCAACATGGTTGATTTGAAACATATTAAAATTCAAACCACAACCAAATTATTTTTAATATTTAAAAATTATAACCATAATATATTATTATTAAACATAGTGGTGCCTATTATGAGCAACTTTCTATCTTCGACTGTAGTCGAAAGTACTGATCGAACGAATTTTCATTTGGTATTATGGCGCACATTCGATAAAAATAGCGCTATTGTGAATTTGACTCAATTTGATTATTCACCATAGTACATATTTATCAACTGGCACTACAAATACATACATAGATATTTTATTACTTATTTATAAAAAAAAAAATTGAATTAATTATTAATTAATATGACCATTTTGCTGTTGTTCTAACGGGTGGCCCCATACAATTTAGCTCCTACGTGGTTTCTTCCCATTTTTTGCCGCTTAAACTTTTGTGCATATTCCTTTTGGCAGCTGAAAATGAGCTTTTCCAATTGTTGTTTTGTACTTAGACCTTAGACCTGCATGAAATTAAAATAATTTACATAAAAAATAAAATTAATTTACATAAAAAACAAAAAAATAATTTATATAAAAAACAAAAATTCACAAATACTTACATTTTCAATAAGTTTTACAAACTGACGCAAACCATCGAAAGCAAAATTGTGTTCGATTGAAAATTCGTTGTGCAACGAAATTTTCGACAGTGCTACCAACTCATAATACGAATTTGACATTCGATTTTCGATGTTCGTTAGCCAGCGAAGATCGAAAATCGAATGCAACTCATAATAGGGGCCAGTATGTTAAGTTTGACTAAAAAGAAACAAATAATGTTTGGTTTTAAAAATACATATTTTGGTTTTGACAATTTTTCAGTTCAGAAATATGTGTGTAAGCTATCGGTTCATCTAAAACCGTAAAAACATTAAATACATATTTGTTGTCAACAAATAAATTTGTTTTTTATTATAAATTATAGTTTTAAATTAATAATATCAAACACATAAAAAGGTAAGCAGAAAATATCAAAATATGTATGTAAGTCTAAATGAAAATATTCGTGTATTTGTTTTTTGTTATTTATAAATATATTCATACGTTGTCACATATAACCATTTACATGTTTCAATTTATATTATAGTATGTTTATATTACAAACATAACTATGGTTGTATGTTACAATGTTATTTTTATGTAGACAATAGTATGTTCCAACAACAACAATATTATTTTTATATATAACCATATAATTCAACCATAACATGTTGCTCTTAGATTATGTTTACCTCAACCATGTTTTTTCTTTGCGTGTGGCGGAAGGACAGAAAGGTGCTTGGATATAATATAGATATCTTAAGCAAGATAACTGTGTTAATAACAGGTCATGGAAATAGCAAGTATCATCTGGAGGAAATAAAAATCAAAGCAAATAATATTAGCATACTGTGCCTGAAAGGGTCTGAAACAGTAGCACCAGCACTGGCTAACATAAGACTATAGACTGCGAGCAGACACATCTTAAATGTGAATTCCACAAAGGAACTAACACAAATGCTAACAATTATAAAAGACTCCGTGATGAGGAAGAAGGTCGACACTTAAAGAAGACTGAAGTCATTACACAGAAAAAAATATTTTCACCAATTGAAGGTTTCATAATTGGTTTCAGATTAAAATTAAATACATAATTAATTGATTCAATTAAATATTTAATTAGGATATTTTTTGTTATTCTTTAAACAAATATTTAGTTGAATCAATTAAAAAATTAATTGAATTAAAACATTAGTTGATGAAAAAACTTTTTTCTGTCTACAGTCAGAAGTGTTAACATGAGATTCAAAGAAAGTAAGAGTCGTGAAATCATTGGTGACCAAAGGGAATCAGAAATGCTCCTAAAAAGTTAGTAACTGTTTCAATAAATTAATATATGTATGTGACTGTGTACAGATGAAGGGACAGACTAGGTGGACCGATTTTTTTTTTTATTGGGGTAAAATTTAACGCATAGCTAAGTTCGCAAAAGTCGATCAATCATCCTGCTGCTGTCAACTGGCCGCTTGAAATCGTAATTTTGATGAACAATTTTTGTGGAAGAGCATTACGAATAAATTGTATACCAATAAATAATACAAAAGCTGCTAAGGTTGCCATTTTTGAAATTCAAAACAAAGCAATCTAAGAAGAGTAGTTTAAATTTCGGATAATAGAAAAGTATACTGCAGCGTCAGCTGGGGAGTCTCTTGAATTATTCTATTTTCAAATACATATAAGATTAAATTAATGTTTTTTAAGAGAGAGTTAATAGTTTTTTATATTCGATTTCCTTTCCAAATGTTAGATAGTTCACCCATTAGAAATTAATTGTTATAGTTTTTGATATTGTCAGGATTTAAAAAAAAAAAATACTTCCAAGTGAGAATTGGTCACATATTTGTTTATTAAATATTTGAATACAATTATAAATTATATTTTAATTTAATTTATCGAGCATAGCAACGCACATTAACTCGTTGTACTGAAACACCTGAAACACCCAGAGTCTTTGAGAGGAATGGAACCCACAAACCACAGATTGATCGGCTAGTACACTCTTTATCTGCCTAGAGCAGCAGGTCATATTAAAGTGATGCCTTTTAAAATAAATGTTTTAAATGTAATGATTGTTTCCAGATTTTATATATTTAAGTAAAAAGTTAGATTTTTTGTTGTATAAAATATTATTAAAAAATAAATTTGCTTGCCCTCAGTCCTTGTCAATACAACAGGCTCATGTTCTTTACAAAATTTCATCATAATCCTTTCTTAAAAAAGAGACAAAGCCATCTTGCTGCGTGGTTTTAATGATTAAATTCCTTTTTTCATCATCACTCACTCACTCATTCACTCATTCAAAAACAACAGCACAAACAACAAAATTTACAACAACCAACTACAACAAAACAAAAAAATTTTTTGAACAAAAGGCTGGTTTAAAACTCTTTTGTAAAGGATTCCCATTTAATACCCTTCTCCTAGTTGTTTTTTATTGTTCAGGTAGGAAACAAAACAAAAAAGCCAAAACACAGATATAAAATTTTGCAAAGCTGTAAAGTAAGATTCTTACAAAAGTAACCAAAAAAGGGGAAAAAAATAATAAAAACAAACCAAACCAAACAGCAACAAAAGGACTTGAATCCAGGTGATAACGTTGTTGTGAAGTTGTTAAATTTGGTGATGCTGATGCTGATGTTCCTGTATTTAGTTCCTTTTATACATTTTTTTTTTATTATTATTAAACAAAGACAAGGGCTTTTGTTAAACAAAAATGGTTTCCATGTCATTTTTCAAGCCAACATAACGCACAAGCTTTTGTTTTTTTAATCATGCCACCAACCCATTCCCCCGTGCTAAGCTGTGTGTGTTTTAAGGAGTAAATTTTAAATTATTTTATTAATTATATTTTGTGGACATTGAAAAATTACCTTTTAAATTATAAATGAGGATGTTGATGAAGATGATGATGATAATTATTAAATGCTGAATAATTAAGTTATTTATTTACTCGGCCAATAATTAATGAATTTAAATAAAAGAACTGAAGTGGTTTCAATGTGAAGGTCTTTATCAGTTTGTATTGTTTCAGGTGATTAAACAAATTTTGAATATTTGCTAAAAGCAAAAGTAATTAATTAATGTAAACTTAGAAAATGATTAGAAAGAAGATAACATCTCCTTGATGAGTCAGCTAAATATGAATAATTTATTATTAGATTTTATTAGATTTTTTAATTGTGAGCATACATCAATGCAAATTTAATCATAATATATTCTTGCACTAAGCGGGAAATAATTTTACCGGGTGTCTGTCGGAAAAAAAACTATCTGGATCTGTTTAATAGCACAAGATCCCGATCTAAACGGAATCCCCTTTGTTAAAACAATCACTAAAAAAACGACTTAAAAAAGTATCCTCGACTAAAAGGGGCTCGTTCTTTTTTCGACAGTCTAGGCTAGCGACAAAAAAAATTATATTACACTTCCTTCCTTATCTTAAGCTTTAAAACTACGGTGCCCAAAGGACTGGTACCACGGGAATCGGTGGCCCCACAGAGAGCCTATCCCCTGTGACCAGTTATTGGAGAGGTCCCCTTCGGGGGTACACGGGGTGGTTGTTTTGTAAGATCGATTTATGTAGTTATGGTGCACGGTCGATCAAGTGTACTGTTGCACTCTCAACAGACGGAATTTGGATAGTCTCCAAACCCCTAAGCAAGAGGCTATAATATGGATCTAGGCTTGCCTAGTCTACGCTGATCTACGGTGGTAAGACGACCGTGAGATTAGGCCAACTATGGCAGGTACTCACGTTAATCTTGTTCCACAATACATCTCGACCAATGAATCATATAGCATAATTGAGAACTCGTCAAAAGTACAATTATGTTTAATTGAGACTACAAATGGAGGCTCATTTTCTTTCCACTCTTCTTCTTCAGTCCCGTGTCGATTTTAGCGGCTACAAATAATCATTGGCTTACCCGGACTTTTTTAGACTTGTGAAACCAGTAAGGTATGTAGTACCTTTAGAGCAGATGTTAAACTTATTCTCGATAATGATTTTCAATACATATCGATGCCTCGAAACATAACACAACCTAATACTTGACAGCTCCGCTAACGCATTAAGGAATTAGTGATAGCAAAGGGTTGTTTTGTCTTTAACAAGGACGGAAGCTTTGCTTGAGAAATATTTTAGCGAACCAAAATTCCTTTCGATATTAAGAATTTTTCCAAAGCAAATTCCAAGAAACACACATATGGTAATTTAGAACTATTAGTATAAAGCTTCAACCCTTTACGTCTATCCAGTATTTCATTCATTTAAATGAAACACAATATTTTAATCGCCAGGTGTAAAAAGTTTGTCACCAATCTCTGGTAGGCTGTGTTATCTATCTTCCACTATATTGCCACCAAATATGTTTCTATTCCACTGAAAAGTATACAGAAAACGGATTTCAAAGTTCGCGGCTATCAAGTTTGGTTTTACTAATATAATCTAGAGGGTAATTGGATATACCACATGTACGAGTATATCGAGTCCAAGCTCTGTACGTTTTAGTTACAGCTTATAATACCAAACAAAATAACTAAAGAGAACAAACTTCATATTGTCAAGAAAAACTAATTTCATTAAGATTTCAATGTCAGTTATTACTTTTTCCTGCTTGATTGAGTAGATTTACCTCGCAGTAAATCTAATAAAATCCCGAAGAATTTCAATACTGAATATATAACTGCAAGTTCTCGACGAATTCAACTGTCTTGGCAATTTTAAATGACATTAAGCGCCTTGAGTACTTGCTCCTCCGTCAGGAAAATATCATACAAAATAGAATCAGATAATCACATAGGACCTTTATAAAACATGTAAAAACTGTGCGAAAATCTAGCGAGAAAGGATACATTTCTACCATTTCGATAACATATAGACTTAATTTAGAAGTTAATGCAAAAGTTGCAACAAAATTCAAATTTATATTTTAAAAGATACTTTAAGCTTGTCTGAGCCCATTAAAGATAGAGTCTCTCGAAGTTGTATTTTTTAGCCTTTCTATAATTCGAATATACTAATTTGCAACCAAGTCCATGCATCGATATTTGATGATAAAGCTTTTCTAATCTGTAATGGACCTTTCATTATAACATCACGATATTTACACGACTATGGCCCATTATTATAACTTGCCAATAGCTAAATTTAGGATTTAATCGGAGAGATAAGTAAATTTTAGTTATTATAAGTCAGCTAAACATAACCTTTAACTATTACGTCCTTTAAAGGCATGTTATAGTGAAGAGCCTTACCCTCACTATTATAACGAAAAACTATTTATCTCTTCTATAAAATTCTAACTTTAGCTATTGGCTAGTTATAATAATGGGGCTATGTATTCTATTTGGTGAAACGTTTAAAATAGCGAAAAAAATGAATGAATTTTACTATTATAACATTTTGATTACATAAAGCTTTCTGCCTTCCTATTCAGATGTGATCAAGATTAACGTCGGCACCTAGCCGCATTGCCTCTTATGCGTTATTGATCTTACCACAGAGTGAAATAAAAGCGTAAACTAGAGCCTCTACTGTGTAGTAACAGCACATCTTACGACAACGTATCGTGTGTAATAAATAAATTTATAGTAATTCAGCTTTGGAAGCTCCAATATCTCTGTACACATTTTGATTGTCTTCTGAGTTGAAAAAAAGCAAAGTTGATACAAATGTATGTAAAATGAGATAACTTTCATTTACATAGGCCAGGTTTGGCAAAGCTTTTGGTACCCTATATGAGTGCAATAAAAACGTTAATGTATTTTATTATACCAACTTAGTTTCACTAAACTATACGAATATTTACCATACACACTGTACACGAAAAAATTGCCGAAACACTGTGCTTAACGGTCAGTCTTAATATTGCAAACAACAACCAACCACAACAATATCCAAGTTCATCAAACCAAGGGTAGATATTTCACCGAGTGGTTACCCTGCACCGACTGAAATTTGTGATTTAGAATGAAGAGTCGACATACGTTGAATCTCAACTCAAATTAGCTTAGAACCCAGACCTTTTCAGTGGTTAGTGAGCAACGAAATTAAACGTATGGAATTATATTACTTTCTATTAGTGTTCAGCAATCACAAACAAGAAGTGGAGGAAAATCCCAGAAGGTTGATTTTTTAACAACTTTTTTTTTGGCAACACTGTTTTTGGCAGCTCAGGTGTTTTCGTGCAACATGTACAGTTTGGTCTATAATTTAACCTTTCATCGAGTCGAAAAGGGACCCATTAAAGAAGTGGTTTATATCGATATTCGGTCTACATTAACCATGCATCGAATTACAAACGAATAACGCTTGCAGATTATTGAATTTTAATATCAAAATTCATGCTCGATTAGAAAGTGCATTATCGGAAAATTGTGTATAGCTCATTTCTGGTTAAATATGTATATACGTGAACAAGTAAAACTGCCGTATTCAGTGTGAAGAGCAGCCAGAAGCATTGGAAGAACTACCAATGCATCCCGAAAAATGCACTATTTGGTGTGGATTATTGGCCGATGGCATCATTGGACCGTACTTTTTCGAAGACTATGAGGGCAAGAAAGTTACTGTGAATGGGGAGCGCTACCGTGCGATGATTATAAATGTTTTTTTTTTTAAAATGGAAGTGCTGGACATGTGGTTTTAACAAGACGGTGCCATATAATACACATCAAGTGCCCTATTAAGAGAAAGTTTATTTCACGTTTGGGGCGACCAATTTGCCGCCTAGATCATGTGATTTAACGCCTTTAGAATTTTTTGATGGGCTATATCTCCATAGAGACAAACCAGCACTGGAAACCAATATTAAATAATTTATTCGTTAGATACGGGCCGATATGTTGGAGAGAGTATGCCAAAATTGGATCCAGAGTAAGAAACTTTAGAGGTGTAGCCGCGGTAAAATCATATTTAACCATTGAATTATTAAGATCGTTTTATCAATTTAGACTTGTTCGAATATCATTGACAATAATCCATAACTGGGAGCAGCAAGAATTACTAACTAGCCGTAACAATTTAAAATATTTCTTTTTCAGTGAACTAATTAATGTAAGTGGGAAAATTATGTTGAAGATGCAAAGACACAGTAGTCCTTTTATTAACAAAAGAAGATAAAAAATTGTGTATAAACAATCGATTTATATGTTTACCTAATATGAGTCATCTTAAATTAGCGATACAAACAACTAATTGCAGAAACTATTAATATTTTATGAAAAAAAAATCACAATTTTATTTTTGTTAATTTTTAAAAGTTTTGTAACATCACATTACATATAATCAATTTTCATATATCAAACTTAGGTAATCTTTCTCCACGCTTTTGGAACCTCAAGCATATAACGTTAAAAATAATGACTAACTATTAGTGCTGTTTTCAGATTTTCTTATTTAATATCTTCTATTTTAGTTTTTATAGCTTTTAATCCCACAGCAAATTTTTATGAAAACTCCAAACATATCATAAAGAATCTACACAGAAAACTACACTTCAAACACACTAACAACAGTAATAACTAAACCCAAAAGAATGAACAAATTTGTAAGATGTTGAAATAAAGCAAACTTACTAATAGATACAGAAAAAAAAATTAGAAAAAATAAATGTAAAGTGAAAAACTAAAAGCAACTTTCGCCTACTTTACTGATTATAACGATAATCTGTACTTAAGAAAATGTCTCAAAAGTTTTATTAAACATTTTTATTTTTTTGTGTTTCTGTTGTGTTATAAAAATATCAAACCAAGCAGGGTGTTACTGGGAATGAGGAAGTGCTGGTTGAAGATGCAAAAAAAAACCTTAAAGCTGTTAAGTCTGTATTAAGTAGACTTTTCATATTAGGTTTTTTTTTATTTTGTCTTTTTGGCCACCAATTTCATCTTTTTTTTTGTGTTTTTTGTGGCTTAAACAAAAATTGAGAAAATAAGTTTTTTCAATTATCACAGTAAGCCATAATGGTAGATAGAAAAACAAGATGTGGCATAAGGAGATTTTGATGTAGTTTATAATCAAGAGCAAAATATTGTTTTAGCGACAAAAAAAATGTGGAAAAAATAATTATATTTAAAGGGGAAGAAAGTTATGAAAAATATTATTCTATATGAGAAAAAGAAGTCAAAGCAAAAGGCGAAAAAATGCTATAGCCACAAAAAATATTTAAATTGCATAGAATAAAAATTCTAAGATCTAAAGCTTTAAATTAAATGTTAAAAAAATTTGTGATACTCATATAAAAACAGGACATTATACGTATGATTAATATTAATTCAGATATTTTATTAATTATACGTAACGTTGAAGTTATTTTGGTGATTTAAATCTATTACACTGGTCGGCAAAAGAACGTCGGGAACAAGAACTTTCTTATGTGATTTTAATGGATTTATTTATATAAGAAAATATAAATTCATTGATAATTTGGATTTAGTCAAAGAAATTTCTTAATTTAAGAGTAAAATTTTCACCATGAGCTAAATTGAAATTGCCAGAGAAAGTCTCGTACCGCATAACAATCAATTTTTAGTGAATTTATAATAATTTGGGTAATGGTTCGATGACTAAGGTGTTGTGGTAACCAAGGTTAGGTTAGATAAAAAATGGTGGTGCCAATTAATTTTAAACACCTCCATATTACATCCTTTCTTATTACTACGAAATAACCTTTAGATACTAATTTTTAATTGTCTTCATTACACATTATCAAGCCCCCAGATTCTTAAAATGAATCGAACCATACGATTTCTTGCATATTGTAACATTGTGTAACTCATTGTGGTATCTTTCACTTATCCAATTATATCTAAAAAAAATCTGTTCTGACAAAAGGTTATTACTATGTTGGGTTGTCACTCATGAGGTGCATGTTGGGAATGAGTGAGACGTCTGCCTAGTCCTACGTAGACTCGACGTAGAGTTATAGGATAAAAATCTTGCTTTGGAATATCCAATGGTTATGCTACGGAAAAACTGTTTGCTGGGTCAAAGTAAAGTTTTCTCGCCGTTGGGAAGCCCTGACAAGGCTTAAACAAGCAAAAGTTTTATCACGTTATTTCGGTGCACACATCAACGGCTAATAACAGTCAATAAGAGTAACTCAAGGCTGCTTACGGGATGGTTTACCAGACATTGTGGTCTTCGTTACCGTCAATTTAAATTAAGATACACTGAGATTAAACTTTGGAGGTACTGTGAGCTGCACGATAAGACTTCGGAACAAGTACTTTGTGCAAGTCCTGCCTTGCGGTTTCGTACAACAACTGGCTCTCTTCACCTGTCTCTTGTCTTCAGTGGATATGAGTGAACTCGTAGTTTAGAACTTGCTCGGTGAAAAACAGGCTGTACAAAAGACCCTTTTGGTTGCGGTACTTAGGAACTATTTCTTTAGAATAAGAGTTCTCTATAATTTCAAATTTATATCGTCCTTGCATAACCTACAAAATTTTGGAGTACCTTCACATATTTAGGTCCTTGTTCTAACTAAATAATATGAGCTGTTACTAATGACACCCGTAATGAACCTAACATCTTTTCTGCCAAAATTAAGAAGTACGATAGCCCTTATAAGTCCCAACAAGGGCCACATTCTATATACCATAACTGCTCAGTTCTACCTAAAACTAATATAAGGAGTTCTTTGTGTTCGTGAATGATCGATGGGTGTACCGTTCTCTCACAAATAATAAAGTCATCTCCGGTACCCCGCGTATATTTATATATATTTTTTTTTTTTTCTTATTTATTTATTGTATTTTCAATAAATTTGAACTAACAATAATTACTCATATCTTAAGTCTAAAATACAAATAAATATACTGGTTAAGTCCAGCGAGTGCTAGACAAAAAATTGAATGTTTCACGGTTGCTGCAATCATTTTCAGGTCATCCTTCTGATGTACGAACGAGAGAAGCAATGTCACTCCTTCTTAGACGAATGTAACCACACGTTCATTTAGTAAGTTGCGGCCCAGCGGATTTGGATGTGTTTCAAGCTACTTCAAATACGTTACTGCATATTTCGCTATTTCTGCTTTAACTGATGGCACGTTTAAATCTTTGTCGATGTTCGAGTTTTTTATACACCAGGGAGCAACTGTGGTCATCCGTAGAATCTTATTTTGGCGTCTTTGAATGTTTTCTACATTGCTAGTTGAGGCAGTACCCCATAATGGAATGCCATAACACCAAATTGGTTTTAGAATTGAC
This sequence comes from Phasia obesa, assembly GCA_949628195.1. Classification (NCBI taxonomy): domain Eukaryota; kingdom Metazoa; phylum Arthropoda; class Insecta; order Diptera; family Tachinidae; genus Phasia; species Phasia obesa. The sequence goes on along the minus strand of OX451216.1, from coordinate 137,215,103 downwards.
TTGTACAATAAAAGTTTGCAATCTAGAGCGAGAGTAGAATTTCTGCCAAAAAGCCAGTTTAGTTGGACGCATTTTAACTTCATTTGTGTTAATTTTGATTCTATGTAGTGTTTCCAAGTAAGGCGCCGGTCAAGATGTATGCTGCATAACATTAAATTATAGTTTTTACCACTACATCAAGAGCCCTGCTACTATTGCCTATTAGCTTTTTGATACAATGACTTTACGAGGACATTAGACTGTCGTCATAAATAATGGGTGATCTATTTCGAGGTTCCCTAATTTTGTAAAGAAATAAACAAAGAAAATTCAAATTTAGTGGATAATGTTTGCTATCATTTTAAAGAACATTCTATGGCATTTATTTTTTGAAGATTATATCTATCAAATGTTGGCCGTTGCTACGTCGCAGATGGTCCATCCGGTGAGTCCAATTTTCGATGACTCATTCGAACATTTCCTCTGGTAACTGGCGAATGACACGCGTGATGGCTTCCTTCAAAGCCTGGATCTAAGCGGGTTTGTCCGCATAAATTTTAGACTTTACATATCCCCACAGGAAAAAGTCTAACGGTGTGATATCAGCCCAAAACGTGAAAGTATGTGCCCACCGAAATGTTCTCTCAATAAATTCATTGATTGATGCGATGTGTGGGAAGTGGCGCCGTCTTGCTGAAACCAAATGTCGCCGAGATCACGATCTTCAATTTCAATTTCTATTTCATGAAATAGTCGGTTATCATGGTACAATAACGGTCGCCATTGACGGTTACGGCATAATTTTTAATTAAATATGGACCGATGATTCCACCGACCCACAAACCACACCAAACCATTGTTTTTTCTGGATGAAGTGGCAGCTCTTGAATCTCTTCAGCTTGCTCTTCATCCCCAATCCGGCAATTTTGTTTGTTTACATACCCATTGAGCTAGAAATGGAACTCATCGCTAAACAAAATTTATCCCGAAAGCGTAGGATCTTCCTGGAACTTTTAAAGAGCCCATAGGCGTATGAAATGCCAAACAATACTAAACAAAAATAACATGTCAGCATGACACGATTCACACGTGATCTGTCAAATAAAGGGTGTTTGTTGAAAAAAGTATTTCTACTTGAATCACCCTATATTGGCTTTCAAAATCGCTAGCACCTTGAACTGAATCATACTAGAGTCATCCAAAATTCTTTACGACCTTCAAATGTCCCTAACCTTTTATATAGATAACAGTTTCAGTGCCCATATTCATTTGATGATATTTTACAATCTTATTATTATGTTTAACAACAATATTGTTCTAACAATAACAATGTCATTAATATGTTTAATAATAATATAATTTGACTACAATCATGTAATTCAATCATAATATGTTGCTCTTAGTCCTGATAATATTAATTTAATAACAACCTTTTCTGTATTGAATTTTCAATCAAATTTAAAAGTTTATCCTTATTTATAGCATTACGTATTACTGCCACAAAACAATTTTTGCACCTTTTATCGAAACTGTGTATCAAAACCCTGTCTGGTTTTTAAATTTTTATTTTTTTGAAACATCTACAGCTAAAGTTACATATGAGAAAGACTCCATAAAATAAATGTGGTAACATCAATAAATAGCAAGTAGTAGTATTCACATTATGCATATTACTATTGATTCGTTACAATATAAAAGATAACTCCCTAATGTACCATAAAATATCGATATATTTAAAGTTTAGTGCTTTCTTTAGCTGGGGGTTCCATCTGTGTTTTGTTTTAACTTTTTTTGCCATTTCAACTCAACTGTCAAAAGCAAGTGATGCTCTTTTACTTTGTGTATCGATAAAGGTATGAGTATATTAAAGTATGTCTTTGGCTTTGTGTTTGTGTGTATGTGTTTTTTTTTTTACAAAACCAAACAGCAAAAACACAGGAGCAACAACCCTTTTTTATTTCTTTCTTTTTCTGTTTCATTTGCCATAATGTAGCAAAACAGAAAAAAAGAAGATACTTCCAGCACACTTAACCCCATTTGTTGAACTTTGGTTAAAGTCAAATTGATGAATTATAGTAAATTAATTTTCTACAAAAACACAGGAAATGACGGCAAAATAAACTGACTAATACTACAGCTGCTGCCACTATATTGGTAAAAGAGAGTTTTACTCACACATCCAATACCACTTAATACTGGCGGCTTATCTGCATGAATTGATTTTTTTTAATTTTCTACAGCCTTATGGCCATTTCTACAGCCGTCGGGGGTGTGTGAGTTTATGTATGTCTGTGTACGCTTCCTTGTTTAAAGAATAATTCTGTTAATATTTTACCACTCAGCTGGCTGAGTTGTTGCCATGAGTCTTTTATTATTTTATTCGATGTTCATATATTTATTGCAAATTTCCATAAATTATGTTCAATCGATTATGCGTGTGAGTATGCGAACATTATTTAGGTATTTTTAAGGATAGAGAGCAACCAGATTTGTACACTATTATATAAAAGTTAAAATATCTTAACCGCTTAAAAATCTATTGCAACTAGAAAGAAATTCAAATAAATTTTAGAGAAATCTCCAAACTTCCTTGGTAATTTATGGGCTTAAATGTTTAACAATAGGAGCATCAATTTGGCAGATTGGACTTTGCAGTACGAAATTTGCCGCAAAAACTTTTTTGTAAATCTGTAGTTTCTCAACAGGAGGTTTTAATATCATTAAACTATAAATGTCTTCATAAGAGGTCTAGAACATCACAAGTTTTAAATTTGAAAGTTATTACTTTAAGACAATACCAATTGACTTAAATAAGGGCAACAATAAGTGTCTTGGCATCTATGCATGTCTTTACATTTATCCTATATCCAGTCTTGGTATTATAGTCTAATATGAGCCAACTCAAAGATAATCTTATGACACTAACATTTAATAAATATCAGTGTCATAAGAATATCACTTTTTTTCTAATGTACCTAAGGCATATTTTGTGCAGCATTTACATTCACCTACTAATGTTGATCTAAGTGCTTCCTATTTTAAATTAATGGCAATAAAAACCACAATGTCTTCTAAGCCACCTCGTAAAGTAGCCTTAAGTCACCCTTACTTAAGCCTTTCGGATGTAAACAGAGGTAATGTACTAAAATATTTGGCTTGTCTAAACCCTGTCAGAGATTTTCAATGACAAGAGATCTCTGAACTCTGGTCTTATAAATCTAAATCGGACAGCATGGTCCGTCTGTTGGTATTATTATATTAATGTAGGGCGAATATCGAAGCAGACCACTTCCATAATGGGTCCCTTTTCGACCCGCTTCCGTCCTCTATGATTACAGGCAACCGAAATGTAATTTACGGCAACCTACTTTCATTGAGTTACATGCTACAACCTGCCTTTAAACTTGACTTTAATAATTTCAGACTGCCGAGTGGTAATTGTTGGCCTTCTTGCTCATCACGCAGTCTCTAGTAATTGCTAGCATATTGCACCCTTAATACAAAAGGGTCACAACTCAAAATACTAAAATTTTCAGTTGTGACAAAAAACTGTTTATGAAAAAATGATTGCAATATTTAAAGAAAATATTGTTGCATTATGAAAAAACTCAATATTAAAGAAGGTTCTCCTATACTTTTTTCAATTTTATATTATGTTTGCGAAAATAAAATAAAATTTTGATTTACGACTAAAAATAATTCTCTTTAGTTCATCGTGCAGAAGCAACACACTTAACATAAAAATAGACATAACTGTATTTTTCCACTTAAAGAAGATAGTGATGTGAAAGAAATTTTTGCAGTAGTTAGAGATATGTACTCTGAGTTGTGAGCCTTTTGTATTTAGGGTGCGATACTCACTCAGCTCCTCCATGGCATCCACATTTAACGAGCTTCTACCAGTGGTCCTACGTCATATGCTAACCAGTGCTGAACATTAACATACAATTTGCGCTGCAGTCTCAGCCTCTTGCAGACACAGTCTGCCATCTCAGCCTCTTCCAGGCACAGTCTGTAAGTATTATCTTCTTCGATTTTCCATGACCTGGGTACCAACGCATTTATCCACCTTAAGGTACTTCTATTATATCTAAGCTGACCTTCTTGCCAATGGGCTCTTTGAGCACCATTCGAGCCTGCCTACACGTAGTGGCCTCCCTCCACCTTTGCAGGTTTAGTATGTTCCCCCATTGCAGAACTTTAGCTCGCATTATGCCATTACCAAGCCCTACTCTGGGTTCTGGTCCACAGAAATTTACTGCAGATCCCCCTTTTGCAAGTTTGAGGGTGCTTAAGTGGTTAGCACGTTGACTACTAAGCAATGGTCACGAGTTCAAATCTCAGCCGTGGCAACATAAATTTTTCTGATATGTATTATTAATTTATTCTTTATAATAATGCATATCACAGCGCCCTCCTTCGCCGGTATTACCACATAGCACTAAATCGCCGGCGAAGTAAAATAATTATAAATTGGTTATGCTAGCTTCGAACTAATTCGCCTAAATAACACCAGAGGCACTGCAATACTGTTCTAAAAATAATCATAACGTGCAATTGTAGTGTTGCCAGAATCGAAGCTTTACTATTACTAACCATCTGTCTTATCTACTACTATCCCTTTCCAAAGGAAGTACCACAGTTTATGTAGGCATTAACTGAACTGCCTGAGTGGCAGTACGCTGCTTCATTCACAACTTACCTTATTGACCGAGGCACTTCTGTTAGCTTTTAAAACACATCCGTCCGTTGGTAACAACGTTACAACCGTGGCCCAACAAAGGAGTAAACTATTCCCGAAACTTAGCTCATTACGAGATGTCACACAATCCATTACTACCAGAGACCTTAATTTAAACCATGTTAAGGCCTTTGACTCAATATGGCTGTCCAACCTCAGATTTACTTTTATACACTTTCTCTTTCTCCTTAAAGAATCCCTAGCACAGAAGGAGATGGCATATACTTTTGGCTGGAATATTGTTGGATATTTGCCCATGGGAATGACCCGTTGAAAGTTTGAGTCAAGAATACCGACGATTTTCCTCGTTGGAGCCTCAGTAAACTAAACCTCGTCTGCTATATCATTGCACAAAACTTGGTTTACCAAACTGAGCATATCGGCAATGAGGACATCAAAATTTCTGTGGAACAAGTCTAGATGGCCACAATAACACAGACATACATTAGGCGATAAACGTTATACATCAGCCATTATACTAAGGCAGAGATTTAAGGTAATTTTTTTTTATTCAACGAAATCTGGTTAATAAAACATGTCTAACGGATATTTTTGTAATGGTCCGGCTTGTCGCTAGTTTTTTATCCCTAATACTCAACTCGTCTCATTCCTTAAACACTCCCTTTAAGTATTTGCCATTTATAGTTGCCTTTTATTTTAAGAGGTGATCCATTTCGAGGTCCCCTACTTTTTTTAAGAAAAAAACACAGAAAATTCAAATTTAATTGAGAATGTTTATTATCATTTGAAAAAACATTATTTGGCATTTATTTTTTGAAGATTATGTCTATCACATGTTGGCCGCTGCTACGTCACAGATGGTCCATCCATTGAGCCCAATTTTCGATGACTCGTTCGAGCATTTTGAATGGTAACTGGCGAATGACACGCTTGATTTTTTCCTCCAAGGCCTGAATAGAAGCGTGTTTGTCCGCATAAACTTTAGACTTTACATATCCCCACAGGAAAAAGTCTAACGGTGTGATATCACACGAGCTAATCGACCGGCCCAAAACGTGAAATTATGTGCTCACGGAAATGTTCTCTCAATAAATCCTTTGATTGATGCGATGTGTGGGAAGTCTTGCTGAAACCAAATGTTGCCGAGATCACGAGCTTCAATTTCAGGCATCAAATGGTCGGTTATAATAGCACGATAATGGTCGCCATTGACGGTTACGTTCGCACCGGCATCATTTTTAAAGAAATATGGACCGATGATTCCACCGGCCCACAAACCACACAAAACTGTTGTTTTTCCTGAATGAAGTGGTAGCTCTCTTGAATCTCTTCAGCTTCCTCTTCATCCCCAATCCGGAAATTTTGTTTGTTTACATACCCATTGAGCCAGAAATGGGCCTCATCGCTAAACAAAATTTGTTCCTAAAACGTAGGATCTTCCTGGAAGTTTTAAAGAGCACATAGAGCGAAGCGATTCAGGCGTATAAATGCCAAACAATACTAAACAAAAATAACATGACAGCATGACACGACTCACTCGTGATCTGTCAAAAAAGGCAATTGAAAAAAGTATCTCGAAATGAATCACCCTTTACAATATTTTACATTTGCGTATAAGGTTTTTTTTACTAAATCGATCACTATTCTTTCTCCTTGCTGTTATCGGCTCTACTCAATATAGAAAAATATTTAAAAATCATTCAAAATATTTTTATTTACACAAATGGATATTGTTTGGTTATCAGCATGATAATGGCAACATGTGGTTGAAGGTATTGAACTTGAAAAACTTAAATTGAATTTTTGTTACTTTCAATTCTGTTGATTTTTATATGATTTCTTATGTGGACAGCTCAACATGGCGAAAATGATTAAATCAAAATGAGTTGAAAGATTCAAGTCAATTTTATTAAGAACAAATTTTAAAATCATATTAAGTTTACACAGTCAAAGTCATTGAACCAAAAGATTTGATTTAAATTTTATATATAATAGTTTGATTACAAATCCTTTACATACTATACCATAAGCAGTTGTAGTATATTTTATTTAATCACCCACAAACCAATTAAAGTTTTAAACTCAGATTTCTATTGCTACATTTATTTTTAAATTTAAATGTCAATTCCTATATTCCATTTTGTATTTTAAATTTCAATTTAATTTCAACAGCTTCTCTTCGCCAATAAACCTAATTTTTTATGCCTGGCCTCATATTTAGTCACATTTGTTATTCACAATTGTCATTATTAATGCATTAGTTTTTGGCAAAATAATGAAAAAAAAATAAATAAATAAATGTGTAAGTTTGCAACATTTTGCACTAATTTTCATGAAAAATACAATCAAACTAACGAACCTAAAAATTTACACAAAAACTAATTTGATGTTGTGTTTGTGTTTGTTATTGTTCTTGTTATTTTTCACATATTTTTATCTGTGCTGTATGTATGTGTGTATCTTGTGTTTAGTGTGCCCCTTTAGCAATTTAACAAATGCTGACTAAACAATGAATTTACACTCAAAAAAAATATAAGATTTGTTTTTAATTCTATTAAATTAATCAACGAACTTGGACATCTGGCAGTTACGACCGCCAGCCCAAAACTCACAAAAAAAAATGAATTTCTGTGAATACATTTGCTATCTAGTGAAACTTGTTTTAAATTTAATCCGCCAGACGACAGTAAGGAAGACTTTACTACAAAAATATATATTTTAAAGCCTATCGTCAGAAGTATTTTAAGTATGTTTGAATTTAGTCTACTAAAAGTTCTAGACTGTAACTTATTCGACGTACCGAAATAAAGTATCCATGGCATCATACTTACAAAGCCAGGACTGCTATTAATGCAGTACTTTTTACTTGAAGTTCAGAATCTAAAGAAGGTACAAGGTTATGTTCAATAATTCTTACAAAAAAAAAACCGATTTTAAAACAGACAAACTTAAAATCATGTTTCTTTAAGACGGTAACTATTTCGACACCTTGTAATTTCCGAATTCAAATTTTATACTAGTTATAGCGTTCGTAGCAATTCAGGTTCATTGTAAATTTTAACCGTCTGTCTGTAACGGTTTGAAAGTTTGGTCATATACATCAAATTTCATAAACTATTGCGACACCCTGTAATTTATAATTTTAAATATTTATACTTATTATAACAGATATAGTAATGGACATTCTGTCTAATTGTTAAGTGTTTTTCAATAACTGTTTAAAATATAGGGTCGTATATATCAAATGACGTCACCTATTGGGACACCCTTTAAATTCAAATTTTAATATAAATTATTTTTAAAGAGGACTTTGTCATACAGATTCTTTTTAAATTTTAACTTTGTGTCCATATATATCAAATTACATCAACTATTGGGACACCCTTTAATTTCCAATTTTAAATATATATACTTGTTGTTATACCAGACATAGTAGTGAACATTTTGTCTATTTCTCAAGTGTTGGTCTAAAACGGTTCCAAAGATGAGGACATAATGGTCAAATTGCATCAATAATGGGGACACCCTTTAATTTATAGATCCAAATTATATACTTGTTGTAATAGCGGACTAAGCAATATAGGTTATTTGTAAACTTCAACTGTCTATCTATAACATTTGAAAAGTTTGGCCATATATATTACTTTTACTTTAACTATTGGGACACCCTTTAATTTCCAAATTCATATTTTACGGTTGTTATTTTACCGGACTTAGCAATACAAGTTCTTTGTAAATTTCAACTGTCTGTCTATAACGGTTCAAAAGTTTGGCCATATATATGTATATCAAAATAAACCAACTAATGGGACACCCTTTAATTTCTAATTTTAAATATTTATACTTATTATAACAGATATAGTAACGAACATTCTGTGCAACTTTTAAGAGTTTGCCTATAACGGTTCAAAAGATAGGAGAATAAAGGTGAAATTAAGTCACCTATGGGGTCACCCTTTAATTTTTTATTTTATTTTTTAATTAGTTTTTGTTATTGGGAACTGCAGTGATACGCACTTTTTTTAATTTTAAATTGGTGACCTATAAAGTTCATAATACACGTAAAAAACATGTATGTTGTATGGGGACACCCTTTAATTTTTAATATTTTCAACTTCTTTTAAAATGGGACCAATCTGTAGCCATAACCTTTCTAATAGTGCAAAAATTTTCGGTTCAGAAAAGACCGAGTACTGAAGGCACAAACATACAAAAAAAAAATAAAAGAGCAACACACAGATGAATTGATAACCTCCTTCTTTTTTTGAAGTCGGTTAAAAAATACTATTATACGGCAGAAAAGTGGCAACTTAATTTTTTAATTAAATAAAATATATTTCTGCGGAAAAAATAATTTCATTTGCCTTCTTTTCTTCCTATACATATACATAGATGTACTACATTTACCCATACAGAAAAAATATTTGCACCCATTAAGGGTTTTAATTCGTTGTGGATTAAAATTTAATTAAATAATTAATTGATTCAATTATTTGTATAATTAGACATTTTTTTCTTAACAAATATATAATTGAATCAATTAAAAAAATTAATTGAACTTTGCAAACGGCTTTTCTAAATCTATGGAAAATTTCGTAGATACAGAGGCGACTAGGTTGGGAGTGCCTGAAAAGAGAGAGAACATCTATATCTGTAATTGAATTGTTTAATGTGGTGATGTTAGCGTGAGTCAGTTTTCTTTTTTATACTTTTGTTTTGTATTAAAATATACGATTGGCGGGTAGGGTTGGGACCATCTGAGAAAAACGATTTCAAGCTAGACGGAAACCTCGAAAGGTCAACCTTTGATTTAATAATAAAACTACGAATAAACTATAGGTGAAAGCTAATAAATACTTCTCTAGACTGTATCAACTGTTGCGTTTATTATCGAGTTAAAGCAATTGTGGCACCTATCATGGCGATAGCTTTGTTTTGGTTCACATTTTTCTACAAAATATGATATTTCCGCGTAGTCGATACAATTTTATTATTCTAGTATCTGTGCCCGCCACGTCGTAGGCGTCCTGACAATATTCAAAATAATTTACACCAAATTTTTAGTCTCTTACTTTTATAGTGCTTCAGATATGGATTTATTTATGGATTTTTATGTATTTACTTTATATAGAGGTACCCATCCCTGGGTAATTACTCAGATACAGAGGCTTTATATACTACTAAATTTTTTTTCTAAAAATTTAAAATTAATTCGGAAAATTTTTGTAGAGTTGTGTAAATAGTTTTAGAAATTTCCCGCTGACAAAAATAAATTGTGCTGCTATGTTTGCATATTTTAAATCTATAAAATTGCGTAGTTTCACAACTTTTAAGGCATTTTCTCTTGCAAATGAGATATTTTTGCAGAAAACAGGTATCCTATATTTGGATCCAAATATTCAGAAGCCTTCACAAAATTTTATTAAAAGTCGTCCAGTAGTGTGTACGTGATGCTTACATAGACAGACAGAAAGCCATAAAGACAAAAAAAATTCCAAAAATTCTATTTCGATTACTATCTGCACCAGCAACAAAATTTTCAAAAAATCGTCCTGTTACAGTTTTAATACAGAAAGGACAGATATAGATTTTTCAGTATTTTAAAGCCTATCGTCAGATGTATTTAAACGACAATATTTGGCGTGATTACCACGTCACAGCCAACATTACTTTTGCTGGTACTAATACAACGGAATTTATTTTATTATTTTACCATTAAAACTGATGGTGATAAGTCCCTTTAATAATTCTTACTCCTTTTCTAGGTATAGATTATGTCTTTAAAGCAATTAATAACGTTTTGTTAGAACTCGAAATTCACTTAATCCCAGTTTCGTTAAAATTAACAGGGTTGACAACTTTTAATGGTTTTCAAAGGAAAGTAGTACAGATTGCTCAAAACACACACAGAAAAATTTATTTCCACCAATTTAAGGTTTTATTTGGTTTTAGATTGCAATTTTATTAAATAAGTATTTGATTCAATTATTTGTTTATATATTTTAATCAATTAAAAAAATTATTTGAACTTTAACTTGAAACTAATTAAAACCTATAATTGGTGCAAAAAAATGTTTGTGTGCAATAGCAACATAAGCAGACTTAAGACCAACCAAGGTCACGAAGTGTCCATTACCAACCAACCAAAGTCACGAACAAAAACTCAAGGGGTTTACCTGCTAATTAAACCCTTTTGTTGAAAAAATTAAGAATCTAAATAGGAATGACTTACAGCTAATCGAACGGGTTTCTCTCCAAATATTTTGGACTAAATAACCACATTTCAAACACAGGTACAAAGGAGTCACTTTATGTAGATTTTTTCAGGTATAAGACACGGAAGGATGTCAGCTTCTTAACGGAGATTAATTAGACGCTAAGGATATTAGGAAAACTTTTTTCACTTCTGTAAAAACATTCATAAGAAGTGTAACACAGTTAATGGTAGAGTAGTAAGATCTGTGGAATAAAAGATGCTCCTGAAGTCGAAGTGCCGGCTACATTTCAATTAATACTATTATTGTCATTTTGATCCCTCATTACCTATAAGGAAATTTAAAAAGTCAAGGAGTTTTAAAACCGTTTCAGCATGCCTTAATCATAATCTATACATCCAGTATAACTATTACACGAACCCATTTACCCTGTTTTTAACTCCACATAACTTTCTTTGAAACTTAAAACACAAGGACTCTAAGTACGGTAACCCGTCAGATAAAAAGGCGTACAAATTTAATATAGCAATTATTTACTGACTCAATGTCTGACTAACTCCTGCGTCGCTAAGATGAAAATCGAAGATGATACTTGCAGACTGTGCCTGAAAGAGGCTGACATGGCAGCGCACATTGTCCAGCACTGGCTAGCATATGACTCAATACCACTGGTAAAAGCTTGTTAAATGTGGATGCCATAGAGGAGCTTAGTCGTGAACATATGCTAGCAATTACTAAAGACAGCGTGATAAGAAATAAGGACGACAGTTACCAGTAGTCGTTCTAAAATCACCAAGTCAAGATGAAAGTCGGGTTGTAGCATGTGACTCAATGAAAGTAGGTTGCCATAAATTACATTTCGGTTGCCTCTTATCATAGAGGACAGAAGGGGGTCGAAAAAGGAACCATTATGGTCTGCTTCGATATTTTCCCTACATTAATATAAAGGGTGATCCATTTCGAGGTACTTTTTTTAGTAGCCTTTTTTTTGACTGATCACGTGTGAGTCGTGTATTTTTGTTTATTATTGTTTGGCATTTCATAATGGAAGGACTTACGCCTGAATCGCTTCGCTCTATGGGCTCTTGAAAAGTTTCAAGAAGATCCGACGTTTTCGAGGCAAATTTTGTTTAGCGATGAGGCCTTTTTTGGCTCAATAGATATGTAAACAAACAAACTTGCCCCATTTGGGACGAAGAGCAACCTGAAGAGATTCAAGAGCTGCCACTTCATCCAGAAGAAATAACGGTTTGGTGTGGTTTGTGGGCCGGTGGAATCATCGTTCCATATTTCTTTAAAAATGATGCCGGTGCGAACGTAAACGTCAATGGCGACAATTATCGTGCCATGATAACCGACTATTTGATGCCTGAAATTGAAGCTCGTGATCTCGGCGACATTTAGTTTCAGCAAGAGGCGCCACTTCCCACATATCGCATCAATCAATGGATTTATTGAGAGAACATTTCGGTGAGCACATAATTTCACGTTTTGGGCCGGTCGACTGGCTCGTGTAATATCACACCGTTAGACTTTTTCCTGTGGGGATATGTACAGTCTAATGTTTATGCGGACAAACCCGATTCGATTCAGGCCTTGGAGGAAAACATCACTAGTGTCATTCGCAAGTTACCAGTCGAAATACTTGAACGATTTATCGAAAAGTGGACTCAACGGATGGACCATCTGCGACGTAGCAACGGCCAACATTTGATAGACATAATCTACAAAAAATAATTGCCAAAGTATGTTTTTTTTAAATGATAATAAACATTCTTCATTAAATTTGAATTTTATGTGTTTGTTTTTTTTTTTTTTTTTTTTTCTTTAAAAAAGTAGGGAACCTCGAAATAGATCACCCCTTATAACTCCTGCGTCATTAAAACATATAACGAAAATAATTTGACCAGAATTAAAACATGTCTAAGACTAAGTTAGCACTGAAAATTGGACCCTCATGTTAGCCATATTGATTTGCTCGTTCTTCTGTCCTTTACAAGGATTAACAAATCTAAATTTTATATCACTCGTCCTTTTTGCTTTACACATTACGAAAAGGGAATTTTTTTCCCGATCCTAAGTAAGCTGTATTATTAGCTGCCTCTTAAGCATAGCCTTATCTAATATTTTTCTTTGAGTGTAAAACCATGATGTCGTTGTTTTAAACTAAAAATGAAAATTTGTGTTGTTTGTTGTTTTTTGTTCATACTGAATGATAGTGTCGCTGATGCTTGTTGTTGATGATGAAAATGCTTTTGGCAGTTTCTTTTTTTGTTTTTGTATGAGGGTGAACTTTTGGTAAGTGTGTTGTAGTTGTAGTTTGAAGTCATTATAATAGTTCAACTAGTAGTAACAGTTTAAGCCGACCTTTTTCACTTTTTTAGAATGATGATGCTTGAATTCATTTGAATGTTTGTTGTAGTTTTAAGTGATTTAATTAAATGCATTTAAATGCAAATGTATTTAAATTCAACACATTTGAAACTGCAAGAAAAAAGTGAAATATAGCAGAAGAGGCAAAAATTAGATAGGATGTGAATAGGGAAAATAAAACAAGAGTTAAAAATCTGTCTAAAATTGTAGGGTGTGCTTATGTGTAAATGTGTATATGTAGAAGTGTAAATGTGTATTTGTGTGGATTTAAGCTTAGTCAGTACATCCGGTGGGCTGTGTTTATGTGAAATTTTTCTCATTTTTAGTGTGACACTAAAACGTATTCCTCTTAGTTGATGGTTTATATTTGTAATTATTCGCTTAGAAATGTTGATGGCATTGTTTTAATATTCGGTCAACACAATTTTAAATAATCGCAGATTGTAAACGGAAACACTGTCATATATATGCACATGCCTAAATTACTATATGCATTTAAAAAAAGTTTTTTATTTTACAGATTTTAGGCCGGCCTAAAGCTTAAATTAAGTTTATACAAATATTTGTCATATTTTAAAAAACGTTAGTCCCTGAAACTCTGATTTTTTAAAACTTTTTTTTTTCTACGCAAAATTATTTGGTTTTTTCCAAATAAACTACTGAAATCCTAAACAAAATTATTTTATTTTTACTCTCTTTATGAAAATATATAAAAATATTTTTTTTAAATATACATTTGATTTATTACAATAATTTTTCATAAATTCTACTTTCATATCTGTGTGTCTAAATTATTCCAAAAAAAAAATGAAATTTATGTTTCCTTTCATACATTTTCAAAAGTCAGCAATAATGTAGGTCAGCAGTTTCGAAGGTGTTCTAGCGTTAAATGTTAAAAGTAACAAAAAATTTAGAAAATGAAAATACCAACTAATTTAGGAGGAAATATAAAAGCCAAAAACTTAACAAATTAAAGGAAAAATTTGACATAAAAGTAAATTTATAAAAAAAGTTTTGTTATAAAATATATAAATTTTCTTTACATTTAAATTTAAATTATTAAAATTTAACTTAAACAACTAAAAAATCCATTAAATTTACCAGCAATTTTTATTATTTTTATATTTTAATTTTTACTTCTCTTAAACAAATATCCATTGTAACCACAACTCTAAAGCATAAATACACTGCCTTCATTATATGTAAGTCTTCTTAGCAAAGCAACAAAAACAAAATGCAAACTTTTTCCATATTGTAACATAATCCAACAGCAAGTAAAACAACAACACATATAAAAGAAGAATTAATAAAAAATAAAATGCAAAAGAACAACCTGTAAAAGTTTTTGGTCGTTTGCCAAGTTCAATGAACGTCAATAATTTATGCATGTCATTAAACTCCCACTTACTATTTTTTTTTTTTTTTTGTATATAGAGAAAATTAAAACAAAATACTTGCAACATTTCAGCTTTAAAAATGTGCTGAAAACTTGAGAAAAAAAAGTTGCAAGTAAAATAATGAAAAGAAAACCTTTACTGCAAAAAAGTTGTAATCACAGAGCAAAAAGACAGATGCCAACTAGAAACGTACCAATGAACCCTGTAATATAACATTTATATCAGTTTTAATTATTTACAGTCAAAATAAAAAGAAACTTAAGGAAAAACTTTCAAAAGTTAAATATTTTACAACCGACGAGGACAACAAAGGTAAATGAAAGTAATTAAAAAGCAAATTGAATACCTATAAAAACAAAGTACTGACAGCAACACATAGCAAAGGAAGAATATAATTTTTTTTTAATTTTAACTTATTTATACAACTTAGTTCCTTATTAGAAAGGAATTTTTTTATTAAAAAAGATCTCCAAAAAGCGTAAATTTTATTAAAAAATTACCTCTTGTGAAAGTAACTTTTAAAAGAATATATTAAACATTTAGGTTTGGCTTTCTTTAAAGACTGATTGAACTTATCATTTAGTCTATTAAAGTTTAGGATAAGAATCTGAGTTTTTATTCAGAAAAATTGGGTAAATCCACTGACAAGCACTAGTTATACTTTCCCCATGGTAATCTTGTCGATTACTATATTTTTTGAAAATAATTATTTCATTTTTAAAAAAATATTTATTTAATAAATTTCAATATTCTGAATTAAGTGTAAATAAAGACAAAAAAATAATGTCAAAATAGAACATTTTAAAATCGATCAAGGCATGGTACAATCAAGGCGATATATATAGGTGATTGCAGGGCTACAACAAGTACAACAATAAAAAAACAACAGGCAATTTGTTTTTACAAAATCTATGCCACTTGTCAAAAATATTCGTAGAAACAAAAAAAAAACAAATAAACAAAAATAATAAAAATTTTACGGCCTTCAATAATTTATATACCAAGGAAGTTATTTTAAATCTTCAAATTGCACCCACGTATCTCTATTGGCACCTTCTTTGAGAAAAAGCAAATGCGTTATATCATAGCTTTTTATCAATTTCAACAAAAAAATTTTGTAATTTGGTTGTTGGATTTAACTAACAAGCTATTATTTTTTACACTTGAACTTTTGCAATACCGTTTGCATGAAACCGCTTATGTATAGTCTTGTAGCACTTCCTTAAATGTTTTAAAATTGTATCTATTTTTATTTAAATTCCACACAATAAATAATTAAAAAAAATTTTAAAATTAATTTCAAAATATTTTTGTTTTTATTGAATTTTTTGACAGTTCTAAATTAAACAGATGATGAGAATTTTTGCCCGTACAATCACCTGCTTAAATTCGCCTTGGGTACAATAATACAGGTATATGAAAGGCGAATTCAAAAAAACTAAGCAACCTGTTTTTGCCCGACTGTGTCAAAATATTTTAGTAAAATATAAAGAAAAATATAAATAATATGAGCTGTGTTCGCAAACACTTCTATTTCAAATTATTTATTTATAATAAAAACAATTATACATTATAATAAAAAATAAAACTGGTTTACTTTAAATAATTAAAATAAATTATATGTAAAAGGAAGCATTTTTAAGAAAAGGTTTTAAATATTTAATACTCCGTAGATAGAAGATTTTAGATATTTGTTTAACATAAGTAATCATATTTAATTTAAAAGTTTAAATTTATAAAGCTCAATCTGCAATAATTCATTTTGTTCAAGATTAAAATGGCTTAAGTTCAGTTTTCAAGTTATTCTGGTTGGTCACCTGTACAAGCCATAATATAATAACCAAGGCACACTGTCATTATTCAAAAGATCCCTTACATTGTGGGTTTCGCCCTCATTAAAAGAGTCTGTAGATATACAGGGACCTTGTAGATATATGTATGTAGGTAGGACACCTAAATAAATATGCAGTATTATTATAAACTAAATCTAACTAGCCTAAAGCCGATATGGCTGCTTTCAGCAAGTCAGGAATTGAGAGGGCTGCACATGGCCCTAGCAGCAACATCAAATCCAGCTGAGCATATTATTTTATTGTCATATTGAGAACTGATTTAAATTTAGTTGAAAAGTTTTATCTAAAAAACATAAACATTGCAAGCTAAATAAAGGATTGAATATAATACAGCAATTAGTTCACAATGCATTGAGTAATATAAAAAACTGTTTTTTAAATTATTACAAATGTTTATACAAGTGCGCGAACAGAGTTTTGTATAAGGTTTGACATTTTCAGATAAGCAAATTTAAACAGCTGTTCTAACAGTTTTACCTGTATTATTATGCCATGGATCAAGGCAAATTCATACCAGGTAAACTCATTGGAGAATTCGATATCACATGGTTTTTCTTGATTGTCAAAATTATATTCGCCTTATTCCTAATTTGTTTTGTGTTTTATGTTTATTTTTAAAGAAATAAACAAAACCAAAACTGAAAAAAATAGTTAAATTTAAATTATTTTTTTTTTAAATAGTGTTCGAATAGATAGTGTTTGTACCGATCAAATTTTAAGAAAACTTCCGCCACAGGACATTGCACTTTTCTGCCCGTCTCTCTTTGTATCATTTAATTTTCGAAACAAATTTTCAATTGTTCTGAAAAAAATATAAAAAAATATATTTTTTTTCCGTTTGTTTTAACCTCTTTTCGAATTTTTTAAAGTGAAAAAATATTTATAACAATTCAGTAATATTAGATAAAATTAAAAATAGTAACGTTTATTAAAAAAGACGATGGGCCTCATGCATAGAAACGAGTTAAAGCGCTGAGTTGAGGCAGGTGAGCAATTGCTCGTAAGTCGAGTTCAATCAAACAGCAACAGCTTTTGCTCAATTTTGTATGCATAAAAATGAGTTCAAAACAATTGCAATTACTTGAGCAAAGGGAGATCAAACGTCTAATTGTTATTGAAGTGCAAACATGCCGTCAAGTGAAAGTGAAGTAGAATCAGAATTTCTTGCTGTTTGTTGTTCGATATCGTTTCCTAATTGCCATATATCAGTATTGTTGTAATCGTCATTGATAAGGATATAATCGTATTTTAACAATTTAGCTATGTTATGCAAAATGAAACAAATGAGGTCTACAGACCTCGCTGTTTCGTAAGATGCGTGAGTCATGAACTGAACCAGGCTAGGATATGTCAACGCTTGTAAAAAGTTCTCTTCCATCACAAGTTGCCTGCACATTTATAGAGTGGAAGCCTTTTCTATAAATATACTCATCGCTTTGATTTGTTGGTTTTTTTAATTTTTATATAAGTACAATCAATCACTGCAAACGGAAAGCACTCGCTTGCTTTGGTAGATATAAGTTTCACAACTTCCGCAATAGTTCGCGACACATTTCATTGATGGACTCCAATATCTGTGGCTATACCATTTTGGAATCCAGGATCTGCACAAAATCTTAAAAACAGTCGAATTTTATCAATCTTGCGTCTTCTGAACCCTCAAAAAAATAATTAGCCAACCAGAAACTACTATCATCAAACCTATGTATTTATCATTTTATTATTAATTATATAAAAAAATTAATAATTAAGAATACAAACCTGTATAATTTTTTATCCTCACTTGCTAAATTTGTTTTACGCTGTTGATAACATTTTGTATTTCTTTGTGGTATAAAATATTCAGCCATGATTCCTTTTTAGTGTACGCGGGTCAATTATAAGGCAGACTCAACAAAATTTGAGCAAGAGCTCACAAAAGAAAGCAAAAGCTTGTTTTTATGCATATGAAAATGAGCTCAATCTCATCTCACTTAGTTCAAACTGAGCACGATGAGATCAAACGTGAGCCGTGAGTAAAAGCAAATACTTCAAATTTTATTATGCATACGACAAGCACCTTTTACTCAAAAAATCGAGTCCGTGCTCAAGCTCACGTTTTATGCATGAGACCCAATGTCGACATATGTGACCATTTAACGTTCAGTTCATCTATGAAGGGAAAGATTTTATGCACTCAGGGCATACGGGTTCTTTACACTTTTCACACATGTAGTGAGTTCGTCTCGTACAGTTTTTATCATGACATCGTGGGGGTTTTTTATACTCAACTTTTAAAGGATAGTGTGCTATAGAATCTAGTCTAATTTCTGGAATAACTTTAATCTTGTTTTGACTTTTTAGATGGTTCAGAAATTGTACGAAATTGATATATTGCGAAATTGGAATGCAATCCTGTGATAAAACTTTCTGCTAATTTTTCTTAAAAATTTTAACAAAAGCTAAATGTTAACCTGAAGAGGTTTATTCTTGTTTTAATTCAGATTGATCTAAACATAAACCGATCATTGTATTATAATTTTTTTATTTTTATTTAGCAGAATTGCTGTTTAGTTTTTTTATTACAAAAAAAAAGCTATTGTACCTACTTTGCCATCTCTGAGTTGCTTTTGACAACTAGCAATATTCTAATGTTGTACTTGTTGTAGACTTGCATGTACTCAAAGTATATTTATATCAAGTATTATTTTTTGCAAGGAATAATAAAACTTATTAATGTATCGAACTTAAGAAAAATTTGTCAAGATATATCGCCAAAAGAAAAAAAAATCCCTCATTCAAAAGTCCACTGAATTGCCAAATTACCCTCGTATACTTCGATAAAGTACATTCTAATGATTGCTGTTCACTTTTGCAAAACCTCATTATGTTTCTCATTAGTTATTAAAATGTAATACTTTAGTTAAACCATTTAAGCCTTCACACCATTTCAGGGGAATTTAGAAATCCCTATAAATGGCTGTCAATCACAGAAGTCTATCACATTCTAACAGTTCATAGAAATTATTATTTTAATTTTTATTAAAAAAAAATTCTATAAGAAACCTTATAAGCTGTATCAATTTTGATCAAACCACATTAAAAGGAATTGCGACAATATCAAACACATCAGAGAAACAATTAAATTGTCATGAATTTAATAAAGCCGGAAGACGTAGCAAAACATTAAACGTGTAATTACTAATACCTATTAAACAAACAGCAATATATAAACTAATACAACCCAACCTTTAGATATTTATACCCACACACACACGCATACACTTTTATAGCTTGCTAAAGTGCATTTACCTTTTTCCTACTCTCAAAATAAAATGTATAACGAAAAATCAATCTTTCCTCCTTCTTCCTACTCCTCCATCAAATTATGGTAAAACGACAGAAAGTCGTCATATACACACACCCAACTGCATACATCTCACATAAATACACATGAGAGCAGATTAATACAGATTTCAAATACACGATGGAAATCAAAGGCATAACAACTAACAAAACATTAAGTTGGAAAACTATTGAGCCACCCACATACATATATACAGACACGTCAACTTACAAACAGACACAATTACAATTTTCCAATTCCCACTGTGTAAACTGGCAAGTGTTATTTGAGACTGATGCTTGTTTTTTTTTTAAGCAGCAGAAATCTGAGTTCTGTATTTTTTTTCTCTCCTTTAGCCCTGCTGTATGGTGAGGAAAAACGAATATCAAATCATCAGCAGCTAAAAACTTGCATTTCAATTTTTCTTTATAGACTTTTGTACAATTTAACTAACAGCTGTTAAGTCTCATCGTTAGACTTGTGAGCAGCGTCAAAATACACATATCTATACTTATAGATATTTTTATAAAAACGCATAGAAGTGCATGTAAGTATTTATGTATGTTTGAGTGTATGTGTGTGTGTTCATATATAAACACATACTTCAATGTGAAAAGTATAGGGAAAAATATTTTTCCTTTAATTTTTTTTTCATCTGTAAAATAAAACCTTTAATATGACACAAAGCTTAACAACTTGATTTTTACTCTACTTAATGTGAGTCTTAGTTACAGACTACAGACAGTGGTGGCTAAAGTATTAAGGCAAATACTCGTTTTTTAAAAAATAATAATAATACTGGTCTGCAAAACATTGCTACCTGAACATAAATATGTGGAATATAGTGATCTCAACTCGTTAAAGTGAAATCCGCTTTCAGTTTTCGAGTATCACATACAAACTTTATGGTCTGAGCAAATATTTTTCCCTGAACAAGGCGACCACGCTAACTTATTTCTAAGTAACTCTTTAACGGCTTGTTCGATTTTAATAATTAAAATACCAGAAGTTGCGGGTTAGAATTACCTTTAAGTCAACTTTACATATTTTTTTTCGTTTTTAATTGTTTCGCAGTTTTTCAGAAATTGGTGGCGAAAAAAAATATTTTTAATGAAAAAAAAATTTTTTTTGTCTTCAAAAACTCGTAAAAAACTTATATCGGCAAATATTTTACATTTTGCTTATTATAGGTATACTAGGAATATAATAATAATTTTTGCAAAAAAACCGACTTCAAAACAGATAAAAGGGCACCAATTCTAAATTAAAAATGTAAGAAGTAATCTGTAAGAATTAGATTTAAACCTAATAAAAGATGCGCCAAAATTAGAGGGAAAAAAATTAAGACTATTTAATGTCAAGCCTCTCCCTATTACTGTTCAAAAGTTAAGCTATTTTCACCAGTATCCGTCTTGTATGGGGACACCATTTAAGCCTCTGTCTTTAACGGTTTCAAAGATAGGGGCACACAGATCTAATAACATCACATATTCGGACACCCTTTAATTTACAATGTAAAATTAAAGACCTGTTGTTATAGAGGACTTGGCCACAAAGATTCTTTGTAAATTTCAACGATCTGTCTATAACGGTTAAAAAGTTTAACCATATATATCAAATTACATGAACTATTGGGACACCCTTTACATTATAATTCCAAATATTTATACTTGTTATCATACCAGAGAAAGTAGTGGATATTTTGCCTAATTTTCAAGTGTTTGTGTTTAACGGTTCAAAAGATAGGGTCATATAGTTCACCCTACATAATTTATGGGGACACCCTTTAATTTCTGAATTCAAATTGTATATTTGCTATAGTGGACTTTGGAACACAGGTTCCTTGAAAATTTCAGCTGTCTGTCTATAACAGTTAAAAAGTTTAGCCACATACATAGAATTACATTAACTATTGGGACACCCTTTTATTTCCAAATTAAAATTTTATACTTTTTGTTATAGCTGACTTAGCAATACAGGCTCTTTGTAAATTTCAGCGGTCTGTGTACAACTTTTCAAAAGTATGGCCATATACATCAAATTAAATGAACTATTGGAGCACCCTTTAATTTAAAATTTTGAATATTTATACATTTTATTATAACGGTCATAGTAATCGACATTCTGTCAAATTTTCAAGGTTTTGTCTATAACGGTTCAAAAGATAGACCCAAATAGATCAAATTATGTCACCTATGGGGACACCCTTTAAATTTTAAATTTAATTTTTAAAAATTTCTGCTGTTGGGAGCTATAGCGGCACGCAATTTTTTAAAATTTTAATTTGCTGCCATTTACGATTCTTAAGACACGTAAAAAACATGTATGTTGTATGGGGACACCCTTTAATTTTTAATATAATGAACTGTTTTTAAAATGGGACCAACCTGAAAGCATAGCCTTTCAAATAAAAAAAAATTTAAAATCGGTTTAGAAATGGCTGAGTTCTGCGGTTACATACATAAAAAAAAGCAACATTCAGACGAATAGATAACCTTCTTCTTTTTTGAAGTCGGTTAAAAATAAGCCATAAATGATGAAAATCGTTACACAAATGTTGATTTTATTCACAATTAAGTGCAGGTACCTACCTACCTTGACATTATGTTACATTAAGATTATCAAATATTTCAATTTCAGTATTTTATTTCAATAAGAATATCTCAAAAACTAGACGTGATAGAATCAATCTGTATACAGATTTGGATTTAACAAATAAAAGTCCATTAACACAACATAACAAGCTTTAAGCTCCCGCTTTTTTTGCCGACCATTGTTATCCCAATAACTACTTATCTAATATTTTAATATTTTTATTTTATTTAAATAAGAATATCTCGGAAACTGGATTCAGTACATCAAAATCAACATCACAAAGTTCTTGCTCCCGACTTCGTTTTTTTTTTTTTTTTGCTGACCATTGTTATCACCATAACTACATATCTAATATTTTTATTTTAATTTATTTATAAGAATATCGCGAAAAATAGACGTGTTAGAAAAATCTGTGTACAGATTTGGAGTCAGCACATAAAAGTCCATTAAAATCACATAACAAGCTTCAAGCTCCCAATTTTTTTTTATTTTTTGCCGATCAGTGTTATTGCACAAGCTGTATTTTATAGTCGAAGGACAAAGGCCAACTAATTGAGAACGAAGACGAATCGACATTTCGGGGGTTTTAATACTTCACGCTACAACAGCAATATTCTCTTTAGTACGAACACATTTCTTTGTCTTGTTGATGGTTTTGGCTCGAAGAGAATAAAATTACTTCGAAAAAGATTAAAAACTATATGAATTGCTTGTTCACCAGGCTGTTTATGTTGACCGTAAAATGGACGAAGTGCTCTTTGAACTTCGCGAACAGATTTATTTTTTTTTTTTTCAAAGTAACTTTTTTCTGGCGTTAAACGATTAATGATGACATGCCAAACGTAACTGAACAAAAATGTCAATCCAGTTTGACATTCTCAGCTGTAAGACTATAGTAATCGATATCGATAGTTCGAATGCAGCTAAAAGAAAAAAAAAAAAACAGCCAATAGTTCCTATGGCATAGAACTCGAGTGTTCGTATGCAGCTAAAAAACAGAACTCGAGTGTTCGTATGCAGCTAAAAAAACGCCCAATAGTTCCTATCGCCTAGAACTCCATTGGCAATTTCGTAGTACAATAGTTTCAGTTGCCGTGCAAATAGCTTATAAATGACTAGCCTTATATTTGACTAGCTTGGCCCGCCACGTCGTGGGTGTCCTTACAATATTTTGCTCGATTTTGCTTTGAAAGTATTCCACACCAATTGCAAGACTCTTACTTTTATGGTTTATGTATTTACTTTACCCATCCCTGGATAAAAAACTTAAACTTATAAAAAAATTCTTAAATTCTAAAAATTATTGTAAGGCTATGTAAGAGGTGTTGAAAATATTTTAATAACATTGTAATTCCACAAACTAAAAATACAAATCAAATACAAATTTTATCAATTGGCGCCTTATGTTGCGCAATAGTTTTAAAAATATCCCATTTTCAAAAATAAAAAGGTGTGTTGAAAATATCACAGTTTTAAACCGAAAATTTCAGTACCTTTAAACCGGAAATTTTGTTTTTCACTGCTTTTTTTCCACCTTCTCCTGATAATAAGTTATTTTTTCAAAAAAAAAAAAGGATTCTATATTGAGATCAGAATACTTAGGTACCTCCTCACATAATTTTCTTAAAATCCATTCGGTAGTTTTTACGTGATGCGAACGCAAAACAAAAGCTGATCGATAGACAGACAGACAGACGGAAATAAGTTACTATTTTATTATATGTATAAATAAAAAATATTGTAAATTTAAGAAAAAGAACTAAGTCTTCCCTACAACTTTCTCCAGCACTGTGCTAATTTAGTTACATGCAATTTTCGTTTTTAAATACTACTTGAATTCAATCATTTTATTTCTCCGGATAGGGATTAAAGTTTGCCATCGTTTTCGTTTCCGGAAAACTCTTTCCATTGTTGCAACTATAATGAGAAGATTGTTGCGAGTGGGTGGTATGACTTCAAGGGTGTCTCCATATAAGTGGCTGTATTTTCAAGAGAGTATTAAATATGGTATATTTTTGTAAATGGTTTCGTCTGTATGTGGTAATGCCTGTCTGTGTGTTCGTTTGTGTGGGTATGCATTTAGAAAGTTAATCTAAATGAAAGTAATTATGAATGTTTAAGTATAGAAAAGTACTAACGAACGAGTACATTGGCATATTGAGTGGTGGGTTTTTTTTTTTTTTCTGTTTTGTTTTTGTATGTTAGATGTTTATATATTTGTTTCTGTGTGTTTAATTTTCAAGTAGGTTTTGCTGTTGTTTTATTTTCAGTTGATATTTTTGCTACTGCCTGTTATTTTTCTAGGAAGTTATACTGTCAGTTGGCATTAACAATAGTGTTTGTTAATTTAACATTTACAATTTACAGGCAAACAAAATAACAAACTTAACAAGATGTAGAAAAAAATATCAACTTAAGTCAATTGGATGACGTTGACGATGACGATGGTGAAGATGTTGAAGATGATTTTTAAGCAAAACTCAAGTGCCGTGTTTAAAAGCTAATCAAGGGATTTATTGTTTTAGGTTCTTTTACTTGCTGCTCCTTTTTCATTTAAGTTTCTTTTATGGTTTTCGTGAAAACAAGAAAACTCATTAAGGTTGTGTAAATGTAGAGAAACATATTGTTTTGAAAGCTGATTAAAAGCTGCATCTTAAAAAATAAACAGAAAATATATGCTTGATATAAAAAATTTCAATGCATTTTAAAATTAGAACAAATCTTAGTTTTAATATATTTTTAAATAGTTTATATTTAAACTTGAGTAAGTAATTTAAAAAAATTATCAAAACATTTCTGTCATTCTTACGCGGGCTTGTAGATGATATAATAACGGGTGATTTTTTTGAGGTTAGGATTTTCATGCATTAGTATTTGACAGATCACGTGAGATTTCAGACATGGTGCCAAAGAGAAAGATGCTCAGTATGCTTTGACATTTCATCATGAATAGACTTACTAACGAACAACGCTTGCAAATCATTGAATTTTATTACCAAAATCAGTGTTCGGTTCGAAATGTTCAAATGTGACAAATTTTGTTCAGCGATGAGGCTCATTTCTGGTTGAATGGCTACGTAAATAAGCAAAATTGCCGCATTTGGAGTGAAGAGCAACCAGAAGCCGTTCAAGAACTGCCCTTGCATCCCGAAAAATGCACTGTTTGGTGTGGTTTGTACGCTGGTGGAATCATTGGACCGTATTTTTTCAAAGATGCTGTTGGACGCAACGTTACGGTGAATGGCGATCGCTATCGTTCGATGCTAACAAACTTTTTGTTGCCAAAAATGGAACAACTGAACTTGGTTGACATGTGATTTCAACAAGATGGCGCTACATGCCACACAGCTCGCGATTCTATGGCCATTTTGAGGGAAAACTTCGGAGAACAATTCATCTCAAGAAATGGACCGGTAAGTTGGCCACCAAGATCATGCGATTTGACGCCTTTAGACTATTTTTTGTGGGGCTACGTGAAGTCTAAAGTCTACAGAAATAAGCCAGCAACTATTCCAGCTTTGGAAGACAATATTTCCGAAGAAATTCGGGCTATTCCGGCCGAAATGCTCGAAAAAGTTGCCCAAAATTGGACTTTCCGAATGGACCACCTAAGACGCAGCCGCGGTCAACATTTAAATGAAATTATCTTCAAAAAGTAAATGTCATGGACCAATCTAACGTTTCAAATAAAGAACCGATGAGATTTTGCAAATTTTATGCGTTTTTTTTAAAAAAAAAGTTCTCAAGCTCTTAAAAAATCACTCGTTATAAAAAAAAATCAACGCCTGGACATTGGCCGTTTGTTTTCTGCAGCAGCATGAAACTTGAGCCCCTTTAAAGAACTACACAGTGAAAAAGTAAATAACTAAATCCAAGGAAGTGACAGTAAAGGTTCGATTCTACTCTCACAAGGTGGTAAAACGTATACTAAGTTTGGCGAAATTGGTAACCAATTTTTATTTATTCGCCTCGAAAGAGGCCTATGCCTTCAAACTAAAGGGTGGTTATATTTTAAGGGCCGATGTTGATTTTGAATAAAACACAAATTATTTAGGAAATTATTGTCATTTTTTTTTTTTTTTTTTTTTGATAATATTGGTATGGTTTAATTATGTATTGAACAAAATATCGGAAATGGCCGCCGCAACCTCGGCGGCACACCTCCTGCCGATGCTCAAAATTTTCGATGACGCTGAAACATAATTGAGGATTTATGCCGTTAATGTGTAGAATTACTTCATCCTTTAGCTTTTCCCTCCCGGGGGTTCCAATTGTCACTGGAGGAATGGCAAATGCTTTAACGCGGTTCACTCGGGGAAAATAGGGTCCCCAGACGCTAGGGTTCCTAGAACCTAAATCTGTCTCAAAACACACGGGTCCTCTTCGAGGCCCGAACAGTTCCCAAAGGCCTGGTACCACGGGAATCGGTAGCCCCACAAAGAGCATATCCTCTCTGCGACCGGTTGTTGGTGAGGTCCCCTTCGGGGGTACACGTGGTGGTTGTAGTTTAAGATCGATTTATGTAGGTATGGTGCACGGTCGATCAAGTGTGCTGTTGCACTCTCAACAGACGGAGTTTGGATAGTCTCCAAACCCCTAAGCAAGAGGCTATATAATGGAATCTAGGCTTGCCATATTATATAAATTGCTACTCATGGTGGTTGTATCACACATAATTCCGATACTGGCGGGAACGTCATATCGTGGAGTGTTAATATACAGAGCAATGCGGGCGCTAGTCTACGCTCAAATTTCACTCGATGGAAAGACCACCGTGGGATTAGGCCAAGCGGCAGGTGCCCACGTTAATCTTGTTCCACATCATCCTTTAGCTCTTGAATTGTTGCTGGCTTATCGGCGTACACCTTTTCCTTCAAATAACCCCAAAGGCGGTGTCAAATCACATGATCTTGGCTGCCAATTGACATCGCCACCACGTGAGATAATACGGCCATTGAATTTGTCGCGCAAAATAGCCATTGTTTCGTTAGCTGTGTGACAAGAGGCACCGTCCTGTTGAAACCACATATCGTCCACATCCATATCTTCCGATTCGGGCCATAAAAAGTTGGTTATCATATCACGATAGCGAACACCATTCACAGTAACTGCCTGACCGACCTCATTTTGGAAAAAATACGGCCCGATAATGCCGCCAGCGCATAAACCGCACCAAGAGTCCCTCTTTGTGGGTACATTGGTTTCTCGACAATCACTCTTGGATTATCATTCGCCCAAATGCAGCAGTTCTGCTTATTGACGAATCCACTGAGGTGAAAATGTACCTTATCGCTGAAGATAATTTTCTTCGAAAATTGATCATCCACTGTTACCATTTCTTGCCACCATTCGCAATTGTGTATCTTTCCATGTTTCAAATTGAGTTAGTCTGAAATTGAGAAATATCAAATTAAATGCAGAAAAAAACTTAACATTAAACCTCGTCCCTTACAATTTAACCACCCGATACGTGATAGCGCTTAAGTTTGTTCGGCAATAATGTAGCCAAGGTTTCGTTTAATAAATTCTACTAACATTTCATGCCAAAAAAAGTTATTTATTCCTGCAATTTTTCTTAAAAAAAATAAATTTTTTTTTGATAAAAAATTCAAAATTAAAAATTTTGTTATTTACTTTTGACAGCATAACTTACAGGGGCTCTTAAATTTTCACTAACAATATATGGAAAAATTGTAGCCACTATAAAACTCAACAACTTTTGTGAATATACCAATACAATCTGAACATGTCTCAGGTACATTGGACGGTAGTATTTAACCCTAACGCTATTTAATACTACATTAATACTAACACTACGTACATTTTACGTACTGTGGAATTTTTTCAATTAATGTGGTTATTTCAGCAATTTTTTCAATTTTAATAGTGATTATTTATTAAATAATAAAATTAAATAATAATTCAAGTAAAGTAAAGAAAAGAAAAACAATTTTAATGGCAAAGTAAACCTACATGTTTGCGATCAAATCAGAGCTGAAATAAAATAAATGTTCATATGGTTAATGCTTTCTTTGCCTGCTTTTATTTGATGATCCCTAAATACTGCCACGCTTTTACAAATGTGACATATTGTGGGTGTCATACCCTTCTTTGATTGGTGACACAATTTGCTACCGCTTTTCTCGAGAAAGTTCGAAAGCCGGGTCGATTTGAATAATTTTGTTCATACTTTCTTTTAATTTGTATTACAAGCTGGAAATGCTATATTCTAAGCATCTGCCAATTATTTTTTGATTTAATTTTTATCTGTACCAATTCTTATCAGAGAAACTGTCATGACTCTCAAAATCCTTCTCCTCCTCTTTAACACTAACGTAGCTGATGTCTCTAAAGTCGCTGGAAGTTAGTAATGCCGCAACATCTTCACAGTTAAGACCACGCTTAGAATTTTTCGGTTTTTTAATTGCCCTTTTCATCTATTACATAAAATACTCCTGCAAATGTATACTCTTATTACTAACGCCACGTACAATTGACGTACGCAAATTATACGCTTACCACTAACACCACGAAAATTTTACGTATAGGCTTTCAATGATCACGTTCTTAAAACAGTTAAATGACTAAATATGCTTTGTATATGTATATGCGTTGGTTCAAAAAGTATTGAAAAAAGCACTTGTGGAATTTGGTACCGTTAGGCCATTGGATGCTTGTGTAGCAACAATAACAAAAAAAACTACACGTAAAGTTTACGTAGGTTAGTATTCTAGGGTTAAAATACTACAAACACTTTTTGTCAGTGGTCACGAATTCATTTCTCTGTATGCTTTTCATCATGTCAAATGTATCCATCAATACGATGCCCTAATTTACAGTTTGAAATTCTTCTTCTAAACGCTACAACACTCTAAAAGTTAGTCTTATATGTAAGTGAAATCTAAAGAATACAAATTTGTTAATTTTTAACACAAACCTAACAAATAACTTATCATCATTTTGGATAAAGTTTATTCAAATTTATATAATAAATGTTCATGAATAACTTAAACAATTTATAGACCAGACAGCGCTAAGGCTAATAATACATTAAACAAACAGCTGTTGCAAAAATACACACAATTATATATTTATGAATAAGACTAAGGAAAAACCTTAATGCTATCTGCACGAAGATGTTCCACAACAACAAAAGTTTTATGGCACAGTGTCCTAATGTTATAAGTTCATTTTATGTGTCCTTGCCTCATGAAGTTAATTTAAATGTCCAGAAATTTATCTGAACTAAATGATCTATGCAACATAAGCAACATTGCGAACAAGGGAGACAACTTAATGAAAATTTCTATTTGTAATAATGTTTAATGAAAATTTGATATAAAATAATGTTTTTTTTTGCGCTTCAATAGACTAAAGTAAATAGCAATTTTTACGAAGGTGGTCCCAGAAATCACTGCAGCGCAGCACACCATACCAATATAATAAAACTTGATTTTCTGTCTTTCTGTCTCTATGTCTGCATGTGTTCACATCACGTAAAAAGTACTGGACGGATTTTTATAAAATTTAGTGAGGAGATACCTTAGTATCTTGATTCAAATATAGGATACTTCTTTTATTCAAAAATATCTTATTTCCAAAAGAAAGTGGAGAAAAAACAGTGAAAGTTCGTAAGTTTATATGCATACTTTAAGGCACCTTTTATTTTTGAAAGCGGAATATTTTAAACACCTTTTACAGAGCTTTAAAATAATATTTAGAATTTTAAAATTTTATATAAATTTTCGAATTTTACCAGGGATGGGTGCCTTTATATAAAGACAATACATATACGTGTTTAGGGGGGGGGACCATTTTAATTCTTTTAAGTCCTCTAAGGAATGTCATTCAGCGGTACCTCTATAGAGAATACTAAAAGAATACATGCTCTGTAATGTCCTGCAACGTCTAATATCAGATCTCAAATTCAAGTATATATTGATGGTGTCCAACACCACAATATTTGGTTAACCATAGCGTAAGTAACTTGAGGTTAGTAAAATTAATTAACATTAGTTTTAGGATGTACCACGAAACAGCATATTCGAAGGCTGTCACAGCTTCCAAATAGCAATAATCACAAAATCTAGAAACTAGTCTTCTTTATATCAGCATAAACGTAATGAGCTGACCGTGTAAAACTAACTTTCTGCACTAGGGAGCACCATGATTACTCGTCTTATTATCGAAACACTCAGTACATTATTTTGCTTAGTAGTCGTGTAGAAATTTGGATAAGGCTTAGTGTGGTTTGCTTGCACTTTTTTTTTTTTTTTGTTTTTTATTTTATTTCTTAAGAAATGAAGACTAAAATAAAGGCAAGTAATGTTGTCCAAAAATTCTATATGTTTTGTTTGTACACTAGAACTGTGTTCGTGATTCACTCAAAGCATAAAACTGCTTGAACTCGCCAAGTTCATTATTATAATGTTCAACATTTAATCATAATTATTCAAAATTGTTTATGAATGCTCGGCAAGCTCATCGTATTTAGCTTGCTGGTCTTCGCTGTTAATTAATGTCTACTCACTATTACTCGTGTGCAAAAGACATGTATGCAGTAAGATATTATAATGAGCGTCTAATGAGCTTCGTATTTTTTTTTTTTTTTGCTCATGCAGTGCTTTAATTCACATGTAAATTAAAATTATCACATTATATTAATATAAATTAATCACCCTTATTCTAGTTGGCGACGGCAATAATCAACGACGTCGTTTTTTATAGTTTGTTGTAAATCGGTATTCCCGTTGGCAATATTGCCATTTATCAATGACTGGCAACATGTGTTTGGTATTTTGTAAGGAAATGTGACGTTGATGTTGCCATAAATTGACTTTGATATTGTCGTCAGTGTTTTTGGTGTTGTGTAGAACAAAATAATGAAACAAATTAAAAACTGAATAACGTTTACATATGTAAAAAAAAGTTTTAATATAAACAATTTAATAGTTTATTTTTGTTTCTTATGTTTCATTTAAATTATTTGTTCAAATTAAAAAATATCCTTTATGAGTAAAATACAGATGTTGGTGTTTTTTTTTTTTACTTGATTAAAATGTATGTGAGTCCGTCCATCAAAAGATGCAGTTCGACTTCCTTTTTTGAGCATGTTGATCTTCATCCATACTTTGAATTAGCTTTCCATGTCATGGCATTCAAAGTTTAGACAAAGTTTGACATCATTCACGACTTTTAATTTACCACTAACTTTTTACTTGATGATAGTTTAAAGATGTTTAATTTTTCTTTGAGATGTTTTCCATCGGAAATAGAAAATATTTTTATTTTAATGTAAACATCTTTATTTTAATTTATACACTTTAATTTTTTCATAAACCTTTTTAACGAAAACGTAAACTAAAATTAATTATTTGGATCAAGGATTTGATATGAGTGGTGTATTTTATTAACTTTATCGATAAACTGGCAACGTCGTCACACCATTGTTAGGGAATACCAAATTTATATTGATGTTGTGTTAAAGTGATGTTGCCTCAAAATCGACGACGATGTTGCCGACGTCAAACAGAATAAGGGTGAATATATCACATAGATCGACCTCTTCTGTTAGCTATCATTCAATAAATCTTTGTGGGATTTCTTCAACATTGCTAACGTATCCATCTTATTTTTTTAATGACAAACAATCAAAAGTCTCCTTTAATTTTTAACATGCCTGAATCTCTTACACTATTTCACTGACACAGAATTTTTTTTTTTTCATTAAT
This sequence comes from Phasia obesa, assembly GCA_949628195.1. Taxonomy (NCBI): domain Eukaryota; kingdom Metazoa; phylum Arthropoda; class Insecta; order Diptera; family Tachinidae; genus Phasia; species Phasia obesa. The sequence continues at coordinate 137,182,933 of OX451216.1, read as the reverse complement.
TAAAGGTGTTAATCAGCTTAAAAAATTAAAGTTCAATAAATTTTATAATTGATTCAAATATATATTTCTTTAAAACAAAACAAAAGAATTCATAATTAAAAAACTATTTGAATCAATTAATTATTTAATTAAATTTTAATCTGAAACCAATTAAGACATTTAATTGGTGAAAATATTGTTTCTCCATGTAAATTTATTAATGTATTGGAAAGGCCCTGCCTCACAGCTTCTTTATATTTTGCCACCTTTAAATGAAAAATCATTTACAAAATACCACATGAAATCCTATACAACAAGATATTCTTAAATCGTTCCTAAATAGCCCTCGTATTAGTTATAATATTTCATTGCATAATGATTGATTTTGTTTGTCTTTGAATAATATCAACATAACCTCAAAATATTTGACAGTTTTATTAAGTTTTGTTGACAAAATTGTCTATAAAAATAAACAGCAACAAAAATGAATAAATTTTTATATTTTGTTATTTATTTCAGTTTTATTTTTTTCCCTAAACCAAGTGGAGGTATTAATTTAAGATTTGTTGACTTATGTTAATTTGCTGAAATCACAGGAAACAGAAAGGTTGGTTTTTAAAACGTCATAATTTTTAATAAAAAAAAAATCAAGCTGTTTTTTTCCTTCATGTGAAATGGTGTGTGACAAGGCTTCATAAAGTTTTGAGTTTTATAGATTTATTTTTAAGTTATTGTGATAAAATGTAATTAAAAATATGTACATATGTATGTGGAATAGTTAATGATTTTAAATAGTTTGGTAAATTTTAAATTATTGTTAAAAATTCATCAAATGTTAATTGGGAGAAACAATTATCTGTTTTAATAGTTTGTTGATTAAAAATTTATCAATTAGTAATTATTAATTATTAATTATATCTTTATTATACTTATTATAATTAAGTATTTAATCCTATTTATATTGCATGTGTAAGTGAATATGGTGCAATGCTCATGGTATATCAAAATAGGCAATGTAAGCATTGCTACCTTTGGTCTTATTCATCACTTCAACGGCTGCATTGCCAGCTTCGCGTATGAAAAGCTAAGACTACTGCATAGCTTTGTATCGAACATCGTGTATAAGATAATTCTGGACCTAATTAGTAAAGAGGGAGCGGTCAGATGCCTATGGAAATGAGATTAGATCTGTAGGAGATACTTATTGCCGAAGAGTGTATAGAGAACGACATCAATCAGCATATTATGATGGTTCTCTTATGGACAGTATGAAAGAAGCAGGTCTACATTCAGCTGCGCTAAACATGTCCTGTAGTCTGCATCTGGAGTTGCTGCAGGTGTTGTATCACCTAATTAAAAGTCATATGCTTAGAAGAAGGGATTTCATTGCATTTGACAATCAGTCGATTATAAGCCCATGACGGAATTGGAAATGTACCCCAAACTAGTGCTGGTACACAGAAAAAATAATATTCGCCAATTAAAAGTTTTAATTGTTTTCAGATTAAAATTTAATTAAATATTTCATTGATTCAATTAATTGCTTAATCAAATATTTTTTTTTTTTCTTTTTTAAACAAATATATATTTGAATCAATTAAAAAATTAATTGAACTTTAATTTAAAACTAATTAAAACCTTTAATTGGTGGAAAAAAATTGTTCTGTATAGGAGTTCTAAAACTAAACAGTTGAGGTAAGCTTGATGTGAGACAAAGGACATATTGGCATATCCTGAAATAAAGCTGCCTACAAACTAGCAACAAGTGGATCTGCTGTGAATTTCTGTGCATCAAAACTCAGAGTTGCACTGGGGAATGACCTAGTTTGAGCAAAGGTGCAATACTGTGTAGAAAATTTAGAGGAAGAATACCACATGTTCACAGGATCGAAGAGTACTGAGAGAGCCCCTAGGCAAGAAGTTCAATGAGGTGCTCTGGACATAAATATATATAAAATAGGGATACCTTAATGTAGATTACTGCGTTAGTGACAAGTCAAGGAAACTCGAAGTATCAAGCTTGCAAACTATGCGTGGAAGAGGCTAAAATGTTGCGAAAGTTGTATGTGAATGTCCAGCATTGGCAAAGGCATTAGGACCATCATTTAACATTGTTAAATGTTAATGCCAGGTGGGTTCTAAGTCTCAATAATATACAAGCATCAAAAGCCAGTGCTAAGTAAGTCACCAAATTTAGCTGTTGTTAGTTGTCCAACTTTCACCTTGCTTATCTCAAAACTATACTTTTGTAAATTTCTTAGAGTTTTGCCTTATTTTTCTGCGTTCTGTAAATAATTTTATAGTTTATCGAACAACCTGACCCCTTGCCCTTTCGTCAGCTTGCGTCACATGTATGAACTAAAAACCTGGTCCCCAATTCTTTCCGTAAAAAAAGTTATATTTGCTACGGTTCAAGCCGGCTTCAATAGTTCTATAAATAAATGTGGATTTTTAGTTATATTCCTTTACCAGCTGATCAAATTATTTTATATTTACTAAAGAAAAGAACTTTTATTAAATTTTTTCTCTACTTAAGGGTTAAATCTGAATTGAGTATCTCACTTAAATAAATCTTTCTTATTAATATTCATTTTAATTTAATTAAAATTTTCATCTTACACAGAAGAATCATCCTCAAAATAAAAGAAAAAAGAAAATAAGGTGGTTATTTAATAAAAATCTTTAAATAAACATGCTTTAATGCCAACTGCAAGCTCATACTTTTGATTTCAACTCTCACAAATACCAATGAAACAATAAAGGACATTGAGGACAAACCAACCAACCAACCAACAAACAAACAAACCAATGAATGAATGAATGACTGACTGATTGAATGAATAAAGAACAACAAACACGTGTCCATAACGAATTTTCATTTCATTTCTAATGTCGTTTTGGTACATGAGTGTTTTTTGTAATAGAAAAAAAAACAACTTTGTTCATTTGGCTTGTAAGTGTATTGTTTGTTTGTTTGTGTCAGGGATTTAACAATGTTTATGGCCAAGGACATGCAATCAACTCGTCTAATACATAAAATGCATTACATTAGACAAAAAGTGGAAAATCCCAAACATAAACCTTTTAGACATTTCTAACAATTACACCAAAGGGAATTATATATTAGCAACGGTGTTCAGTTAGACCGTTAAAGCTTTTACGTTATGCATGAACTTGTAAAAATAGTGGCGCGCCATAGACTGCAGTGACTGTTTTTCCTTTTGTCCATATACTCCTACATACATACATATTCATCATACATATTTGTGGTGCTTTTGAAGTTGCAAGGGTGTTATGTGAAATTTAACATTTAAATGAAAGTACTAGACAATAATAGTAATAACACAATAGAAGAAAAGTTTTTTAATACATACTTACGAATTGTCTGCGCCCTACATACGCAGACATATACATATATACTCGCTTGCAGACATGCAAGCAGTTGTTAAAAGAAGAAAAAAAAAACAAAAAACAAGATTGTAATTTAACTTAATCCGCTCAATTTGAAACGCACACCCGGATATTAACACATTTTTGTTTTTAACATTCATTGTATTTGTGGCAAACTTGCACGTTATTTTATACACACAGACACCCATGCAGATGCAATATTAAAAACGCACCCACACATTGTAACGCAGACTTTAAAAATAATATATTTAATACCATTAAACGTAGAGCATAACTAAAGTATATCCTTCATAAAATGATAAAAAGCACAGGGTTACTTTCATCATGACCTCTCAGGAAAAGCAAAGGAAAGAAGAACCGCTTGGTATGGCTTATAGTATAAAAAAAGTTTTTTTTTTAATGAAACCAACTGAAAACAAACTTTAAATTAATTTTAAAAAATGTTAAAAATAATAAAAAAAAAACTTTAGTCACAATACTTTATGAAAAAAAAAAAATGAAGAAAATAATTTTATCACAAAATAAAGTGTAACAAAAAAAAAATGTATGTAATATATTTTTTTAATATTTAAATATTATTAGTCAAACCATTTATTACTAGCAGTGCCCGCCACTTCGCCAGGGTCCTTACAATATTTTGTTCGATTTTTCTTTGAAAGCAATCCACATCAAAGACCCTTATAACGTAGACAGACGACAGAGTTAATGTGCATTAACAGTCTTAATTTATTCTGCAGATATCGAACGACTCTTGGCTGAAAAAAGAAAAATTCGTAGAGAATGACAATTACAGAGATCTCCTCAACTCCTTAACTTAAGGAATGCACGAACCGGCTAAGAAACATGCTGGAATCTAGAAGAGTAGCATCCCTGAAAAACTATTTGGGAGACCTCGACGCAACTCCTCAATCAGATTATTCATTATGGCGTGCTTGTAGAACTCTTAAATGGCCAGTTTTATGTAAGCCTCCCTACATCTACACATCTGGAGGCTGGGAAAGGAGTGATTCCGAAAAGGGCAATTTATTTGTTGGACATTTGAAAAGGGTTTTTACCCCGAATATACCAACTGATATAGTTGAGTTGCTAGTGCTGCAATACCGATAAGATTTGAATTTGGTGATATTGAAAAGGCAATAACGGATTTAAACACCAAAAAAGCCCCTGGCGTTGACAAAACCAGTAACAAGATGTTATTTGAATTGCCCCGTATAGCTCGCAGAATCGTTCTTTTTATTTTTAATGCCATTTTACGTCTTGAGTACTTCCCCACAGAGTGGAAGTTATCCTTGGTTACCATGATTCCTAAACCAGGAAAAGACCACACAAAAATTTAATTGAATTGAATGTCAAAACTGTTTGAGAGGATGTTAATAACTTAGCTTAACCCTATTCTAAGCGACAAAGGATGTATTCCAAACCATCAATTCGGCTTCAGGAAAAAACATAGTACGATCGAACAAACTCACAGGTTAGTCAATGTTGTTAAGAAGACATTTGAAGAGAGAAAATACTGCTCTGCGAATTTTATCGACGTTTCTCAAGCATTCGATAAGGTATGGCATGAAGGCCTAATATACAAGCTAAAACTGAATTTGCCCGTAAACCTATATAAGCTGCTAAATAGTTATTTAACCGAACGAAAATTAATTGTGAAAGAAGGAGATTTTTTGAGCTCACCCCAGCCAATCGAAGCCGGAGTTCCCAAAGGTAGTATATTGGGGCCCTTTTTATACTTATTGTATACTTCAGACATGCCAACTAGTAACCGAGTTCACCCATCGACATTTGCTGACGACACAGCTTTTTTGAGCATTCACGAAAGACCCGAAGTAGCATCACGATATTTACAAGACCACGTATCCAATTTAGAAAATTGGTTGAAGAAATGGAGAATAAAAGTGAATGAACAAAAATGTACTCACATAACTTTCACACTGCATAGAGAATCTTGCCCCCCTATTCGGATAAATAACCAAACGATACCTCAGCTTTCAGACGTCAAATATCTCGGCATACATCTTGACCGGCGCCATACATGGAAACGGCACATAGAAACAAAGTTAACACAAATGAAGTTAAAAGCAGTCCAACTAAACTGGCTTATTGGCAGAAATTCTACTCTAGCTTTAGATTGCAAACTTTTATTATACAAGTCAATTCTAAAACCAATATGGTGTTATGGAATTAAATTATGGGGCACTGCCTCAGCTACCAACGTAGAAAAAATTCAAAGGCGCCAAAACAAGATTCTTCGTATAATTACATCTGCTCCTTGGTATATAAAAAACTTGAACATCCATAAAGATCTAAACGTGCCAACAGTTAAAGCGGAAATAGCGAAACTTGCCATAAGTTATTTAAAGAAGCTTGAAACTCATCCTAATCCACTGGCCCGTAACATACTAAATGAACCTGGTTACATTCGACTAAGAAGGAGGGACACTGCTTCTCTCATCCGTACATCAGAGGAATAACCCGCAAATTACAGTAACCGTGAAACATACATTTTTTTTTGTCCAGCACAGGTTGGACTAAACAAGTATATTTATTTTTTTAGACTTAAGATATGAGTAATTATTGATAGTTCAATTATATTGAAGATACAATAAATAAAAAATTGCGAAAAAAAAAGTCTTAATTCAAATTAACTTGTGAATTATCGTTAATTTGCATAAGCAGTCTTAATTCAAAATAATTTATAATTTATACTGAATTTAGCTATTCATTCAATATGACAAAACAATCGTCAGTCAACCAATCAGATAATGACAAATTATTTAAAATTTAAAAATTTCAATTATGGAGCAGTTTCTAAAAAAGTCTTATCAGGTTTTTTTGAAAGAGATGCTGGTTTTTCACCAACAGCATAGCCTCCAATGGCAACTCTTGCCCTCTAACCATTTAATCAAAATATATGTAAATGATAAATAAATTTTTTTGACAAACAATGCTAAATGCAAATAACTCTTGTCTGTGAGGGTAAAATTTTAATTCAAATTAGTGAGCTTTTAATTCACATTAACTCAGTCGTGTGTCTACACTATTACTTTTTATGTGCTTCAGTTATAGTTTAAGTATTTACTTTATATAAAGGGTCACTTCCCTACTAAAATATGCCGCCTGAACTTTCACTACTTTTTCTTGGAAATAAGATGTTTTTGCGGAAAAAAGTTTCCTATATATGAATCAGGTTACTAAAGTACCTCCTTACAAACTTTTGTAAAAATACATTTAGTAGTTTTTAAGTGATGCGAAAGCAAACAGAAAGACAGACAGGATAAAAGTTACTGTTTTATTATATGTAGAGATAACATGCAGATGAAATTTTGAAGTCAGGCTTAAGTTCGTATTATACTCTGTAAATTGAAAGAATATTTTTTATTACAACTTGGGTGATTAATTTTAACGAAAATTATTCTTGCAAAAAAAACCGACTACAAAACAAATATATGTGCATCAATTCTAAACTAAAAATTTAAAAGGAAGTAATCTGTAAGAAATAGTACTCAAATCAAATACTTTTATACTTGTTGCTCTAACGGACATAGTTTTATAAGTTCTGTATATTCAAATGTCTATCCATAACGGTTAAGCAGATAAAGCCATATACGACAAATTACGTCAGATATGAGGACACCCTTTATTTTTTTACACTTATTATTACTGACACAATAATAAAAAGTAACGGTTCCAAAGATATGGCCATATAGCTTAAAGAATATCACCTAGGGGACACCCTTTAATGTGCAATTTTAAATTAAACACTTATTTTAAAGGACAGATTCTTTGTAATTTTCAAATGTCTGTCTAAAACGGTTCAAATGTTTGGTCATAATCATCAATTTACATCAACTATTGAGACACCCTTTAAAATTTTAAATATTTATAAATGTTATTATACGGGACATAGTAGTGGAGATTTTGTCTAATTTTCAAGTGTTTGTCTATAACGGTTCAAAAGATAGGGCTAGATAGGTAAAATTATATCAATTATGGGGACACCTTTTAGTTTCCAAATTTAAATTATATACTTGATGTTACAAAGGACTTAGATATACAGGTTCTTTGTAAATATCAACCGTCTCTCTGTTACAGTTCAAAAGTTTTGCAATATACATCAAACTACATCAACTATTGGGACACCCTTTAACTTCTAATTACAAATATTTAATTTCTGATTATAAATATTGGACATTCTGTCTAATTTTCAAGTGATTGTCTACAATGGTTCAAATGCTTCATATATTTAAATTGACATCACATATAGGGACACCCTTTAATTTTTAAGTTAATTTTTTTATTAATTTCTGTTATTGGCAGCTATAGTCATATGCAGTTTTTTTAAATTTTAAAAGGGTGCCCTTTACGGTTCATAATACACGTAAAAACACGTATGTTGTATGGGGACACCCTTTAATTTTCAAAATTCTGAACTTCTTTTAAAATGGGACCAATCTGTAAACATTTCCTTTCTAATAAAGAAAAAATTTTTAAAATCGGTTCAGAAATGACTGAGATCTGCGGGCACAAACTTAAAAAAAAGAGCAACATTCAGACGAATTGATAACCTCCTTATTTTTTTCAAGTCGGTTAAAAAATGAAAATTTTTTTTAGACACTACCAAAATGTAATGCAATTTCTGTATCGCTACATCCATCTTCAGCATTTTTCACATTCATCTATCATAGATGGTGTTAAGTTGTAAACACCATCTGTTTAACCGTCCAAACTCAGATAAATGAATACGAGAAAATCGTATCGTATCATCTATCGTCAGTTGGTGAGAACAAAGTCTACCACAACCCAAAGCTTCCCTCTTGTTTAATATTTTTAATTTAATATTTACCACCTTATATTAGTTGTTGCTTCAGCCAACCTTCCGTTAGCAATAACAGCATTTTTTATTTATATTTTTTACCTCAATATTTCCTTATTTTTTGCTATAAAATTTTCCAGGAAAATAAAGTCACAAATTTTCTTTAACAATATTAAGTTATATATTTTAATAAAATAATAATGCTAAATTTTCAGAAAATTTTGCTGCAAAATCCATAGAAAGTTATGTCGCATTTTAAAACAAACTAAAATTTGTCACAATTGTTTTTTTTTAACTTTTGTCACATTATTTTATAAAATTTTGTCACAAATTTTTTTATTTGGTAATTTGCCACATATATTCTGGAATCTTAAAACTTATAATTTAGTAAAAAAAAATTTTTTTTCCAATCCTTTAAAACAATTTTTACCAATTTTGCACTAGTCTTATTTTTGTCACATGTTATATAAAATTCTGACAAACAATTTTTATCTTGTAATTTGCACCTTGTTTTTTCTTCAGAAATTTTATTCCTTATATTTTGCTTAAAAGTTTTTTTTACAAATTCCTTTAAAGAAAATGTTGGCACAAAGTATTTAAAAAATGTCACAAATTTTCAGTTTAAAAATATTGTTAGAAATTTTTAGTAAATTTTACTGCTAAATTCCCAAAAAAAATGCATAGAAATTTATTTCGCACATTTAAAACAAAAAAAAGAATTTAGTCACAATTTTTGCCACACTTTTTTATAAAACTTTGACACAACTTTTTTTTCTGCTAACTGCCACTTATATTTTCTTTATTTAGAAGCTTTTTTTGTCCTTTATAGTAAATTTTGGCACAAATTATTATTTAATTTGTGATCAATTTTCCGTAATATTGTCACAAATTTTTAGTAAATCTTAAAACCACTTTCCCTAAAATTATTAGGAATTAATATCGTATATCTAAAATAAAACAAAAAACGTAGTCACAATTTTAGTAAAATATTTTTATAAAATTTTTACACAAAATGTTTGTCTTGTAATTTGCCACTTATATTTTCTACAGAAATTTTATTCCTTTTATTTATTTTGCTTAAAAGTTTATGCATAAATTCGATAATGGAAAATTTTGCAACAAATTGTTTAGAAAATTTTGTCACAATTTTTTAGTTTAATTTTAAAACTGATTTCCTTAAAAATGCATAGAAATTGATCTTGCTGAATAAAAACAAAAAAGGAACTTAGTCAAAATTTATGTCACACTTTTTTATAAAATTTTGACAAAAATTTTTCATCTTATAATTTGCCACTTTTATTTTTTGGTTCAGTAATTTTATACCTTAAATTTCAAAAACAAGTTTTTTTCGCAGAAAATCTTGTCACAAATTATTGTTAAGAAAATTTATTTCAAAATTTTCTTTAAATAATATTCATTGTCTCAAATTTTTGGCATACTCTGAAATGAGCTTTTCAAAGTCTTAAAAAAATGTTACAAAAATTTTAGAAAACTTGTCATAACTTCTTCACTAATATTGCCACCTAAAAACTTAGTCATAATTCTTGTCACATTTTTTTATAAAATAATGGCACAAATTTGTTATCTTGTTAATTGCCACTTATATTTTCTTCAGAAATTCAATTCCTTATGTTTAACTACAAGTTTACACAAATTTTCTTATAGAAAATATTGGCGCAAAATAGTGTTTAGAAAATTTTGGTGAAAAATTTTCTTCTAAAAATATATTGTCACAAATGTTTTTTGCAAAATTTATTAACTAATTTCACAATTTCTTAAAAAGATATAACAAGTTCCTTCAAAATTGGGGCAATTTCATCTAGTTTTTGATGGTAAATTTTTGTAAAAATTTTTGTCAAAATTTTTGTCACAATTTTTGTCACAATTTGTTCAATATTTTATTTGAAAATTTTTCGCAATAATTTCCTACGTTTATTTTCTAATAAATTCTTATGTTATTTTATAGTTGTTTAAAATAATATTTTAGAATTATCCCACCCGACTGTCTATTTATCCATTTACTTTATACTTACTAAAGAGCCCTAAATTTTAAATCATACACCATTTTTATTACTTCACCCATTTCTCATTTTTTACTTTAAAAGTTGCATAAAACATTAAAATTGTATCTCTAAAATGCATTCATTAAAATATAGATTTTTTTAATATAAATACTTTTATTTATATTTGTTAGTGTGTCCACAATAATTAATTTTTATTTCCATTTCACTACACAAATGAGCGGTTTCAACACGCTGTGGAATGATTTTTTTAGAGCATAATAAAGGCGTTGATTTTTTTCGTAATATAATTTCACTCTTTTATTTTATTTTGTTTGGCGCAATTAATAAAACTGAACCCCCCGTAAGTTTTTAATATAATTTAATATTTAAAAAAAATCTTTTTTTTCATATCCGTTCAGATGTTTTTGTGAAAAGGACAAGGATTTTTTGTGTACGTTTTTTTTTTATCTAACTTCTTTGTTCATTATGATTTATTGGCTACTAGAGAGTTATTAATATGACAGCTCTTATAATTGAATTCTTTCTACTGCGGTAATAATTATCAAGGACAACAAAAAGAATTAATGAATGAATAAATATTTGAATGATAATTATGGTCAATGGTTAAGTGTCAAAAGGGTTGCAAAGGGTAGAAACCCAAAAAAGGTCAAAGGGTTAAAAAACATTTTAGATAATAAATGAATTTTGAAAACAGCCTAAAAGTATGCTTTGAATATACATAAAATATAAATAATTAGTTGTGTGCAAATGAAAGCTAAAATTTATGCTTGGTTTTAATTTTAACCAGAAGAGAGCACAAATCAATAGCCCTGAAAAATATGCAATAAATATTTAAAATAATAAATGGAATGATAACTTTTGTGGGTAGAATTTTTATGTGGTGGTCAATAACAGATTTATTTCATATTAATATTCCTCGGAAGCTCTTTAGGAATTTTTATCTATATTTTATTTTATTTCTTTTTTAATTATTAAAACTAAAAAAATTAACAAATTAATAAAAAATAATAAATGGGAACTGGCTGCAACGGCCCTTGTCCCTTGAATTAGTTTTATTTTTGTAAATGATGGCGAAACCTTGATATCACATTAATAGACATTTCTGACCCGATTTTGTATTTTTTTGGACGTTTAGAGATTGGTGCAATTATAGAAAAAATGTTATAGTGTTAAAAGTAAAGGGTATCTACATAAAACATGCAAAATTTGTAGGTGTGTTTTAAAACGTTTCGAATTTTCACTATAGTTCCCAACAACCCAAGAGTTATAATAAAATCAGTCAAGTGCGAGTTAGACTAACCCTTCTTTTAGTACAACTTAAAAAATGCAAGTTGTTAATTTGTTCATGTCTTATTAGTCACGCTATAATTTTAAAATTAAAGTCATATTCGCGAAAATCACTGCTTGAATATCCTTTAAATTTGAGAATTTGTTGATATAACGGCCATGAAGATACACTTTCTATAAAAATATCAGGCGCCTACCTATAGGGGTGAAAAAATAGGATAATATACATGAAAAATATGTCACTGATGGAACACTCTTTAGATATTAGTACAGCGGCCGAAGAACAACATCTACTGTAAACATTTCCCGAGTCTACCTAATACGTCGTTTTACGTAAAAATCATGTCTCTGTCGCAACACACTTTAATTTTGTTATTTGTTATAGGGGCCATGGCAATTATCTTTCTATGAATATATCAAGAGTATTCCTATTACAATTAAAAAATAAGTTACTATACGTGAAAAATATGTCCCTGTCAGAACACCCTTTAATTTTTAGTAAATGTCATAGCGGCCATAGCAACACGGAAAACCCTTTAATTTTCACTGTTTTTATAAGGGTCATAGTAATACAACCCCTGTAAAAACTTCAACAGTCTATCTATTATCGTTCAAAACCTGCCATATACCTCCAAATCACGTCACTTAATTAATTATTAGTTTAAATATTGTATACTTTCTTATAAAGCGAATTTAAAGTTGTTGCCTCCTATAGCTCAAGAAATAGACATAATAGTAAATACCACGTCACTTTAAGAACACCCTATAAGTTTTAGTATTTTTTGCTATAGCGGCCACAGTTATACACCTTCTGTGAAAATTTCAAGAGTCTACCTATTACGGTTCAAAACTTAGATTATATACATGTAAATTACGTCACTATCGCATCACCCTTTAATTTTTAGGTTTATTTTTTAATACTTGTTTATATAGCGAACTAAGTTTTAATTACTGTTTGTAAATTTTAAGTGTATGCCTCCTTAGACATGTACGTGAACAACACGTCTCTATCGGAACATCCTATAGGTTTTAGTTGCAGAGATAAAAGGCGCTAACAGACGGACGGACTGACGGACAGATATTGTAGCGAAAACAATAGGGTTACGTTTTTATCATTTGGTTACGGAACCCTAAAAATAATCTTCAACACTAAAGGGTGTCCCTATAGGTGATGTAATATTACGTATATGGCCTTATATTTTGAACCGTCAAAAGCAAAAAAGTTGTGTTAGTCTATCAGACCGGAGTTGTGGGTTCGTTTCCCACCAAAGAATGTTGGAAATTTTTCAGTACAAGTTGCCACGAAGACCAAGAAAGAGTTTGGATATAATCTGCGTGCCTAAAAGTGGTTATCTGCATTAGTCACAGGACGCGGACCCTCAGACTATGCCTGGAAAAAGGCTGATATAAAAAATTTTTTGGACCTCTTTAAAAAAATGGAGAACCTATGCAGCAGACCTTAGCCTTAAGCAAATGTTAACAATTACCACCGAGTCTGTGATGAGGAATAATGTCGACATATATTATTCGCCAGTCTGAACTCACTACAGTCAATAGTAAAAGGTTATTGACAGCACGTGACGTATTCGTAAAATTTCCAGTCGGATAGCAGAAATCAATAAGGGACGAATTAGTTCGAAATGGAACCCATAAAAAATTGGTCTGCTTCAGTATTCTGCCTATAAAATCCAGTTAAATGCCTTTGTTATTATAATTACTCAAAAAAGATAAATATTTAATTTTTCGAAAGTTTTTATGATTAATTCATCTGTATATTATAATATGTTTATGCCTACAGAATTAGTTTTTTCTGAACCGATTTTGACATTTTGAACCCTTCACTACAGGTGGTAAGTTTGTCATTCCATGTGTAATTTCTACAATATTCAGCGATATCCGTCTGTCCGTGATCGGGTAATAATGTCGTTTGCCAAGGTAACATGCGAGACACAGAAGATTTATCTATCAGGCATAGTTTCGAAAAATTTCTGATTGTAATTCAGCAACATCAGACCACTCCTTAGAATGCTGCGGGCAAAAAACCACTCCCAGCTATATTTTTTTACATTTTTTTAATTTTCTCGGTTTTAGTGAATCTCTTTCGCTTTTGGTGTTAAGTAAATATTAGACCGCGACAGGTATATCGCAAGGAGTGCATACAATTCTCGCGGGATCAATGCGAGTGTCGATTTTGTGTTTATTTTTAAGTTGGTAGAGTTTTTCTGTTTTGATTTGTATTAATGGACTTTATAGAAAGCAATACATATAAGAGTAGCCAATAGACCCACAGGCTGCCCACTGGTAACCAGGAGCAATCAATAGGCCCATTAGGAGGGGTCAATATGAATAAATTAAAAAAAAAATTGTTTGCTTTAGTCTGAACATTCTAAAGCAATATAGATCGCAGGAAGATGCTAATTTTTAACAAAAAAATTTTCAATTTTCAAATTAGCAGAAAGATGCTAATTTTTAAAAAAAAAAATCAAAAAATTTAAAATTTGAAATTTTTTTTTAAATTTCAACAAAATTTTTACAAAAAAAAATTAAAAAAAAATTCTAAAAAATTTAAAAAAAAATTCGAAAAGTTATATCCAAAAATTTTCACCAAAAAATTGAAAAAAAATTTTCCAAAAAAAAATTTCAAAAAAAATTTCATAAAAATTACAAAAAATGTTCAAACAAACATAAGAGGGTAAAACAACATCTAGCATTACTATGGTGAAGGGTATAAAAGATTCGGCATGGCCGACTATAGCACTTTTACTTACTTTCTATTTGAAAGGTTATGTTTATAGATTGGTGCAATTAAAAAAAATTTTAAAAGCAAATGTTGTCCACATAAATCATGCATGATTTTAACGTGTGTTTTTTGAAACGTTTAGGGTAAATTTTCACAAAATTCATATCACTATAGCTCCCAATAACCAAAAAATAATAATGTGGGGTGCCCCACAGAAGATGATGTATGAAATATATGGCCTTATCTTTTAAACCTTCAAAACTAAAAAGTAGTAATTTACTTTTTTTCTCACCTAAAAGTATGCCTTAAAAATTACTTTTATTATTATTTACTTTTTTTTTCTCAAGTTTAAGAAAACATTTTCATTAATGAAATTAAGACTTTCCCCCCTTGATTTTCCATTAAGAAAAGTAAATTATTTCATATTGTTAAATAATCCATTGTATGGTGCAAAATAAAGTGCATATGTTTACTATCACTTTTCTACAAGCAGTAGTAATAATAACAACCACCAATGTAAGGAGCAGCAACACTAAATCTTTAACACTTGTCCCTGTGAAGGTCTAACAAAGCATTAATAGTACAGCATAATTATAGGCTGCCATAGAACGGTAAAAGTAAGCATGTGAATTAAATTTATATGTATAAATGTGCTTGGGCTTTTGTTATAAGATGCAATTCAACAATAGTAGTTGTACAATTGTTATTTCACGTCAATTCATTTTATTTATTTTCCGTTTTTCATGGTTTTCCATTTCATTACAAAATAACAATTGTTCGAATTGCTAGAACTCAACAAGCAACATACGTTTTTGTTATAACAATCGGTAAGTAATAAGATATAATAAAATGCATTTAATGCCATTTTTCGCCCTTCATTCTCGTCCTCACCCTCTCTGTCACTCTCTCTCTATCTCTCTCTGTATTGCTCTTAGTTTAAAAAAGGTTTAGGGATGTTTGACTGTGTGCGATTAGTTGTTTAATGCAAAATGTGTAAAAGGGTGACTTTTTGTAATTTTGCATGCTTTCCTTTATACACAGTTTCCCCCTTCTCTTCACCTTTTTCGAAATTCTACAAGTGTCAAAGTGTAAAGTGTGTTGTTCGGTATATGGCTTGTCTTCACAATTAATAATTTTGTTTGTTGTTATTTTCTATTAAATATTTGATTAAAATTACTATGGAAGGATATTTGTGGTTTGAAGAATTGATGAAAATTTTATATAAATGAATAATGGTAATAATCTAACACGCATTATGGCACACGTGTTAAATATTTGATTGCTGTTGACTGAAGGAAATTTCATTAAATTTGTTGAATAGCAATAGTATAAATTATAATTTTGCTTTTATTTTTAATTAATAATATTTGACATGAAATGGTTCATTAAGTGCAAGATGTAGAGAATAAATTTTATAAAAATTAATAACAACGACATTCATAAAATACAAGAAATTAAGGCCAAACAAAAATAATTGCGATTGTTTGTGGGCGTATTTTCTATGTTCAATTGTTTTTAAGAGCTTTTTATCTCTCATATTAGTTAAGAAATTTAAAAATATAAAATATTTTATGTTATGTTTAGCTGGCTTATCCCAAGTCCATCTTAAAAAAATCTTCATTGTCAAATACAGAGGAAACCCATTTAACCAGATACGATATATAGCCAGAAGATGAGAGATATATAATAAAATGGTAACTCATCTCCTATCTGTGTGTCTTCCATTTTCGCATCACGTAAAAACAACTGCATAGATTTTAGCAAAATTTTGTAAGGAGGTACCTTAGTATCCTGGTCCCAATAGAGGATACTATTATTTATTATTTCCGAGAGAAAGTGGAGCAACAGCAGTGAAAGTATGTCGATTTTTTTACCGATTTATAGTTACTGCATACTTTAAGGCATCTTCTATTTTTGAAAGCAGTATATTTTAAGCAGTGTTGTACAATAGATAGCGCTGTTTTAAAATAACAAGTAACACATTTCCTGTCTGTCTTTTATAGAGCTTTACAATAATTTTTCGAATTTATCCAGGGCTTGGTACCTTTATATAAAGTAAATACGTAAGAGTCTCATAATTTGGTGTGGATTACTTTTCAAAGCAAGCTCGAACAAAATATTGTCAGGACGCATACATCATGTGTGGGCACAGCTAGTATGTGATAAAATGTTGAACTTTTGATCGTACAACACGTTAAAGAGAAAATTATTTTCTAGTCATTTCATTCCTGCCACTTTAAATTAAGATAAGTTAAAATCGCTGAGAATGTCCAACTGTGTTGACATTTCTGTTCAGTAAATTTGGCAAGTCATCATGAATTCGTCAACGACGGAATACTGCTTCCAAATTGTGGAAATTTACTTTGAAAAATTAAATCTCTTCATAGGGCACTTCGTCAATTTTATGATCATCATAATCAGCCCTAAAACAAGCAATTCTTGCAATAATTTCTTTCCGATTCAAAACCATCAAGAGAATATTTCTGCTGTAGCGCAAAGTATTGAGAAAGATGCCGAAATCTAGACTCATCACCTTTATCAACTTGTTGGCCTTTTACCTTCGAATATGCTGATCAAAGTGATTGGCAAAGGTAGTAAAAAAGTAGACTGATCGAATGGGCAATATAACTCCTACTAGCAGCGGCGGACATCACATTTTAAAAAACTTGCTGTGCCCACAGATATTGGGAGCGTCCTGACAATTTTTTGTTCGATTTTTTTTAAGTTAATCCACACGAAATTTTAAGATTCTTACGTATTTATTTTATATAAAGGTACCCATCACTAGATAAAATTCTAAAACTAATATAAAATTATAAAAATTATTGTAAAATTCTTAAAAATATTTTAATAACAGTGTAATTCCACCAAGTAAAAATACAAATCATATACAAATTTTATTCAATTCATATTTTTTCGTTATTTTAAAACAGCGCCATCTGTTGCGTAACAATGTTTAAAATATCCTGCATACAGTTCATTTTTTATCATTATTTTAAAACAGCGCTAGCTGTTGCGCAAACATGTTTAAAATATCCCGCTTTCAATTCACATTATTTTAAAACAGCGCAATCTGTTGCGCAGCCATGTGTAAAATATCCCGCTTTTTAAAATAAAAGAGGCCTTAAAGTATGCAGTACCTTTAAATCGGTAAAAAAAAATCAGCATACTTTCACAGTTTTTCTTCCACTTTCCCTTGGAAATGAGATATCTTTGCGAAACAAAAGTATCCTATATTTTAATCAGGATACTAAGGTACCTCCTCGCAAAATTTGGATTAAATATATCCAGTAGTTTTTACGTGATGCGAACATAGACAGAACGATCTGCAGGAAATGAGTAACTGCTTTATTATATGTGTAGATAAATGCCATGAAATTATCTACCAAATTATAATAAAACAAAGCATATTTAAAAAATAAATGCCATAACACTGTGCACCAGATTATAATAAAACAAATTTAATTCCAACAACATTCTTCCAACAATATTTCTGTTTTGTATTACCATTTTAAGTCCTCATGCAGCTAAAAAAACATTCAAAGTTATTTTAATTACAACAGACCTTCTTGAATTAAAGTTTTTAAAACATACAATATCCATTAGTATTTTTAAAACTTTTTTTTTTCTTATCAAGTTTTAAAGGTGCCTAATTTATCTTATAAACCTTCTTTTTCTTTATAGCAAATTTTTATTTAATTGTGTAACCTTCAACTTTGCTAAGGCAGTGGCTTATGACTTTAGTTAAAATTGTTTATTACTTTTTTTTTTGTTTTTTGGTTCCATAAAACAAGGCCACAATTACCCATCTTTGTTTTATTAACGAAAACAAAAAGAAACAAAAGCCAAAGGAAATATAAAATTAAAGAAAGAAAATGGTTTACAACTACATAAATCTTTAATGCCATAAAAATAATTTCTTAATAGTGTTAAATCAAGTAGAAGTACATGCATGCATTCATTCATTCATTCATACAAATAACAAAAAAAACATTAGGACTTACACCAAACATTCCTACATACATATGTATATTTAATCTTATAATAAAGTTTACACATACACATGTTTCTTAAATATGTTTGTATATATGTACATTTGCAATCGCACACAAACTTACCAAACAAGTTATTGAAATAAAATATTTATACTTAAAGCAAATAGAGTTGCATTAAGAGATACATTAACTTCCGAAAAGACTTAATTCCACTCAAATATTTAAAGCTTTAAATGTTTGTAAAATGTTCTAAAAAAAGATGGGATATGTAAAAACCAAAGGGACCAGATATTATTCTGGACAAAAATAATATGAGATATTTTCTTAATTCATCAGGTTTGATCTTAAGGATTTTTTTATTACATTTTATTTATAAGTTAGTCATTCCGTGTGTAATTTCTACAATATTCATTTCCATCCCCATAAAGTATATATATCCTGGATCCTTATACATAGAAAAGTTGATTAAGCGATATTCGTCTGTCCGTCTGTGTTCGGGTTGAAATAAATTTTGCCAAGGCACCAGAAGAGATACAGAAAATTTAAGCCCACAAATCTGCCAGGCATAGTTTCGAAAAATGATCTAATGAAATGCACCATTCATAATTCATTCCATAAAATTTTTACAAAAAATTTTCTATATAATTTTTACAAAAAATTTTCTATATAATTTTTACAAAAAATTTTCAATAAAATTTTTACAAAAAATTTTCAATAAAATTTTTATAGAAAATTTTCAATAAAATTTTTATAGAAAATTTTTTGGTAAAATTTTATAGAAAATTTTTTGGTAAAATTTTATAGAAAATTTTTTGGTAAAATTTTATAGAAAATTTTTTGGTAAAATTTTATAGAAAATTTTTTGGTAAAATTTTATAGAAAATTTTTTGGTAAAATTTTATAGAAAATTTTTTGGTAAACTTTTATAGAAAATTTTTTGGTAAAATTTTATAGAAAATTATAGAAAAATAATTTCAATAAAATTTTTACAAAAAATTTTCAATAAAATTTTTACAAAAAATTTTCAATAAAACTTTTACAAAAAATTTTCAATAAAATTTCTACAAAAAATTTTCAATAAAATTTTTACAAAAAATTTCAAATAAATTTTTACAAAAAATTTTCAATAAAATTTTTACAAAAAATTTTCAATAAAATTTTTACAAAAAATTTTCAATAAAATTTTTAATAAAATTTTTACAAAAAATTTTCAATAAAATTTTTAATAAAATTTTTACAAAAAATTTTCAATAAAATTTTTACAAAAAATTTTCAATAAAATTTTTACAAAAAATTTTCAATAAAATTTCTACAAAAAATTTTCTATAAAATTTTTACAAAAAATTTTCAATAAAATTTTTACAAAAAATTTTCAATAAAATTTTTACAAAAAATTTTCAATAAAATTTTTACAAAAAATTTTCAATAAAATTTTTACAAAAAATTTTCAATAAAATTTTTACAAAAAATTTTCAATAAAATTTCTACAAAAAATTTTCTATAAAATTTTACCAAAAAATTTTCTATAAAATTTTACCAAAAAATTTTCTATAAAATTTTACCAAAAAAATTTTCGATAAAATTTTTACAAAAAATTGTCTATAAAATTTTTACAAAAAATTGTCTATAAAATGTTTACAAAAAATTGTCTATAAAATTTTTACAAAAAATTGTCTATAAAATTTTTACAAAAAATTTTCTATAAAATGTTTACAAAAAATTTACTATAAAAATTAAAAATTATAAAATTTTTACGAAAAATAGATGATGCTTACAACTAAAACACTACCCTAAGTAGATTATATACAAGTAGTGCTGATGACGGACGTGGCTGTCTAGAAAATGTGCATTCCACTCGTGCTGGTGTCTAAAAATTTAATTTTCCCAATTTTTCTTTAATATTATCACCTAATTTGTAATTTTATTAATTCTTTCTTAGAGAGAATAAAAACGAACTTAAGCTTTATTATAAATTGCAAAATTTTCTATAAATTTTTACAAAAAATTTGCTATAAATTTTTACAAAAATTTTCCTATAATATTTTACAAAAAATTCTACATGGTTAGACATTTCAGGTGGAAAGAATTGAAGAACAGTTTTCTTTAATGCATCTCAGTAAAAAACAGATAATTCTGCGCAGAACTCTATATATAATACACAGGAAAATTTGTAAAGAGAATATACATACTAGCGACTAAGCTCTTATTCGCCAAGCATTTTTTCGCGTATGCTGTTTGAAAGTGGATTAGACTTTATTATAAAAATGAAATCTCTAATCCAAACTGTTCTTGTGAGACTACCTCAGATCCCCGGTGGCATATTGACTTGACTTGACTTGATTCCTTCATACCAATTTTTCGATATGGGAGTGAACCAGTCCCCTAGGCTTACAAGGAGCCAGAAACTTCTTGGACAAGGGTCCAAGGGATTGGTACCCTAGAAATCGGTCGAGCCACAGGGATCCCCCAAAATCTCTGTAACCGATTATTGTTCAGGCCCTTCAAGGAGTTTGCTTAGAAATAAATCTCAGAAAGGGCGATTTAGTTTGGCCTTGCAATCTCAGCAGAGGCACCAATATCGTATTAGAAGTTTAGATAGTCTCCAAATCCTAAACAAAGGGTATGATCATGGTTCCGCCAGCCATTTTCTAAAATTAATATTCATTGTGTCGTTATGCGGGACTAGTGCATTAGCAGACGCATTGTTTTCATCCTATGTTAAAACCATCCTTAGGTTAGGGCTGACAAAAATCTGCATCATTCTACCAGTGACCAAGAAAGTACATGTCGAGCATCTAATAACGCTCACTCATAAGACGCTCATTATAATATTTCAAGGAATTCATGTGTGTTCATTGCACACGAGTACAGACGAGTTAACAATAATAATAAGCGAAAACCAGCGGGTTAAAAGAGATGAGTTTGCAGTGTTTCTATAAGCAAATTTAAATAAGTATGAGTAAAGGTCGAACATCATACAATGAACTTGGTTGAGTTTAAGCAGTTTTATGCTTTGAGTGAAACACGAATACATTTCGATTGTTATAACAAAAAACATAGATTTTTTTAACAACATAACTTACGTTCGTTTTAAGATCTTCATTTCTTGAGAAATAAAAAAAACCACTAATGCAAGTAAAACTAAGTCTTATGTGCTGTTAAGGTAACCCAATTGAACAAATCGTCTAGGAAATTTATATCAAAAGCACTAAATTTTTTGAGTTATTCCTCGAGTTAACACGGCGCTCACAAGTATAAAAAGTTCGTTTTACTCGGTCAGCTCATTGCGTTTATGATGCGATCAGAGGTTTGTTAACTAATTGTATGTTAACTGATAGTATGAGTAGGCATGTGTTCAGAAAGCTAGTTTGTGTTCGAGTATGACCACTTGCTCATGAGCTTATGCCCACACCCTTAGATGAGCATGCTAATGCAACTGTTTAGCTTCTACAAACATATTTATTGTGTTTGTAGTCGTCAGTTGACGACTTTTCAAGGGAGAAAAACTAATTTTGTTTTTTATATAGAGTTTGATAATAAGGGACAATTATTGAATGGCATCCAAAAAAACTGCCTTATATTAAATGTGAATATAAAAGAAATACCTTCTCTTATCTCTCTTTCACACCGGGAAGGAAACAATACAAGAGCTTTTTTTATTGTTATTGTTTTTTATGGAATTTGAAACTTTAACTGCTGCATAGTCAGACTTAATCATTCTCAATGCAGCCAGAAATTTTTACATTTCTGTAAATGATTTTTTAAACAATAAGAATTATTTCCATAAATGTTTAATTTTAAACTTTCTGTGCCCGCCACTTCGTCAGAGTCCTTAAAATATTCTCCTCGATTTTGCTTTGAAAACAATCCACACCAAATTTTTAGACTCTTACTTTTATATTGCTTCCGATACGGTTTAAGTATTTGAGGTACCCATCCCTGGGTAATTGCTCAAGAGCAAGGGCTTTAAATAAAATTTTTAAATGTATAGAAATTTTAAAATTATTGTAGAGTTCTATTAAAAATAAGAGGTGCTGCCAAGTTTGCATTACCATTGAATCGGTAAAAATGCGTCATTTTACTACTTTTTCTCTATTTTCTCTTGGAAATGCGATATTGTTACAGGGAAAGAATATCCTATATTTGAATCAAGATACTATGATACCACCTCAAAAAATTTTATTGAAATTTATCCAGTAGTTTTTACGTGATGCGAACACAGATAGCCCGGCGGACAGACATACAAAAATTCTAAAAATTTGCGTGTGTATTCCATATCGACAAAATTTTTTAAAAAATATTTCATTTATAGAAGTGGTCATGTTACAGTTTTATAGTTAAATACTAATAGTTAATATCGCTGCTGGTCACTCTAAAGTCATATAAAACTTTAACTGCTCTATAATATACTTTATTTTATGTATATTTTATCCTTGTTTCGCTTCTCGTTGGTCAACAAAAATGAAATTATTTACAAAGTAATTACGATTAGTGACACAAACAACAAAATTTAGCCACAAATGTATAAAGCTTTATGATTAGATGACCAGACGGACAGACAGAAAAACGAACGAATGACTAAATGGGGGCATACCAAAAGACTAAACAAACTGAAACATAAAATAGATGAACAAGAAAATTTTATCAACACATACTACATAAACTAATCTGAGAACGTATGTGTATATTAATGTATTAAATTTACTTTTAACAAAGTCTTTTATGACTGTGTTCGGGAGGACCCTTCTGCTTTAAATGTATATGAAGCATTTATTTAAAGCTTAAATCTCCTCAAGAGTATTAGTTAAATGCAAAAATCTAAATGGTCAGATGTTTGTATGTTTTTATGTATGTATGTATGTATGTATGTATGTATGTATGTATGTATGTATGTGTTATTCCATAAAATACATTTAAAGTAACAGTATATAAGCGGCTAATTAGTTTGGAAAATTGTGATCAATCATAATCGTATATTTTGTGATGGCCACAAATGGTGTTCGTAATTGTAAAGGTAGTTATTATTATTATTATTGTTGTATTTATTTAGTTTTTTTTTAGAATTAATTTATTTAATTACGTTCCCCGTAGCTGTTTATAGTTAATTTGTGAAGCATATTTTTAGGTATAA
This sequence comes from Phasia obesa, assembly GCA_949628195.1. NCBI lineage: Eukaryota > Metazoa > Arthropoda > Insecta > Diptera > Tachinidae > Phasia > Phasia obesa. Next base: position 137,159,547 of record OX451216.1, on the reverse strand, counting down.
AGGTTCTCTAGTTTACTGGTATTTATTCGATGTTTTATACAAAGGGTTTTCCCCTAAATGACTTTAAAATTTTGAATGTTCATGACGATTATGTCGTTTTATATCTTGGTTATTTTTATGAGTTTTGAATTTTCATGAATCAAGTCCTACTCATATCTTCCGAAATAATCTTACCACCGACTGAAATAAAAGCGTAGATTAGCGCCCCCATTGTGTAGTAACAGCACACTTTACGACAACTTACCATGTGTAATGGCACCCATGTCGCATTAGACATACAATTTACAGAACATGGCAAGCCTGGAACCATGTTCTAACCTCTTGTTTAAGGGTTATTGGAGACTATCCAAACTTCTTTCTATTAAGAGTGCAACAGCACACTTTGATCAATAATGCACCAACCCTGCATGTAATGATCTTGACTACAACCACCACGAGCACCCCCGAAGGGAATCTCACCAACAACCGGCCACAGAAAGGGCCCTGTGGGACCACCGGTTCCCGTAGTACCAGTCGTTTAAACACTGGTCTGGCCTCGAAAAGAACCCATAATTAAAGAGACCTGTTCTTTCAGATTCTAGTTCCAGGAAACCTGGTGCCTGGTGCCCCCATTTTCCTCGAGAGCACATCCTCAAACTGCAGTGACATTTTTGTACCCCCGGGAGGTAGCTGGAAGTACGAAGTCTTCTAGCTAAACCGACATACACGCATTGAAGGCTTGTTTTTTACTTCTTTTAAACTTTGTTACTTAACTAGGCCAACGGCTCTTTAAGATATTTTCTTGTAAGGTTTTATTAAGTCGCAAATCCATAAGTTTAATACTTAAAACCACTACGCCAAATCCTACGATGCCATATTCTACACAATGTGAATCAGAGGCCTCTGATACAAAAAAAAAAATTAAAACTACATTGATTTTAGGTTTTAAATTATTTTATTTGAATTTTAACTTCTACCCATCCTTTTTGGAAACCTCGAAACACTATACATTCTATATAATACAAGAAAACACCAAACGTTAATTATAATAATGGACAAAAAAGAAAAAATAACTAATTAATGGCTTTTTTGACAAGTTTGAGCGACAAACAAAAGAATGTTAGACATTTTTAATTGCGCTCCATTGAAAGTAGGTTGCTTAGTAAAATGTTGTGTTTGAGTTATTAAGTTTTGTTTTTAATATTATATTTTCCTTTTAAATTATGAACCAATTGACAATGTTTGAAATACTTTTAAATTCCCGCGGCTTGAAAGCTCACCTAGTCTTTATTTACTCGTCTACTTTTGCTCATAACCCAACCACAGATCGTGCATTACAATATTGGTGTCGTATTGTGAATTTTTTATGCCAAAAGCTATCTAAAGCTTATCTATTACAGTCAGTCTAGGAGAAAATCTTAGTAGCAGACAAGTTTAAATTTGCTTAAAAATGAGAAAATCTAAATTTCTGAGGAACGCAAAGGTCGATTGAATATAAACAGATACTCTAGGGCCTAGGATAAGGATCGTATTCAGAGAGATAAAGTATACTCACTAGCTTTCTGGCTTTCATTATCGAAAAACTCCTAGGATCTGCAAAAACGCTTCGACAAGCTTCTTTTTGCACAGCTAATACACCCAACCAGTTGGAGGTAAGGACCAAAAGACAATAAATTAATAATACGCTCAATCACGATCTCGCGACCATCTCCGAATGGAGTCGTTGTGTATAGAGTCGATTTTAATGCCCATAAGACTCAATGCTGCATGCATAGACGTGTGTCATTTTCGAAATGATCTTCATCTGTTATTATGGGTGATATATGTATATATTAATGTAGGGGGAATATCGAAAATCTTAATGATTGTGGGCAACCGTCTTGTTTTACACCAACCTTACTTCCATTGAGTTACGTGCTACAACCAGCCTTTAATCTGGACTGTAGATGGGTGATATTAACATTAAGGAATCGGAAGCGTTGGATGTTCTTGATGAGAAAATCGAGTCTGATGTTCAATATACTAAACACATTTTTCCAGTTTCCGTGGAAGATTTCAAGTGCCTCGGTTTTTTGAAATAGTATAAAAGATACTTCACTCCATCCGATCTGCTTATTATTTATATCATCTATATACAGGCAAAAATGGAATACAAGTCTTATGTATTGGCCGCTAATACAAAGTCTATTTTCGAGTTGCTCGTTCGCGTACAGGAGAGGACCCAGAAGTTCATAGGTGACAGTACGGTATCCAACTATATTGAATCCCTGGAGCATCGATACAATATGGGTTGTATTTCACTATTTTATAGTTACCACAATTATATGTTCTCAAATAAAATTAGGAAATTTGTTCCCGATACCCGCATGTTTTTGCGTTTAACACGATTTTCGTTAAGAACTCATCGATTTGTGGTCGATTGGCCGGTGAACCGCTCTACGCCTCATATGTGGAATAATCTTTCTGCGGAAGTCTTTCCCATACTTTTTTAATGTAGAAATACTCTAATCGAATATCCACAAACACTATTCCCTCTTTCCTCCTTATCATAACCTAATTTCCTAGTTCTGGCACAATACATTGCATGAGTATGGGTCATCCCCTGAGTTCTGTTCCGGATAAAAAAATATCCACATACGGGAATTGGTGACACAGTTTATCATGACTCCAGACACAAATGAGAGAGAATGCTTTGTCAAATAGAGCCCCATTTGTGATCTGTTTAATATCCGGTCACCGCACCAAGCCTAGGCGTAGTAAATTTAATTTTATTTTCAATTGATACCAGTAGATCATTACGATTATGTTTAACTAGCCGTGTCTACACATGTTGTGCGCGTCCTGACAATATTTTGTTCGATTTTTATTTGAAAGTAATTAACACCAAATTTTAAGACGCTCACTTTTATAGTGCTTCACGTATACATATTTTATTTATATAAAGGTACCCATCCCTGGATAAAATTCAAAAATCTATATAAAATTCTAAAATTATTAGAAAGTAAAATTACAAATCAAATACAAATTTTATTCAATTGGCTCTTTGAAAGTAAGTAAATCATATTCTGTCATTATTTTAAAAAAGCACCATCTGTTGCGCAACCATGTTTGAAATATCCCGCTTTCAATTCACATTTTTTCATTATTTTCAAACAGCGCCATCTGTTGCGCAACCGTGTTTAAAATATCCCGATTTCAAAATCGGTACAATTGCGTACTTTCATTGTTTTTTCTCCATTTTCTCTTACAAATAAGATATTTTTACGGAAAAAAAAGTATTCTATATTTGAACCAGGATACTAAGGTACCTCCTCACAAAATTTTGTTAACATCCGTTCAGTAGTTTTTGCGGGATGCGAACGCAAACTGTTTTTTATTATATGTATATAGATTAAGGAGACTTTACCAGGCATAAGATGTCCATAGGGCGTTATTTTTAATATAAAAAAATATATTTACTCGAAATTTAAGGCTGACATCCAGATGTCTGAGCTTATCAGAGAACTCGATACTCATATATTTCACTTCATTCTAATTCTACTTGCATTCAAAAGCCTTTCTTACATTAAAAGTTATACTGTGAGTTTATTCTTGAGTTCACAGAAAGAAATGTTTGCTCTAATTAGGAGACTTAATTAGTTTCATATACAAATTTAATTAAATTTACACAGTTTGTTATTAGATATACAGATGGTAAATAGGATACAAAGTAAATATTAATCATCGTATAATTTGGTAACGGTAATAGGTAGCGCCATGAAATTTTGCAACAGGCTCCCCTATATTAACATGCATAGTTTAGAGAAAGATAGACTAGATTGGAATAGTGGGCGTGATACCTCCTTTACAAAGTGAAAAATTATTATGGTGTTTCTGACGAACTATAATAGACAGAGACATGAATCTTTGCACGTGTAACCCCTATGCTAATGTGCATAGTCTGCCAAAATACAAAATTAGTTGGGACAGTGGGCGTGGTACCCCCCATATAAAGTGAAAAATTATTATACTGTATCTAGAGAACTGCCATAGGTAGCGACTTGGAATTTTGCACAAGTAACCATCATATTAACTTACATAGTTTGACTGAATTGGAATAGCAGGCATGGTACCTCCCATACAAAGTGAATAATTATTACCCTGTTCCTGGCAAACTACAACAGATAGCGCCTTTGCACGAGTAACCCCTGTGCAAATATAATCTACTAAATTACAGAATGAACTGAGACAGTGGGCGTGGTACCTCCCATATAAAGTGAAAAATTATTATCGAATACATAGATATAATAGACATAGATAATAGATATAATCATAAAAGTAGGTACAAGTAACCCGGATACCCATATACTCTAGAGAAACATAGGCTGAATTGGGACAGAGATCACGGTACCCCTTATACAAAGTAAAAAATTATTATCCTGAATTCTAATGGTGAGTGTGGTACCTCCTACACATAGTGAGAAATTATTATCGTGTACCTAGAAAACTGCAATATATAGACTCTTGAGGCTTTGCACGAGTAGCGCCTTTGCTAATGCACATAATCTACCGATATAAACTGGATTGGGGCAGTCGGCGTGGTACCTCCTATACAAAGTGAAAAATTGTTATCGTGTACCTGGATAACTACAACAGATGGAGCCTTGAAACTTTGCACAAGTAACCCTCAGAGTAATTTGCGTAGTGTAGCAAAATACTGACTGGATTGAGATAATGGCCGAGGTACCTCCCATAAGTGAAAAATTATTATCGTGTACCTAGGGAACTACAATAGCTAGAGTCTTGAAACTTTAGTGTTGATTTGATGGATAGCTAAATGTAATAAGTAAGTTAAAGGTAAACAGCTTAAACAAGTTTGTTAAAAAAAATTATCGGTTTATAACAATGGACTTTCGTCTTGGTTATCCCTACAATTAACTCATTTCCTTTCTATCTATATGTCTGCCTGTCTTTCATTTTTGTGTTCATATCACGTAAAAACTACTGAATGACTTTTAACAAAATTTTGTGAGGAGATACCTTAGTATCCTGATTCGAATATAGGATAATTTCTTTCGCAAAAATGTCATATTTCCAAGAAAAAGTGGAGAAAAAGCAGTGAAAGTACGCCGCACTGTGGTCAATATTTTGAGATAGCGGCCAAAACTCCTTTTGGTTTTTATTCTCCGATTTTAAAGTTATTAGACTCATATGAAAGTAGACAGTAGTAAACCTCGGGAGCCAAAAAATTAGAACTCTGTTTCAACTATTTCACAGAGTACAGGGTGGTCCAAAATGGGCTTTTTAAGAATTTAGTAAATTTATGATATTTTTAGTTAATTTTTAAAGTTAAAATGATCATAACTTTTTTGTTTTTCAAGATTTTTGGAAGAAATAAATTTTGTGTTATAACTTAACTTATTTCCTATCACTGGTAAAAAAACTGAAGCTCTACTGTTTTCAGAACAATTTAAATATTTTTTTTAAAAAAGGTCAAATTTCTCGGAAATTTCCTACTTCATAGACCACAACTCCTGTGAGTCAAGCTGAGTCAAAACACAAATTTACTATTTTGTAGTCCTAACTCTCCCCTACATTCCTATATATACATGTCCATGCATCGGAACTGCACTTTTTGAGCTACAGCAATTTTTCTGACCCAAGGTAAGATATTCGGTACAAATACACGTCATATTTTTTGAGAAGTTATTTGTATGTGAAAGTGGCTATTAGGCATATATTTTGATGAAATTTTGTACAAGAGTTCTTATTGACCCAAAAAATAATTCTGTTGAAATTAGGAGAAGTTGGCCCATATTTGGACCTAGTCCACATAGAAGGGTGTATCAACATTTTGACAAAAATGACAATAGAAC